>JARHVA010009701.1:132500-165000 GCA_037957365.1 Torreya grandis
AATTATCATGCATAGTGGTGCAATATTATGAGACTGAATAAAATGTTTCATGATTATATCAAGTGTTTTTTTTGGCACCTAAAATTTTATATGAAGTATTACTTATCATATCATCCACTATGAGTAACCTAGTGTCTTTCATTGTGTTTATGAATTATACACCTGAAGTTGTGTATTATTCTCCTTCATATTCATGATTACATGGTGCTTGTCTATCAATATCTCTTCTGCCCAATGTATCTAATTTTTACACTTCCATAATTTTCCCATGATATAGACTTGATATGATTTCCCTCTCATGTTGCACTGTATGTTGATGAAAAACATGAACATCATCACCTTCAACATCACTTTGATTTTCATGGTCATCTAGCATAGTCATCCACTGCACATGCTAAAGATTACAATTAAATGACTCCTAGTTTGATGGTATCATATCATCATCAAGTTTATTAGTGCCAAAATATGCCTGAACAATTTGTACCCTTTCTATGAGATATTAACATTTGAGAATATAATTGTTTCCCCTATTTTCAAGAAATGTTTATCTAGAATGACATCAACTTCTACAATCATGTTGTGAAAAGCCCATGAGGTTTGGTTTCAACTGATGATTAGCATTTTCATTTATTTTAGTGCATTTTTGTTGAAAGATCCATGTTAAAATTTAGCCTAGAAGATTAAAAAAATGATGAAGTATTTTAAAAATACTAAAGTGTTCTATTTGTAAAGGCTCAAATTGTAGAGGTCCATATCTCAAAGGAAAAAGAATACATCTTTAGTGGGACTACAACCTTACAAATGAAACTTTGTATGTGTATTTTGTAAATTGAAAATAGGGTTTTGAATTCCACTGGAGCCTAAAATAAAGTTTTCAAAGTTTTCAAATCAAGTGTTAAGTCCATAGAGATCCACAGAAGGAATGCAATTTTGATTTATGAGTTCGATATTTGAAATTACAAATTGTCATTAAAATCCCATGGCCAACTCATAGAATTTTTTTATAAAGATGTGGACTCAAATAGATAGATATGGGGATGTGGGGATATTCTATCCATTTGCAATAAAAATTTAACTTTCAGTTTGCAAGTGAGTTTCTCAAAAACGTGACATACACCCCAGCAAAGAAAAGGCCACATGGAAAGTTTTAAAATCCAACAATAAAGTTTTAAGGATAACTCAAATGCAAATTCCAATATCAAAGGGGAATGGAAAAAAATTTCTAAGAAAATGCAACTTTTGATTTACAATATGCAAAGAACACGCAAATGTCCAAAACCCATGACATGGGTGTTGACCACATGAAAAGTCTCAAAGGAAGAGTCAGTAAGATTTATAAGTGGAGATGCAACATTTATTTACAATTAAAAATTGTAATGTGCATTCTAAGGTCTGAAACATGTATCTTACATGCCAAGATAAAGATAAAGAGGACATTCCTATCAGAGATATAACTTTACGTTACAAGTTTGAATTAAAATTTGTAAATTACAATGAGAGGCCCAAATCCCATAGAATTATAAAGTATGCCTACAAAAGCATGAAATCCTACCAATGGGAAAATGTTCAACATGCAATCATTCTATTTAAAAGTTGTCTTCTAGATGGTAGTCATTCCTATATTTTTAAGGACAAAAAAAATGAGGGGTGTGTGGTTTTAGATTAGTTGGCTATGATTATTTTGGATAGATGGGTGAGCTTATTAAAAATTCATGTATAGACACATGTTTTTTTAATAATTTCACATCTTCTTCAATCACAAATTATTGATGATGTTATGTGTGAATGCATTCATCATGAGGGAACTTTTCTTACCCTAATTGCTCTTCTTGAAGATGCCAATTTAGAAGATGATGATACATCTAAAGCATTAGATGATATTGCTTCATTAGCTAGGGATAAAGGAGGGATTGAATATATCTGACCACCATGGGAATTATTGCTAAAGTTATGAATAGTTTGGGTCCTCTTGTGTCATGCTTGGATGGGGGAGCACATCCTTTACAAGAAAAAAATATAAAAATTCTTTCAAAGTTTTGTTGAGATCATGTTATTATCTTTGGAGATGTGATCACCGACACAACTAGGTGCATTACTAAAATTTTAGGATGAGTCATAAAACTCCATTAATTTAGAGGTCAAAGTTTGAGGAACTGAATTTTTCATTTGTGTTATAAAAGAGCATTGACAAAAATATATGGAAGCACTTAATGAATTTAACTTGTTTGTTGAGATTATAGAGTTTTTGTTTAAAATAATTACAGCTAGGCCATTAAATGGAATTTATGGATGGGATAATGGTCTATTATCCTTGACATCACATGTTTTGGATTGTACACAAAGATAATGTAACTTATCTAATAGGTTTTTATAAAGGTCTTATGTTCTCTACAAAATATTTCCCACTAAAGGTTGAGATAGAAAGCATGCTATAATTGAAATACATGGCAATAATTCTTCTAGTTATACATCATATGTTATAGGCCAAGCTAAAATCATAATTTAATGCTCTAGGTTTTAATCAATCAAATATAAGCAGAAGTTTTCAAATAAAAGGCAAGCAGACATTTTGAGCAAAGCTATAACATGAAAATGTAATTTGAAAATGTGGAACAAACTTTTGTAATCCCACCAACATAGAAAAGTACTGATAAGTTATACAATCCCACCAAGATAGAAATGTGTAAAGTTGTATTTGAATTGCAAAAACTTGCCAGAGGCAAAAAATGTAAAATTATATTTGGGTTTTGAAAACCTGCCACAACAAAATAAGGTGAAATATGTACATAACATTATTATGTTTGCTAGAAAAAAGGAAAAATAAGATGTGAATAGACAAAGTCAAAGGAACAAAGGTAAAGATAAAGTTAAGTATTATATACCAATATTTTAATAATGTCAAAAGATGTTTATGGATGAGGATAATTGTTGCAAGGGTTTTTAAGCAAAAATGGGCCATAAGAAGCATATTTTGATTCAAATGGCCATGGATCCCACATTACCTCCATTATAGATGGAGCAGTCTAATTCTATCATGACAAAGTAAAATTCATTTTTTGGCTTGCATAAGGAGGAAGATAACCACCCAAAAAATTCTAGTTGGGAAAATGATTAGTTAGAAACATGGAAAATTGGTTACACAAGAAGACAAGAGTTTGTTTTTAACCCAATAAAATATTATCCCTTAAGATAAAGTCCAATGAGATTCTAGCTAGGAAAATCAATGTTTGTTATCAAAATCTCATCATCACATGGACAACCAGTTACTATAATGATCACTTTACACAGCATGAAAGTCTCTAGGTGTGTTCAAAGGCATATTCTGGATAGAGTATCTTCAAAGAAATTTTTGGGTGAAAATTTTGTATAAGTAAAGAGGTTTTTTACCCTTTATAGAGGTTGTTGGATCTTTTTGGGTTTAATATTTTAAACTTTTATAAAAAATCTATGTGTTTTGTCTCTCTTTCTAAGATGATTATAGTTATTTAATCATTAACAAAATCTAAGATCATTTTGTGTATGTTTCCTTGTTTAAGAGCAAATCCACCCTAAATTTCACCATTATTATTCATTCTAAACATTAATGTATGTACATTTGTTTTCAATTTAATGGAAACTACATGTGATTTTTTCTCTTTCTTGTCAATGAAATACAATGGCACATTATTCATGCATTGTTGATTGGTTATCTAGTTTTAATGTCTCTTAATGGTAGTCATTCTAGTCATGAATCTAGGTTATAAATTCTTAACTATAATATCATTTGGGAGTGTTTTATTGATAGTATTTTAAGGATATCCTAAATTTATGTAGCTGATAGGAGAAGGTGCATGAGTCTTTAATTAAAGTGTATGTTTTGTGTTTGTTTCTAATTATACACCTCTATCGTTCATCCTTATACACTTGAAGAAAATGGAAAATAAAGATGAAAACCCTGCTAATATGTCATTATATCCAACAGAGGTTTATCATCAAGAATGAATAGAACAGATAAAATGATAGAGAGGCAACAAAAAGGGTATTGTCAACTCCCTACTACTTTCAAATCTACCTAAACCAAGGTGAGAGGACTTATGGGGTAGCTTGATCACATGGATAGATTCTATAATTCAACCTCCATGGGGATTTTTGGCACAAGGGAACACAAATGTGACTAGGGCACAACCAAACTTGCACACTCCACCTAAGAAGGGTTGTCACATACAACTTCTTGAAGATAGATATAAAAGTGTTTTCAACCTTCATTCTAAAGAATTTTCAACAATAGGGCTTGATGTAAAATCGCAATGCTAATATTTAAAGCATAAGATGCAAATTCATGTTATATAAGCAAGATCTAATGCATTTTCAAGCAAATAACACTTATGATATGTAATAAGTGTGTATTAATTATAGGGTAGAATAGGTAGGACAATTAGATAATAATAAAAATGGGTGTTGTGATGGTGGTTTTAAAACAATAGGGTTTTTTTCAACATACATGACATCACCTATTTCAATGATGTATGAAAACTAAAATGCAATCCATAGAAATCACAAGGGGAAATTTACATCCATTGGTGCCAATAGAATGCAAATTCTCAAATGATCCTTGAAACCTTAGAGCATACCCTAAAACTAGAATCTCAAATACTTTTTCCTACTAAATTCATGAACCTAGGGTACCCTAATTAGGTATTCAAGAAAATATTTCTAGATCTCTATAAAAAAAAGGTTTTATAACCTATATCTATGCCTAAGATGACAACCATACATAAGCAAAAAGCTATACATCCAATCAACATAGCATGCAAAACATCTCATTGCATTTCATTAATAAGATACAATAAATAACCACAAGTATTTCCCATTAATTTGAAATAAAATCTTACATACACCAATGTTTCAAAATGCTACCATGGGGATAAGCATGGTGAATTTGATCCATGTTGGATAGGGGAGACATATAAAGACACTCTCAGAGTTTGATAATAGATGCAAAACCACAACCACCTTAATAAGAGAGGCAAACTACATACACATCGACGATCCTAAAATTTATAATATCCTATACTTATAAAAACAAAGACCAACAACAACCCTAGACCTCTATGCTTTGGAATGTCCTACAGACCTTATTTTGTGCTTTGAATTCTTGTCTATCCATTAAGGAACCATCAATTTTATCTTTAAAACCAAATATTGACATATATTGACACACGGCATGCCACATTGGATCCAACAAGGCATTCATGGGGCTTAAAAGTGACTAAACCACTTAATTGGCTCCAATTTAGACACCTATCACTTTCTCATGTAGTCTAAAGATAGATCAAATATGCACCATCGATTTTTATTGGATTCCTTAGCCTTGACCTTTACCATCAATAATCAATCTTCCTGAAGATCTCAATATTTTTCCACTTGGTAGTTTTCTATTAATTCTAAGTATTTTGAAAAGTCCACCTTAATCTCGCACTATTGATCTAGATCTATCTAGTTGAATGTTATTGATCTATATATGTAGCTAGCATCTAAGATCATGCCATTTTGTAGCTCTACAAGATTTTTACACTCTACATAGTCAGTCTCTATTAGGCTAGTGCCCTTTCACCATGTGGTGGCTTCTCATTTGGCCTGATTTATTTGAAAAGTCAACTTTCCTTACACACCATTGGATCTTGGCTATACAGAACTTGCTCTGTTAGAGATTATTATAGAGTTTCGAAGGTGGTGACACTTGTCACCACCTCACTTATCTTGGGTCTCTTGAATTTTGACCTTATGCCTTTCGATGGATCTTCAACTGATCAGCCAAGATGGTGACACTTGTCACACTTATGAAGCTCTTAGAACCTTTAACATTTTAATATTATTCATGTATCATTTGATCATATATGCTTGGTTGAATGTGCATTGTTGATCAATATTCTTGGCTTTTTGACTTTTATACATACCTTCTGATTAAATCTATTTGATTTCATGCACACTATTGGATTTTGATCCACTATGTTGGGCATGATTGGTTCATCAATTAACATGAAAACAATTAAGTAAGAGTTTAGGGAATAAAGAACTTAGTATAAAGTCTTAACCCAAGGTTTTGTTTTGTATGATGGAATCTTTAGGATAGGACTTTGAGCTATGTTTATAAGAAAGGGACCAAGCATTAGGTAGACCATGTTAATAGATAAAAGGGGCTAAGGGCCACATGATAAAAAGGGACCAAATATGAATTTAGACTAAGGTTTGGTCGAGCTAATAAACATGACTAAACCTTAGTGTAAAAATTAAACTGAGTAGATGACATATTTAAAGTGTTCCCATGTAAATTGTTCCTACCAAATTTGAATTTAATTTAAAGGGACTAAGATATGGAAATTGGAATAAGGGTTTTGAGATGATCAAACGTGAATTCAACTTAGATTTTAATAGACCACTATAGGACACTTGACCTCTGATGAACACCTGAAATAGGAAATGGGCTAAACAAATTAGGCATTTATACATAGAAATGGTTCAATTGCTTTAGTGAAACTTTTAGCACTAACACTAGCTCTCACTTGGGTATGTACACCCCTTATGGGTGTGTAAATAACCCTAGATCATAAGACTAGGTTCCAATCCATTAGTTCATGGAGTCAACACTTAGTCAATTTATATCAATAGAGACCCATGAAGGCTCAAAAAAATAAGGTAGATTGATAAAAAATAGATCAGGAGGACCTGAAAACAAATGCACAACAAAAACACAAAAGGAAAATGTATGAGAAAGACCCAAAGTAAAGGGGCAACTAAGCAACAAAATAACAAGACTATACACTATATAGTTATCTAGACAGTTGTAGATTCAATCAAGGAAGTGTTTCAAATGTCTTCCATTGATTGGCAACTCTAGTATTTCACCATCTAGGTCTCTCAAGAAAAGAGTTTGTTACCCAATCTGACAGTCAATGGAATAAGACTAAGCCCTAAGGCATCAAAATATATATGCTTGCCTTTCTCGTCATGCTTATCATCTCAAAGTAGAACTAGATCACCTACTCAAAATGTTCTTGGAGTGACCTTCCTATCAAATATCTTCTACAACTTTTCCTTGAACTTGAGGTGTCTTCCATGAGCTTATATTTGAATTTCATCAAGCTCAATAATCTAGTTCATCCTTCTTTGATAGTGGTTAATTTGCTCATCATCTTCTAGTTTTTACATGAGCTGATAGGTTGGCAACTGCAAATTCATATCCAAAACTACTTGAGATCCATAAACAAGCTCAAAAGGGCTTTTGCCTATATCTCTCTTAGGCATGATCTTGTTATCCCACAAAGCAAACTTTAGATGTTCACTCCACTTCTTATTTTCTTCCAATGTTCATCTAATAATTTTGAGCAAGTTCTTGTTACCAGATTCTTCTTTCCCATTTACCTAAGGGTTGTTATTGGAATAATAGGTCAATTCAATCCTATACTCTTTTCACAATGCCACTAAAGGTTTAACTTTGAAACTCATGACATTATCAGCAATAACATTGATAGGCATACCAAATCTATAAATAATCTAATTTAGTAAAAAATCCATAACCACTTGGTGTGTAGCCTTATTTGTAAGGACCACCTCAACCCATTTTGTGATGTAGTAAGTTATAACTACTATCTATCTATGTCCAACACTTGATGAATAAAAAAAAATTCCAATGAAATCCATTCCCCATTGTTTGAATGGGCCTTCAATTATCATAGGCTGCAAAGGAAGAGAACTTAAATATTTCATCCTCCCATCAAAATGCTAATAGTTTTTTCACTTTATAAATTTCTAAGCAACATATTTGAATAGTGATAGCCACCAATAACCAACTCTCATAATTTTAAGAGTTGTGACTTTAGGTGCAAAATGTCCACCACATACTTCAATGTGGAAATATTTAATCAGGTGAACAGTTTTTAATTCTAGCATGCATCTTAGGATAATCCCATCCGGATTCTTCCATGCAAGTGCATTTGTAGTCAGGAGGTACTTTTGGGAAGCAATCTTAAGAGTCCTCCTTTGATTCTTGTTCAAGTCAAGGGGACAATTCAGATTTTACAAGTAATATAAAATTTATTTATACCATGAAGACATGTTAAATTGACTCAAAGAATCATCAACATTTAAAATAGTAATTTACCTCAATGACATGAAAAATAGTCTCACCCATAAGCTTGGCTAGACCCATATTTTTCACTAACTTGGTGGTCTAAATATCCATGTCATACTCTTACAACTTATTGACCCACCTGTATCTCTTGCTAGATACTTTAGTTTTAGTTAAGATGTCCTTCACCATAGTATGTAAAACATAAGAAACAATCTTTGATCTCAGAATATAAGGTATAAATGCTTTAATATCTTTCAAAAGAGGGAAGGCTTGTTTTTCCATGATGGTGTAATTTAGTTCAGAACCTTGCATAGCTTTCTTAAAGAAAGTTATAGGTTGCTCGTGACTATCTTCATTCTTTTGTAAAAGGACAACTACAATAGTATTGTATGATGTGAAAGAGAATATCATAAATGGCTTATTGTAATCAAGGCTAGCCAAAATAGGATCAAACATTAAAACTCCCTTGATTTCATTGAACATGTGCATAACCTTCTCTTTCTACTTGATGGATTGTTCCTCCTTCAACATAGAATTGATAGGCAAAGTAATCTCTGCAAAGTTAGACACAAACCTCCTTATGAAATTAATTTGTCCAAAGGACTGAATTTCCTTCTTGGACTGTGGGATGGGTACTTTGTCAATGGATTCTACCCTCTCAAGATCAATCATGACACCATCCTTGGACACTATATATCCCAATAACTTGGCCTTTTGTACTCTAAAGTGACATTTCTTCAAATTGAGTGAAATGCCAAACTCCCTAGATCTAATCAACACTTTCTCTAGATGTTCCAAATGTTATTCTTTAGTCTTGTATTACATATTAATATCATCCTAATACACAAATATAAACTTGTTAATCATCCCTAAAAAATCAATGTCAATATCTTGTTGAAACATTGTATCAACATTCATTAACCCAAAAGGCATCCTCATATATACATATGTTCCCAAAGGCATTGGAAATGTTGTCTTGGGTCTTTCAAATTCATTCACCACAACTTGGTTATATCCCAAGAAGACATCTAAGGTAGATAAAATCTTTGATCCTTTAACACTTTGTAACAGGTTATCCATATTAGGTAGGGGATAATTATCTTTTAAATAAGATTTATTCAAATTTTAAAAATCCACACACAAGTGGACACAACCATTTTTATTTCTAATGGGGACTAAATTTGTAGCCCACGATGAATACCTGATAGACTAAATGATAACACCATCCATTAACTTCTTTAACTCATCCAACATCTTAGTGTCTACAATATGGTTAATAGGTCTTTGTATCTACCTAAAAAGCTTTCTATCAGGTTGTAATGGGTTGACATATTGGAACAAGTCTTCCCTATAAAATTTTAACTTACAATAAGACCATGATAATCAATATTGATACTTTCTTAGTAGCTGCATGTAAGATTGCTTCTCATTTGCACCTAGGTGAGTATCCAACCAAACCTTTCTTTGATTCTCATGAGAACCCAAACTACACTTAGTCATGTCATTTGAAATAAATGAGTCTTGAGTCTTGATTCTATCTACTCCATCAAAATATGCTTATAAACTCACCAATCCTCTAGGGATCATGTTTGTCTTCAGCTGGATAATGTCCTTCCTAGACAAGGTTTCTTTTTTGTCACAAAGTTGAACCATATATTCCAAGTCTATGAAATGATCATGAAACATAGCTTCATAATTTGAAAACCTCTTAATTTATTCATCATCATCAAACACCTACTACTAATGAATATTATCCAGGATTGAAGGCCTAAAGAACACCTCCACTTAATACTGACAATGAGGGATTGTATTTTCAATGTCAAATTGAGAACCTAACCCTACAAGTCTGTCAGCTTCTTCATTAAAAATTGTATCATGATAATAAAGTTTGAATGCATCAAAGAATTCAATCAAATCCCATACAACATTTTGATATTATTTCAACCTTTTGTTTTTTTTGGCATAAACATTGCAAACTTACTTTACCACTAGCTCAGAATTAACCTTGGAAATCAATATTTTAATTCCATGTTCACAGGGAATCCATAAACCAAGAAAGAGTACCTCATACTCATCATTATCATTAATACACTCAAAGGATAGATGAAAAGAAAACTTGAAACACTTACCATTGTGGGTATAGAATACAACCCCTATTTCATTTCCAAGATTAGAACAAGCCTCATCAAAACACACGTTTCAATATGCACCTTTTCCATCAAGTTCAACATCAAGAGTAATAGGCTATTCATTTGTGTCAACATTCTTAATGAAGTTCCCAAGCCAAACATCTGCATACAATACTTCATTTTGAGCATGTTTTGGATCTTTAATTACATGTATCATTTTCAGATCTCTATAAATTTTGACCATCTTACCCTCCAATGGAATGGTGGCATAGGAAAGGTCCATTTGTACACTTCTACCCATGCTAGCAGCCTATTTACATGACAACAACATCCCCCAGTTAGGTAGGCAATCTAGAACTAGCACATTCATATTCAAATACTTACCGGTATGTACTACCAACTACACTACCAACCCCTTGAATTTTCCAACAACTGGAACCTCTCATGAGTCGATGGAATAACACTTTCCAGAGGTTTATGTAATCTTAACTCTGATATCATTTGAGACACCCAAGGGCATTACATTACAAGAAACACCATAATCAAACATATAATTATGGATAATAAGACCATTAATAAACATGGTTGTATAAAATGGATCCACATTCAACTGACCCTCTACTAATGTAGTGCCTAAATAAACGTCCAGAGCAAGTTCAATAACCTCTTCAGATTCTTCATCAATTTTTAGGGGTATTTTTGGTGAATCAACTTCATTTAAAGCTAACTTCTCACCAAATTCTAAGTATTCAAATTCCCTCTTCCTATGTTCAAGTGTTCTTAATAATTAAATAAGTGGTACATTGATTTTAAGTTGGATCAACACTTGGGGCATATCACATATACTATATTGAGAAAGAGGAGTATTTGGTGGAAGGGTAACAACACATTCATTGAGAATGCAATCACTTAAGGTCTTAAGTGGAGTATGCTTGGCTAGATTTGTGTGCTTAGTAGCAGCCTTCAAGAGTGGATTTTATTCAACATCATTTACACCCTTAGGAATACTAGATAATAAAGGTACTTTATTTTTTAGGGGGATTACTTCTAGGCTTACCAACTTGGAAAATGGTTACATGTTTGAAAGTATTAAGAACTACCATAGTTTTCTTATCTTCTTTACTTACATCCCCTACCTTTGGATTTGAATGGGTACTATCTTAAGGAGAGGAAGTTGGTTTTGTGCTTCTCAAGTAATATTCCTTCTCTTGGGCAATTTTTGTATTAATTAGCAGCTACCTATCCTCAACTGATAGAATTCTCCCATCATATTTTTTAATCATCATTCATCTTAAAAATTCAAATTCATGAATAGGTAATTGATATACATATGCCATATTAGCCTCACAAGAAAATTCATATGTTGGGACACATACCTTTTGTACCACACTCCAAAACTAATCAGTAGTAACAACACTCGTGAATTCTATGGAGGTGGATATATTGCTTTAGGGACTTTTAAAATTCAACATCATAATCTCATCACCAGATGATTCAAACTTAGGTTCATTTGCATCTTCATCAATCGGTTCATCTATATCACATGAAGGATGTGAAAGGAAGCACTTGTCACACCAATCAATATCAATGCCACAACCTACCGCATTCACTTTGGCATTTAATAGATCATTCACTTCTTTTACATCCTTTCTATTATGATTTCCATCTAATCGTTCATCATATGTAGGCCTCTTCCCTCTATCATTGTTTGGATTATGGAAAGCAGACCCACTCTGTACTTGATTCATATTTGAATCACTCTCTCGATTGGTAGACACTTGAGGGACTCCCTTCTCAACCCTGGAAAGCTTTTATGACATCTCTTTGATAGTGGAGGATAGATTCTTAAATATCTCTTCAAGATTGACATTCTTAGTAGACTGTGGTTTTTTAGGATTGATCAACTTCACATCAACCTGCTTGTTCATAGGCTTTCCCACAACCTTTATGTTGTTATAAATTTAGATAGCCATATTGAATGACAATTGTAGGTTCATTGAAGCCTTTTCCCATAAGTAATACACAGCCTTATTATCAAAGGCATCCCAATATGCTATAAATCATGTTATATCACTAGGCCTTATGTTTTTGGGCAGGCACAACATAACTTTGTTAAACCATGTGTTGAAGTATTTCATGCACTCATTGGGGTTTTTCTTCATGTTTTTAAACTTATCCAAAAGGAAACTTGGATCAACTGTATCACCATACTCAATCCTAAAAACATTATTCATGTCTTCCCATGAATCAATGCATCTATGGGTAAGGGAATTGAACCATTTATGAGCATCTTCCTCTATAGTATGCATAAGTAAATTAATGCACACATCCTCATGCTAAATCTCATAATATTTAATAATATTGTGACAATATCTCAAGTGTTGATCACCACTCACTGCATTGTTCCTTTAAAATTTTGAAAGACATTTCCTTACATCATTTGGGACTTCATTAGGATAACTTTCTATGTCATCAAAATTTATAGGCCTAAATCTAGGAACATGAATTACATGATGTTCATTCTCATCTGGGTCCCTATGCCTCATGATTTCTTCAATTGGAGGTTCCAGAACAACTGACAAAGGGATGTGATGGGGTGAATGAGGGGGACTTATAAGATCAAACTTAGGAGGGGATTCAACTGGTTGAGGAGGAGATGGATAAAAGATAGGATTATAAGTTTTAGATTGACTAAAAGAGCTATGAAATTCCCTAGCAATGGGATGTTCAACAAAAATTTAAAGATTATTAGATTATTCGTATTCAATACACTATTTAGCATCTAAATCTTGCCCTTCAATAGACCTTCAAAATTATCTCCCTCTTCTTTGATGAATACTTAGGGATGAGCCAAGTTATTTGGATGAGTCACCTTTGAAGGATGATATCAATCCTTCTATCTTTGTAAGAAAGAAAACACTCAAACCCAAAAATTAAGATATTTAGAATAGGCACCAATCTTCCTTGAAACTAAATAATCAAGTTGGATTTGCCACTGGAATCATAATTCTAGAATATAATAGTTAACAAAATGATGTTGATACATACTAAAAACATACTTGCTGAATTTAATGATGAGATAAAATGAAAAGATACTAAATTTTTTATAATTATGTCCAAAATGGGAGAAATCACCTTCCAACATGAAATTTTAACATCTCTTTGCAATAAACTCATTAGAAGTCAAATTGTAAAATATTTCAATTCCTAACATAGCCCCTAGTGGAGTGATATGGAGTTGACAACCAAGATAGTCCAAATATAGAAAATAACAATAGAGAACTTCACAATATGAAATACTTATAGTTCTCTACAAGATTCCTCAGTAACACAAGTAACCAAGATTTCAATTTAGTCCCCAGCAACAATTCCAACAAAGTGGTGATGTTGACAAACCAAACATAATCATATCAATATAATAGGTAGAGGACTTTTTAAAAATGAAAGTAGCTCTTTGTAAGGGTCCTTGATAATACAAGTTTCATGGGTGTTGTTTCTATCCCTGGTAATGGCACCAATAAAGTGCTAGTTCCCATTTATACACCTCTCTCATTCGGCCTTTCACAATTGAAAAAAATGGCAAACAAAGATGAAAAACTTGCTAATATGTCATTATAGTTGGGGGAGGGTTTAGCATCAATAATGAACTAAACATATAAAATTATTGAGAGGTATCAACAAAGATTATGGTCAACTCCTTGTAACCTATGGCTCTACCTGAATCAATGTGAGAGGACCTATTGGGTACCTTGCTCACATCGAGAGATTCTGCAATTCAACCTCCATGGGGATTTTTAGCATAAGGGAACACAAATGTGACCAGGGCACAACCAAACTTGTACACTCAACTTGGGAAGGGTTATCACATGGAATGCACAAATGTACTAGGTCACATACAAGCTACTAAAGATAGATATAGTAGTTATTTCAACCTTCGTTCTAAAGAATTTTCAACAACAAGGCTGGATGGAAGAAATCAATGCTAATATTTAAAGCACAAGATACAAATACATGTTATATAATCAAGATCTTATGCATTTTTAGGCAAATAACACTTATGATATGTAATAAGTGTGTATTATTTGCATGGTAGAATAGGGTAGGACAGCTAGATAATAATAAAAAGGGGTGGTGTGCTATTGGTTTTCAAACAATAGGGTTTTTTTAACATACATGAAACCACCTATTGCAAAGATGTAGGAAAACTAAAATTCAAGCCATGGAAACTACAATGAGAAATTTGCATCCTTTAGTTCCAATATAATGCAAATGCATAAATGATATATAAAACCCTAGAACATACACTGAAACTAGATTCTCAAATACTTTCTCCTACTAAATTCATGAACCCAGGGTGCCCTAATGAGGTATTAAAAAAATATTTCTAAATCTCTATGCCAAAAGGGGTTTATAACCTAGATTTATACCTAAGATGATAACCATACATAATCACAAATCTAGACATCCAATCAACATAGCATGTAAAACATCTCATTGTATTTCATTAACAAGATACAATGAAGAACCACAAGTATTTTCCATTAATTTGAATGAAAATATTACATACACCAATGTTTTAAAATGTTTCCATGGGGACAAGCATGGTGGATTTTCTCCATGTTGGATAGGGGAGACATATAGATATTCTCTCAGAGCTTTCTAATGGCTATATAGCCATAACCACCTTAGCAATAGAGAAAAAATACACACATAGCCATGATCCCAAAATTTGGAAGAGCCTATACTTAGAAAACCGAAAACCAATAGCAACCCTAGAATAGAGGGTAAGCCATATATTTATATATTTTACACAATTTTCAAATATATAACTATGGGTTGCAATTTACAAAATTTGAAAGTAGCCCTCCAAATTCAACCAAGATTGTCCTAGATGGAAAATATTCCTTACCACACCTGGAAGCTTCATCTATCTGCAAGAAAAATCATTGATCTAACTGCCTCTACAAGGAATGATGAATATTTTCAATAAAGCCTTCGATTTTTTGACAGGAGATGCCTTTTTACATAATTTAAAAAGTGAAATTTTGTGGTGGAGGTTGAACAATCTTTATCCTCATTTGTAATAGCTTAGAGATGCCCTTGACCACTTGCTTTCATAGCTAGAACCTCCTAGATAGTTGTCTTTCATCTTATGCACACAATGGAAAAACGTGCTCTTGTAATGATGGCATGAGAATGCTATGGTTACAGTATAAAAATATAATTATCTATAGCCATTTGGAAAATATGATTTGGAATGGCCTACAAACCTTCTTCACTTTGAATTCTTATCTGTCTATGAAGAAACTAATAATTTTAGCTTCAAAATCAAATATTGACACATATTGACATGTGGCATGCCACATTGGATCCAACTAGGTATTTATGGTGCTTAAAAGTGACTAAGCCACTTACTTGGATCTAATCTAGACATGTGTCACTTTCTCATGCAGTCTTGAAGCTAGATCAAATACACACTATCAATTTTCATTGGAGTTATTAGCCCTGACCTTTCTCATAGACTATTGATCTACCTGAAGCTCTCGATATTTTTCCACTTGGTAGTTTTCTATTCATTCTGGGTCTTTTGAAAATTCTATTTTTACCTCACATCATTAATCTAGATCTAACCAATTTACCGTTATTGCTCGATATTTATACCTAGCATTAGAGATCATGTTATTCGATAGATCTATGGGATTTTTTCACTCTACATAATCAGTCTCTACCAAGCTAGATCCCTTTCACCATGTGGTGGATTCTCATTTGGCCTGAGTTCTTTAAAAATTCAACATTCTTTTTGTACCATTAGATATTAGCTGCATGTATCGAATCACTCTATTGGATCTTCTTATAGAGTTCCCACAGTGGTGACACTTATCACCACCTTGCTTATCCTAGGGATCTTGACTTTGGACCTTATACCTTCCATCAGATCTTCAATCATCCTATTGATATGGCAATACTTGTCACTCTCATAGAGCTATTAGAGCCTTTGACATTTCAAAGTTACTCATACACTATTTAATCATCTTCACCTAGGTGAATGGACATCATTAATAAATATTCTTGACTTATTGAGTTTTGTATGCACCATACAATCAAATCTATCTGATTTCGTGTACACCATTAGATTTTGATCCACTAAGATGGGCATGATTGGTTCATAAATTTACATGAAAAAAATTAAGTCAGAGTTTGTGAAATTAAAAACTTAGTATAAAGTCTTAGCCTAAGGTTTTGTTGTATAAGATAGAAGCTTTAGCATATGACTTTGAGCTAAGTTTAAAACAAAGGAACCAAACATTAGCTAGACCATGATAATATATAAAAGGGACCAAGGGCCATAGGATATAAACTAGTTATGAATTTACACTAATGTTTGGTCATGTTAAAAAATGTGACTAAACCTTAGTATAAAAATTAAACTAAGTCCATGGCATATTTAAAGCATTCCCATGTAAATTATTCCCACTTAATTTGAATTTAAATCAAAGGGTCTAATCTAGGGTAATTGGAATAAGGGTTTGAGATGCTCAAACATGACTTCAACTTGGATTTTGATAGACCACCATAGGACACTTGACCTATGATGAACACTTGAAAGAGGAAATGAGCTAAACAAATAAAGAATTTATACTTAGAAAGGGCTCATTTTCTTTCATGCAATTTTGGTCACTAATACTTTGGAGATTTTAGGGGTCATTTGAATGTTTGAATTGTATTAGTATGAATGAATGCAAACCATTCATCATAGTTTTCTTTAACTTGTTTGCTTAGTCTTATATATTTTAAACTCAATGATATCATGGTTATTGAAGGATTTCCCTGGATTGAAAGCCACCACCACTTTTTTATATCTACCTAACTAATCCTTACCTACCCTACCCCTATAATTAATACATGCTATTGAGTACCTTAAGTTTTATTTGCTTGTATATAAGTGAATATTACAAATCTAAAATGTGTCTATATTTGGTCTTTAAATACTAATATTTTAATCTTCTATTTTCCCCTTAACTGTTAACAATTTTTTGTAGAAATGAAGATTTCAACCACCTTTCTATATGTTAATAGTAGCTTGTGTCTAATTTGAAATCATTTACCCAGTTTATGTGATAACTCTTCTCGATTGAATTGTGCAAGTAATGTTATGCTTTGGTCAGATTTGTGTGTGCCAATAATTTCCCAGAGATTGAATTGGAGTATCCCTCCTTATGACCAAGCTACCCCATAGGTCCTCTCACCTTTGTTTAATTAGATCTAGAAGTAGCAGGGAACTAACCATACCTTTTTTCAGAGTCTTCTAGTCATTATCTACATTTAATCTATATGGATGCTAAACCCTTCCCTAAATATAATGACATAATTTAGGTTTATCATATTTGTTTTCCATACATTTCAAGTGTGCAAGGCTTAATCCTAGAGGTGTACAATTGGGAACCAACACTATATTGGCAAAATTATTGAGGAATTGATCCTTGGCACTTGTGTTACCATAAACTATTATAAAAAATTGATTGTGTTCATGTTTTAAAATGATATGCTCTTTTGAACATGAATCTAAATTTTTCAGTGATTTTGTTTCTCTATCTCATCATTGATTTCAACAAAGTGTAATTTTAGAATGTATCATTACATTTTTGTGATCTGTTCTATTTTAGAAGACATCTTCTAGTGGCAAATCCAATTTTTTACCTAGTTTTGAAAGATCAGTTCCCATTGAGTGTTCTCTTATTTGTAAAGCTAGAAGGAATGAGATCCTCCTTCAAAGGTGACTCATCAAAGTAACTTGTCTCCAATTTAAGTGTTCATCATAGAAGGAGACAAATTTAGAATCCAATTGAAAGATAAATTTTTATAGGAAAGGAGTGTCTGGACCATCACAATTATGGTACACCTAAACTTATTTTTTTAAACTTACTTTAATTAAAGATTATCCCAACGCTCCCAATAACTCGAAGCCTTATAGTCTTATTTATTATAGAACACCTTCTCAACAAGCTAAGTCTCCTCTTAGGTTTGATCCCCCATGTCCAACTCACTCACCCCTCACAACCTTTTATCATTTGATCTTGAGCCCACCACAGAACCAATCATGAGGCATAGAGATTAGGAAGATAATGAATTTCTTGCATTCATAATTCCCAGATTCAGACCTATTAGTATTGATGAAATGGAAGGTTACCCCAATGAAGTTCTAAATAAGGTAAGGAATTGACTCCCTAAGTTTTAGGGGAATAATATAGTGATTGGTGAGCAAACTTTGAGGGATTTTCACATTATAATTGAATATTATGATGTTGAGTATGAGAATGTATGCATTAAAATGTTTGTGCACACACTTAAAGAATATGCTCATGAATGGTTTAATTCTCTTACTTGTAGATGCATATATTCATGGGAAGAAATGAAGAATGTTTTTTAAATATAGCATAGTGATAGAATTGATCCTAGGTATCTTATTGAAAATTTTGAAAAACTAAAGAAGAACCCTAATGAGTGTGTACAAGACTTCAATAAAATGTTTAATAAAACTATGATGAGTTTGCTTAATAATATCAGGCCAAGTGATACTGTTTGTTTGATTAAATACTATTATGTATTTTACAATAAGGCTACATATTACTTGAGAGATAAGGATCCTACAAATTTGAGGTTGGCATTCAACATGACCATCCAAATTGAAACTAACATTAAGGCTATGGGGAAGTCTCTAAAAAAATAGGCTAATGTAAAGTTGGCCAATCCTAAAAAATATTGGTCTAATAAGACTGCCAATATTGAGGAGACCATGAAAACATTGGCTACTACTTTCAAGGAGATGTCATACAAGTTGGTGAGAGCTGAGAAGGGGATTCTTCATAAATAATCTAGTCAAAATAGATATTAAAACTAGAATCAAGCACAAGGGACATATTATTTTCACATTAGATATAATTATAGAGGGAAGAGACCTACCCAAAATGATAGAAATTACAATAGAGGAACTGGGAAGGAGGTTCTTGATCCATTGAATGTCAAGGTTAACACTCTAGACTATGATCTTGATATTGATAGGTGTGATATGTGCTTCCTCCCACATCTTCCTTATGATATTGTTGAATGAATTGATGAAGATTTAGAGGAACCTAAGTCTACATCTAAAAATAATGAGATTATGATGTTTGACTATCAAATGCTTCGAAGTAAAATGTCTACCTCCACAAAATTGTTTAGTGCTACTACTATTGATCAATTTTTGAGTGCAGTAAAAGAGGTATGTGTCCCAAATTTTGAATTTTTTTATGATGTAAATATGACATAAGAATATGAATTTCCCAATCATGACTTTGATTTTTTATGATCTATAATGATTAAAAAGTATTATGGAGGAATTCCTTCAGTTGACTACAAGTAGTTGCTAATCAATACAACAGTTTTCCAAGAGAAAGAGTATAGTAAGAGAAGAAATAAATAAGGTGATTTTCCTCAAGAGACTACCCATACATATCCAACAGCATGGGATAAATAAAAAATAAGTTAAGAAAACTAAATAAGCCCCTATTTCTTCCAAACTAACACCTCCTTCCCAAACTGTTAAATAGAAAGGTGCTCTAGCGAAGAGTAGATAATCTTTATTACCCAGTATTCCTAAGGGTACGACTAATATAAGATGAAATATATGCTTGAAAATTGATGTTAGGAATGTGAATTCATCACATTTAATTCCCCTCTAACCTTGTTTGGGATGGACATCATTCATCCAAAGACAAATGCTATCCCTAGAAGATTGGTGAGTCTAGAGGCATGTTTTCATGGAGTAAACAAAATCAAAACTCGATATCCTTTTATCTCAAAAGATGTGACTAAATATAGTTTGGGATCAAAATAAAGTACAATAAAGGTATGTCTGGGCACTCACTTAAATCAATAGGAGAAGCAAGATTATAAACAATTGTTAAAGAAGTACCAAGATTTCTTGGCTTGTTCTTATTCCAAATTGAAATCATATAGAGAGGATGTTTTCAACACGTCATCCCATTACAACTTGACATCAAACCTTTTAGGAAAATTAAAAAACCTATTAACCCCATATTGGCTACCAAGATGCAAGATTAGTTAAATAAATTAAAGGACGGTGTGATTATTTAGCCCATCAGGTATTCATCATGGGTGGAAAACTTAGTCCATATAAGAATGAAAAATGGTGACATATGCTTGTGTGTATATTTTATAAATTTTAATAAATCTTTTTTGAAGGATAATTACCTCTTACCTAATATGGATAACCTATTGTAAAGTGTTATAGGATCAGATATGTTGTCCACATTAGATGATTTCTTAGGTTATTACCAAGTTGTGTTAAAAGAATTTGAGAGACCCAAGACTGCATTCACAATGCCTTGGGGCACTTATTTCTATATGAGGATGCCTTTTGGTTGATGAATGTGAATGAAATTTTTTAGAGAGCTATGTGTGTCGCTTTTGTGAGGGTAATTAATAATTTTATTACTATGTATCAGGATGACATTACAGTGTACTCCCAAAATAGAAAAGAGCATTTGGAGCATTTAGAAAAGTGTTCCTTAGATGAAAGAAATTTAGTGTTTCCCTTAATCTAAAAAAATTTCACTTCATATTATAAAAGGATAATTTGTTGGGACACATAGTGTATAAGGATAGTGTCATGTTAGATATAGAGAGAGTGGAAGCCATTGACAAAGTGCATATCCCACAATCCAAGAAGGGAATTTAGTCCTTCTTCAAACAAATCAACTTCATTAGAAGGTTTGTGTCTAGTTTTTTAGAGATCACTTTTCCTATTACATCCATGTTAAAGTACCAAAAAATCAAGTCAAAATAAATGCCATGCAAGATTTCAATGACATCAAAGGAGCCTTGAATTCTTCCCCTATTTGGGCCAGTCCCTAATTACTATAGGGAATTTTAAATATTCTCTTTTGCATCATAGAGTACTATAGATGCTATTATATTATAAAATAATAATGATGGTCATGAACAAACCATAGATTTTTTTTGTAAAACTATGCAAGGATCTAAACTGAGCTATACTATCATGGAAAATAAAGATTTCAGCCTCTTAAGAGCTATTAAAATGTTCAAACCTTACATTATGAGTTTAAATATTATTACATATGTCTCACATACAATGGTCAAGGATGTCTTGAATCAGATTTAAGTATCAAGCAAGAGGTGTCGGTGGGTAAAAATTTTACAAGAGTAAGACATGGATATCCAGACCACCAAGTTAGTGAGAGGTATGGGCTTACTTGAACTCATGGCTGAGACCAATTCTCAATATGTGGATTTAAACAATGTTATTTTTAATCTTGATTATTATTTGAGTCAAATTAGAATATCTCCATGGTATAAAGACATTATTTACTACTTGCCATGTTTGAATTGTCACCCTAACTTGGATAAGAATCAAGGATGAACCATTAAACTTGTATCCCAAAAGTATCTCTAGACTAAAAATGGAGTGGCATGGAAGAATCTAGATGGGGTTCTCCTAAGATTCCTGGTAGAGGAAGAAACCATTGATTTAATTAAACACTTCTATAGTGGATTATGTGGTGGTCATTTTACACCTAAAGTCATAGCTCATAAGATTTTGAGAGATGGTTATTGGTGGCCATCACTATTCAAGGATGTTCCACAAAAGTCAGAAAATGTAAGAAATTTTAACACTTTACTAGAAGGTTAAAATATTTTGGTTCTATCCCCTTGAAACTTCTATTTATTGATGGCCCATTTAGACAATGGGGAATGGACTTCATTGGGTAAATCACTGATACATTAAGCACTGGGCATAGGTGGATATTGGATGTAACTAAATACCTAAAAAAATGGGTAGAGGTGATCTCTACAAATAAGTCCAAACATTGGGTAATCATGGATTTTCTATTGAATCACATTATTTATAGATTTGGTGTGTATATCAAGATAATTGTTAATAATGCCATGAGTTTCGGAACTAAGCCTTTATTGGCATTATGTAAAGAATATGGTATCATGATAACTTATTCTTCTAATTACAAACCTTAAGGGAATGGGCAAGTAGAATTTAGTAATAAAAACTTGCTCAAAATCATTAGGACTTTGGAAGCTGACAATAAAAAGTTGGGTGAATAGCTAAAGTTTGCCTTATGGGATGATAGGATCATGCCTAAGAGAGTTATAGGTAAGAGCTATTTTGATCTTGTTTATGAGTATCAAGCTATTTTACCCATGAATCTATAGTTACTTACCTTTTAATTCATGCAACAGGTAGGAGATGATGAAATTAAACAATATGAAATCAGAATGAACCATATTATTGAGCTTGATGAAACTATAAGATAAGTTCATGAAAGAGATGTAAAGTTCAAGGAAAGACTCAAAAATATATTTGATATAAATTTCACTCCAATAAATTTTCAGGTAGTATATGTGGTTTTATTTTGGGACAACAAACCTGAGGAGCAAGGCAAGCATGGAAAATTTTATGCCTTATGGATGGGCCCTTATTCTATTGACTTCAGAAATGGAGAACACTCTTTCCTCTAAAGAGAATTGGATGGAAAGATATTGGACCTACCAGTTAATGGTATAAATCTAAAACACTTCCTTGACTAAGTCCATGTTTATGTAAAATAATGTGTAGTATATAATTTTGTTGTTTTGTTTCCCTTCTGCATTGGGCTTTGTTTATATAGTTCTTTTCTTGTTTTTTGTTGTTTGTTTCTTCTCAGAGCATGTTGATCTATTTTTACCAGTATTCACTTATTTTGTTGAGTTTCCATAGTTATCTGTTAAGAAATTGTGTAAATTTTGAGTTTGTGGCCCAAGGGATTAACACCTAGTCTTGTTTTCTATGGTTCTTTATGCACTTGTGAGGGTTATAAATCCTCAAGTGAGAGCTAGTGTTAGTTCCCAAATATTTCTTAATAATTTTTCCCCTTTCCATAAGATATTAATGTAAGATAATCTAATTACTGTTCCCTATCTGTAATAAATGTTCATCTAAAATAAAATTCATATTTATAATCCTGTTATGAAAACCCTATAAGGTTTGGTTTTAACTGATGATTAACATTTGCATGTCTTTTATCACATTTTGGTTATAGATCCATGGTAAAATTTAACTATGAAGATTAAAACATGACTAAGTACTTTAAAAATACTAATTCCAAGTGTTCTATTTTTAAATGTTTAAATTAGGGTGGTTCACGACTCAAAGGCAAAAGTGGACAACTTCAGTGGGACTAAAACATTAAAATTACAAATTTATATTTTCAATTTGAAAATTATAAATAGGGTTCTAAAGTTTGTTGCTAGCATAGAATGAAGTTTTTAAAGTTGTCAACTTAAGTGTTATATTTGTAGAGATCCATTGTGGGAATGTGATGTTGATTTACAAGTATGATATTGTAAATTATAAATTATAATAAAAATCACATGATCAACTCATGGAAAAATTTCATAAATATGTCGACTAAAATAGATAGCTATGGGGATGCATGTATATTCTATCTCTTTGCAATAAAAATTCAACTTACATTTTCCAAGTGAGTTCCCCAAACCCACCACATATACACTAGTAAAGAAAAGCCCACGTCAAAAGTTTTAAAATCCCACATCAAATTTGTGAGGATAAGTCAAATGAAAAGTCCAATATCAAAGGGGAATGATGAAAATTTTGTAAACAAATGAAACTTTTGATTTAAAATATGCAAAGATCATGCAAATGTCTAAAACCCTCGATATGGGCATTGACTACATGGAAAGTCTCAAAGGAAGAGTCAATGAGATTTATAAGCATAGATGTAATATTCATTTACAATTACAAATTACAATGTGAATTCCATGGTTCCAATCTTGTATCATACACGCCAAGCTAAAGACAAAGCAAACATTCCTGATAGAGAAACAAATCTATATAATAAGTTTAAATTGCAATTTATAAATTGTAATGAGAGGCCCAAAGCCCATGAAATTAGAAAATGTGCCTACATATGTGTGAAATCCTACCAATGGGAAAATGTGCCATGTGCCATCACTTTATTTAAAGTTTCTCTTACAAATGGCATTCACTCTTGTATTTTGAAGGCCAAGAATAAAATGAGGGGTGTGTGGTTTTTTAATAGTTAGTTGTGATTATTTTGGATAGATGGGTGAGATTGTTGAAAATACATGGATAGACACATGTTGCTAAAATAATTGCATGTTTTATTCAAACATGAATATTGATGATGTTGTGTTTGAATGCACTCATCATGCTAGAACCATGCTTGCCTTAATTGCTCTTATTATAATTGTCAATTTAGAATATAATGCTACATATGAAGCATTAGATGCCCTTGCTTCATTAGCTTGGGGTAAATGAAGCATTGAATATAGATGAACACCATGGGCATTTCTTGTTGAAGTTATGAATAGTGTGGTACTCTTGTGTCATGCTTGGCTAGGGGATCACATCCTTTACAGGAAAAATCTATAGAAATGATTTCAAAGTTTTGCCGAGAATAGGATGTTATCTTTGGAGACATGATCACTAGCACACATTGGTGCATTAATGAAATTACAAGATGAGTCATAAAACTCCATTAATGTAGAGGTTAAAGTTGGTGTAACTACCTTTTCATCTATGCTACAAAAGAGCATTGAAAAAAGTCTATGGAAGCAATTAATGAAGCTAACTTGTGTGTTGAGCTTATAGAGTCTCTAGTTAAAATTCTTGGAGATAGGCCATTAAATAAAATCTCTAGATGGGATAATGGTCTATTGTCCTTGGCATCACATGTTTTGGATTTCACACAAGGACAATGCATCTTGTCAAATAGTTATTGATAATGGTCTTATGTTCTCTCTAAATTTTTGCCCACTAAAAGTTGAGATAGAAAGTATGCTAGAATTGAAATATGTGGCAATGATACTTCTAGTTCTAAATCATATATTATAGGCCATGCTAAAATCATATTTTAATACTTTAGCTTTTGATAAATCAAAGGTAAGTGGAAGTTTTCAAACACAACCCAAGTGAACATTTTGAACAGAGCTACAACATCAAAATGAAATTTTAAAATTGTAAGTTGTAAATGTGCAACAGACTTCTGCAATCCCAAAAACTTATAAAAGTTAAAATAAGTTATGAAACCCCACCAGGAAAAAAATGTGTAAAGTTGCAATTGAATCCCAAAAACTCACCAAATGCTAAAAAGTGTAAAAATTGCTGCTAGGTTCTAAAAACCCACCAAGGAAAAATAAGGTGAAATATGCTCATAACATTATTATTTTTGAGCTCAAAAATTAAAAGGAAGATGTGAATAGAAAAAGTCAAAGGAAAAAAGGTAAAGACATTACAATTGTTATATACCAATATGTTACTAATGTCAAAAGAGCTTCATGGATGAGGATAATTGTTGCAAGGGTTTTTAGGCAAAAATGGGCCATTGGAAGCATATTTTGATTCAGTTAGGCATGGATCCTGCATTACCTCCATTACAGCTGGAGAAGTCTAATGATTTCATGATAAAGTTAGAGGAATTCTTTGGATTGCACATGGAGGATGGAATCCATCCACAAAATTCTAGTTGGGAAATTGATTAGATAGAAATAAGGAAAAATAGTTGCACAAGAAGACAAGAGTTTATTTTGCACCCGAGAGAATATTCTCCCTCAAGCTCAAGTGTAAAAATATTCTAGCCAGGTAGATCAATTTTTGTTATCAAAATATCATCATCACATGGACAACAAATTACTATAATGGTCACTTTTAAAATCATGAGAGTCTTCAAGAATTTTCAAAGGCATCTTCTAAGAATATTATGGGTGATAAATTTGTATAAATAAAGAGGGCTTACCCTCTTTATAAAGGTTGTTTTCTCTTTTTTGGGTTCAATATTTTCAACTCTTAGAAAGTTGCTATGTGTTTTGTCTCTCTTGCTAAAGTGATTATAGTTTTACAATCATTAGGAAAATCTAAGAGTATTTTGTGCATGTCTCCCATTTTTCAGAGTAAATTTGACATGTTTTTCATCAAAGTTATACATTATGAACATTAATTTATGTAGATTTATTTTCAAGTTAATGGAAATTACATGTGATTTTTACTATTTCTTGTCAATGAAATGCAATGGCACATTCTTCATGAACTATTGATTGGGTATCTGGTTTTAATGTCTCTTAATAGTAGTCATTCTAGGCATGCATATAAGTTATAAATTCCTTTTTATATTATTATTTAGGAGTGTTTTATTGATAGTATTTTAAGGATATCCTATGTTTATGGAGTTGACAAGAGAAGATGCATGAGTCTTTAAGTGTAGTGATTGCTTTGGATATTTTATCGGTCATTTGAATGTTTGCATTGGATCAAAATAAATGAATGCAAACCATTCCTCATAGTTTTCTTTACCTTGTTTTCTCATTCTTCTACATCTTGAAATGAATGACAACATAGTTGTTGAAGGAGTTCCCTATGTTGAAAGACACCACCACTTTTTTATATGTACCTAACTCATCCTACCTATCCCACCCCTACAATTAATGCATGGTATTGAGTACCTTAAGTGTTATTTGCCTATAGATGCATGAATATTTCAAATCTTAAATGTGTCTATATTTGGTTTATGAATAATAGAATTCCAATCTTACACTTTCCCCTTAGTGATCAATAAATTTATATGTAAATGAATATTATATTCATGTTTCCATATATATTTAGTAGCTTGTGTCTGATTTGAAAGCATTTGCTCAGTCTATTTGATAACTCTTCCTAAGTGGATTATGCAAGTTTGGTTATGATTTGGTTATATTTGTGTGTGTCGATAATTACCTAGAGATAAAATTTTAGTATCCCTCGTTATGACCAAGCTAATCCATCGGTCCTCTAACCTTGGTTTAGGTAGATCCAAAAGTAGAAAGGATCTAACCATAGCCTTCATCGATGTGTTCCAATCATTATCTGGATTTAGTCCATCTAGATGCTAAACCCTTTCCCATATATAAAAACATAATTCAGGTTTATCATCTTTATTTTTGATCTATTTAATGTGTGCAAGGCTAAATTCTATAGATGTACAATTGGGAAATAAAAAATTACAATATCTCTATCTATATCATGAAATGGCTTGTAAAGTAATAAATGTGACTAACATAAATCAACCCATTTTTATGATTCCCACATTGGTACTATAGTAAACTTTGGGAATACTCTCATAATAGCTACCACACTCTTATCCACCCATTTATTATCTTACCTTCACTTGCGGTTATAGGACCATGATGTAGATGTCTAGGTATAAGCAAAAAAAATTTCCATTTCATAATGTTTGTTCATGTATCCATCAATGAAATTTTTTAAATGTTTATTATTTTTTTGTTTTATAATACATGTCACTAGTCTGATCACCTCACATGAAACATTTAAAGTGATAAACACTCTACTACTTTGTACCAATGGAAACTCTAACAACATATGACATGTCTCTTTTATCTCAATGTCTCTTTCGACAACAATTTTTGTTTTGATTCTTATATATGCTCTAGTTGTTGATTCATCCAGGTTTTTAATGTTAGCAAGTCACATTAACATTTGATGATAAATTTTAGAGCTCTTCTTATATTTTTCCACATATTTCTTAATGTAATTGATTACCACATGTTTTGAAAGCACATATTACCAATCTAATTTTGCTTTCCATAATTGTAGTATGTTTTAGTTATGTGTATTTACATGATCATAATTTATTGTAGACTCATATTTTATATCTCCTATTTCTAGGTCTTGAAATAATTTTGATCCATTCTGATTCAATGACCATGGTGCATTGTACTTATAAAATAATAAAAATATTAGTTTATGTAAGCAAATTATGCTATATTTATGTATATATAAAATGAATGTATGAATATGATACCAAAAAGCAATATTTTCTTTCCTTAGTAATTAATAACATTTCATATGAATTTTGTGCACAATGTCTCATAATCATGCTCATCATGTAATATCTAAATCATGAGTGTCATCCATAATGGTGATCCCTATATCAAAACAAATGTTTAACAAATTCATATAGATGGACTACTTTCATTTTTAGTTCTAGCCAATTTCATCTTCCATATGGAAACAATGTGGGTAAGGCCATGTTAATTAACCCTTCTATGAAATACTCATTTATAAGGGATGCACCAAATTCTAGCCAATCCATCAGAGCTCCAAGTTTTGCATTAGGATTATTCACCAATGCATGGATTAATTCCTTCTCTCTCATGGAATTTTGGGGTTTTAATGCCATTGAATCCATGTGATTGATGATATTTCCTTCATCCATTTCCATCATCGAACCTTGAAATACATATTCATTCACATCTGAATCAAACTCCATATGGACAGAGTTTAATTGATCAAAGATATTTATCTCATATTGGGTGGAAGTTAACTAAGTAAATTTTCATCAATTTGAACATCTTTATATAACTTGTCATGTTATATTCTATATTTAGGTGCCCTATAGACTCTCTCTAAAATTTTTAAAGTTTTAATTCATTTTGCATTGATCTCTTCATTGAATAATAATGATCAACAAATCTTTTATTTGATGTGGTAGAACCATAGCAATTTATTTCACTTCTTGTGGAAAAATGATCATATGTCATTTATATTTATACTGATATCTAGTTGTGTGTGTGACTTATAGGGTTGGATTGACTCATGCTATCAACATCTCTTCTATTTGCATTAGGCTTACAAGTGTTGGTGGCAGTGGACTAGGATCCATATTTTTTTAATTCTAAAAATTGATGATCATTTTTCTCTTGTCGATACCTATGGCAAACTAGACTTTCAAGGACTTGAGAGTTATTTATATCTAGGCAAATTTCTTGACAAATATAACACATACTTGGATAGGCCAATTTTTTAGATGATGGCAAAAAGTCATTTATAATGTCTTCAAATCCATGTCAATTATCCACTTCTACCATGTGATTTTTGTATATTATTTTTGACATCATCATCCATTGCAGGTATTTCTCTATGATCTATAATTTCTAACACATGTTCTATGGTCATTGAATTCACTCTTCAATGTTAGCATTAACATTACCATTTGTTTGATGTTGTCTTTGAACTGATTCATAACAATGTTCTTATAGTTGATTTCTTTCTTCCTCTATGAATTGCTTTAAATGCATTTCCCTTTGCATTATTATACTTAATCTATGATAACCATCTGGAGATGTTCGTGTGAGATATGTTATCTCATTTCTACTTCCAGCTCTTCAACTGCCATTTTTTCCTTATATTTTGCACGTATTTCTCTTTCATTAACATTATGTTGTTTTCTTTATTCCTTTGTAATTCATTAGCATTGTTGTCTTTGATATTATGGAGCATATTATTTTTGATATTCTCTTTGATTTTATTTGGTTTGAAAATTCAAATGTGGGCATGCCATACCTATAAAATATATAAATAACGCAATCAAACTTTTATTAATAAAAATAAAATACAACACACCTATTTAAGTATTAATTTTTTACACAATTTAAATATATGAGATATCTATATTAGAATATATATTAATTATTAATTAAAATATATAAAAACGTAAGATTTTAAAAAAATGAAACTAAAAAATTAATACTAAGACCATAAACTTAATAATAACAACATACAAAATATAATTATTAAAATTTAAAACAAATTAAAATAAAATAACAAAACCTATAATATATTAAAACACAAAATGTTATCTAAAAATTAAAAACTAAATAAAATATTAAACTAATCATTAAAAAATATAAAATATAAACGTAAACCTAAAATATCGAAAAACCCTAATACCACTTTTATTGAGTAAAACCATGGCTCACAAAGTAAAACCCATGGGTCTTATACCAAAATAGATTTTTTTAAAATGACTTTTATGTTCTATTTACTATACTTCAAAAAGATAATTTGAACCTTCAAATTAAATTATAACACTTAATATGCATATGCGCATCAACTAAATGCACTCTTTTCTCCAACCTATATTGTTCTTCTATCATCTACGCCTAACATTTACGCTGTAATTTTTGTAATAGAGTCAACCATTGTCAACTAATTCTGCCATTTTGGTTCGATCTTCGACTGTGATAACGTAACCCTAAAAAATCAGATATACACCTCAAAAAAATTATAATTATTAATATATCCAATACTTTTTTATCTTAGAATGGTTTTAAAAACTGCTGACTCAAAGTAGGTAATTAATTGGTAAAATTATTTTGGCTTGACGTAATTCTTTATAGATATTAACAGTAATTAAGTAATGCAATTAATAAATTGTTGCACTATTGATGATATCAAGACTAGTATAGATATTTTAAATACATCTATTTAATTCAGTCAAAATTAATTTGTTATTTTATTTAATTTTTTATGTGAATTTTCTCATCATTGAATATAATTTTTGAAAATCTAGAATCTAATTTATTTTCTATCTACTTTAATATAAAATACCTTCTTTCAAAGACAATTGCAAAGAAAATGATGTCCAAATTTGAATTATGCCTCAAAAAGTAATATGTGATCGGTATTTTTGCATTGCTTTATTGTTGTCTATTTTTTTGTTGTTTCATATTTCATCTTGTATATATACATTTATTTTTATTTTCAAATAATATGTCAATTGATTACATTTTTTTCAAACAATGTGTTGGCTAGGTTTTACATGTATGTATGTATGTATGTATGTATGTATGTATGTATGTATGTATGTATGTATGTATGTATTTATGTATGTATGTATGTATGTATGTATGTATGTCGACCCAGTAAAAATAAATGTTAATAACTCTTACTATTTCACTCCTTGTATGTCATTATAGGTTATGCCTCTCACCATAATTATATAATATATACTAATACTATTATAGTTTTGAATTTTCAAACATCAAATTTAAGAAAAAAATTTAATTGGCAAAGATACTTAATCAGGAAAGGAGGGATATAAGAGTTTTCTAAGTAATGGAGGCTGCTAATAAGAATAATAATTGCACTATTGAAATAAGTGGCACAAAGTTCCAAGTCCATGTGGGGCAATAGGTATTGAAGAAGAAAATGATAGAGCATGATGGAGAAGCATAAAATAACATTTTGATGGATACATTTCTATGAAAAATATACTCTTTGATGGTTGGTTGGTTAACATTTTATGATTAGGGATAATTGATGGCATTCTAATTGTATTCACCCCAATTAAGGGATGCCAAGAAACTAAGAAAACACATAAAATATTAATATAAAACACTATAATTTTGCACAAGTTCATGGAATTTCTAGACGGCAACCATATAGATAGATATGGATTAAAAGTTGGAATAAAAATGCACCTGGAATGGGGATAAAGTAGCATTTACACAAGTTCACTAAAGCTGATATAAGTAAACAAACCAAGAAGAGCAAACAATAAAAATATAAGAGTGTGTAGAGATAATACTCAACTTAAAAGATTAATTTTATTTTGGGGTAAAAATGCCATTTAATCTTGAGGCTGAACCATATAACAAAATTAAGCTTAGCGTAGCCACTAAGGAAAATAAGAAGTCTAGCATGCATAATTTATCATCTATGTTGAGTCCAAACCAATTTAAGTGTGTGAAAGTAATTTTTAAATAAGTTATTCTAGAAATGAAAATAATTTCATAAAATTCAATATCCCTCCCTTGGGAGTATTAACGTGGCATCTTTCAAATCACTACCTTTCCCACATGTTAGTGGTATAAGACTAATTAAAACTTGCAAATAATTCATAAAAATATATATACCAAAGTAGAAATATGTAGTAAAACCCAAATACAAAACTGACCTTGAGAAGTACATAAATGTAGTATCATATATCAGAATCTCTAAATGTTGGATATAGGTTTTTACAATTTAGAATGTTTACATATTCAAAAATCATACTAGGCATTTTTTATTACTAGTCCTAAACTATATCAAACAGTTTCATAATATTTACCTCCACATAGGTTCTATAATATTTTAATTCCTCTAATAATCTCGAGCAGAAACATAAAAATGCTTTAGAAAAAAGAATAAATAAAGATATTTCATGTATTTAATAGAAAAATGTATATACCTGAAATACTATTGTAAAATAAAACATCAAATGGGATTATAAAAAGGACTCAAATCACTTTAAAGATTAGAGTAAAATATGCTTTATTTTGACATGATTAAAAACATGAGATAAATTCAGGGATGGAGGTGACATCTTTGAAGGAT
>JARHVA010009701.1:177500-278726 GCA_037957365.1 Torreya grandis
TTATGGCTAATTATCATAGTTATTTTCTATTGAGCCTAGTTATGTATTTTTTAGTATTTTTTATTTAGAAATTAAAATATGTATATAGTTTTTATAACGGATTGAGTATTTTGGTAAGACCCTTCACACTACAGTGTAGGGAAAGATACTAACTACTTTATAGAGAGAAATAACTCCTATGAGTTTTAAAAATATCAAATCATAGTTTATATGAAAATAAGACAAATAAAAAATGAAATTAGAAAGTAGAGGCTATAAAAGAAATATTTAAGTTAACCAATATGTTTACCCTATTTTTTAATAAAAACACTAACAAATAAATTATTATTTTTTGATGTATTATATAGGTGTGAGATTAGTAATATCACAATGTAAAATATATAAAACATTAAATTATTCTTATTTTGATAAAGATAATAAATATAGAAACTTATATATGTTTAAAACACTATGAAGGAACAATACATATCCTGCACATTAATCTATGATGACTAATTGACTTTAAAATTAGAAGAAGTGATGATTGTGTAATCTTAGTATAATAATCAAAAACAAAAAAGGAATTTCGATAAACTAATGTAAGTGGATGGTGATGTAGTACACTCCAATATATTGACTGCATACTTGTCTCAATTGACTATGATAAGCAATTAGTAGGGAAAGAAAGTGAAATAAATTATTTAGAAATGATAGAATATAAGTAAACATAGAAGATATTTTTGGATAAGAGAACATTAGGTAAATAGTGGCTCAATGCACCTAATTCCATAGAATAATTTATTGGGTTGACTATGCATCTAAACTAATCACTTCACCTATTGTGCTTGTAGGTGATGAGAATTATGATATATCATGCTCAGGGTTTTTCCATGTGGAAATCATTTTATGTATTATCTTATCATTGAAACCCTTAGGTAAGTTTCAAAGCTTTAAAACCTACAAGAGAAAACATAGAGTGTAATGGGATAAGCTGTTAGGATTTTATTAGTAACATTATTAATTAGTTGTTTTAGTTTGTTTGTTATTATTTTTATTCTTATCCATGTTATTCTAGGTCTTTAGATCCTATTTTATAGGATGTCATTGTGTACATTCATGGATATTTAATAGCATGTGTATATTCATATAATGTGAGAGATATAATATAATATAGTGTATTTCAATGCATAATTACATGTGTTAATTTTATGCATCTCTGTCCACCTTCCAATAATGGTATCAAAGCAGCCGATAAGGAGAAATCTATAAAGCATAGGAAAGTAGACCGTAGAAATAGCTTGGTCCAACATTACAACCTGAGGATGACTCATAATTTGAAGACATAGTGACAAGACTGAAAAGTATATACAAGACTAAAAAGCATATAGAAGCCTTCAATTCACCTGTGCAAGGAGAAGTGATGCAAAACAGTCTGCTAAAGTATAAATCACAGCTAAGACATGGAATCCTATGACCTATGCAGTCAAAGCTTGAGATTCTTGCAATAAAATTGATGACTTGTAAAAGGGACTTTTAGATCATGACTTGTAGAAGTGAGTGTAGTTGACACTGAAGAAGCAGTGACACCATGGATAAACTCAATATGTAATAAGTCATAGTAGAAAAATCAACGTAGCCTATTTAAACGTAGTGATACTTGGGAATAAAATGCAGCTATCAATAAAAGAAGTGTGGAATTTTGAGATTAGACACTCGAAAGACTTGTTAACTGTGTAGCATCACAATAGATAAAACTAACAAAGCATTCAGCAATCTATAGAAAAGAACAAAACCAAGGCTACAACATTTTAATCCTAGTACTTTTCTCATTGTATTGGTTGATCTACATCTCTTTATTTCAAGATGGAAATTCATATTCCCATAGATAAATATTTTGGTTTAAACTTTCATACGTGGAAGGTTAAATTACAAATGCAATTCATGCAGAAAAAATTATGGGGAATCATAAATGGAGATGAGAAACAACCAACTGATGCAAGTAAATTATTTTAGTGTAAAAAAAGAGATGACAAAGAAAATTTTGTTATTGGCCTTGCACTTTCATATTCTGAGCTACACCATGTGGATTTAGAAAAATCATCCAAAGAAATTTGGAATATTCTCAACACCCTATTTGGTGTAAATGTAGTAAATGGCTAATTTTCATTGAAATTACATTTATATAGATTCAAAATGGATGATGGAATTACTATGTCTAGACATATAAATAATCTGAGGTCTCTTATTAGGTAACTTGTTGAGGTAAAAACTAATGTTGAAGATAAGGATGCAAAATCTATTCTATTGAATAGTCTACCATCTAAATATAGCAATATTGTATTTACTCTTAGCCAAATACCATCACAATCTCTTGATTATATGATTGTACCACTACTGGCAGAAGATAAAGGGATACCTATAGAAGATGAATATATTTCACAAAAAGAGAATGTACTTTATTATAAAAAATTTCATAAAAATTTCAATATTGACAAAAGGGACATAAAATGCCAGTACTTCTAGAAGAAAGGTCATACAGCATGGGACTATTTTGTTTGACCAAAATATGTTCTCAAAGGTGAATTCAAGCCTAGTGAAGCTAATTTTTCTCAAGTAGAAGATCCACTCAATACTGATGAAAGTGAAGAGTTAGCTAATGAGGTCACCTTAACTTAACATCTCTTGTTGTGAAACATGTAGTAGTACATTACTAGAGTATTGAGGATACACAGAGGCTAGAAGACATTTAGCATCTTCTCCTGAGTTGCCTATGATGTGGTCACATAATTGTTATGGTGGCATTTTTTATAGTATGTTTGTTCTACATGGTGTTCTTTTTATTAAGCAGTATGGTTTTCAATAAAAATACTGATCATTATTTTCCAATTTGTTACCACCTAATAAATAAAATTAAGGGGGGGGGAGCACTAAACTAGTGTTTTGTTCTTGGAAAAGGGTTTGTGGAAATATGAGAAACAACCAAAGTGTATAAAAAATTTGAGAGCTCTTATCACCTCCAAGTTCATGGTCAACTTGTAGCAAAAAACCACATGGGTTTGTCTTAATCCATGAAACCACCAAAGGTGTTAAGTAGAGATATGTAATCTTATCACTTCCAAGTTTGTTGTAATACTACAAGGAAAAACCAAGGTGCCACCAAGACCATGAAGCCACAAAGATGGCATACCACCTCAGAAAGTGAGCAGGCTACATGAAGAGTGTAAAAAGTCTTTACCGTGTTTGAATTAAAGGGGTGCTAGAAATTAATAATGTTAAGGGGGTGAATGTTAGGATTTTATTAGTAACATTATTAATTAGTTGCTTTTAATTTATTTTTTATTGGGTTTGTTCTTATCCATGGTATTCCAGGTCTTTAGATCCTATTTTATAGGATGTCATTGGGTACATTCATGACTATTTAATAGCCTATTTTTATTTGCATAATGTGAGAGATATAATATAGTGTGTTTCAGTGCATAATTCCCTACATTAATATTTTGCATCTCTATCCACCTTCCAACATAAGCTGACCTCAATCAGCCCATTGATAATTTATTGTTTCCTCCATATTTAATACTCAAAGGAGGGAAATCAAGCCCATGTGGTTCTCCCACCTAGAGTGAGTGTGAAATTATGCTTATTTTACTATGTATGTATCTATAAAAAGGATTTTATATTTGAAATGATATATCCTGACATGTTTTAGAGCGATCTTAACTTAGATTATGACTTATCATATGAATAATGTATAATTTGGACAAAAAATGGTAGATTTATTTAATGTGTATAAGTGTAAATGTTTGTGCCAAGTGAACATCATGTTGTCTAAATGAACTACTTTTGACACATATTTATAAGTGAATATTTTGGTAATTTTATTTATCCAACCTTATGAAGCATGATGGTAGACCCAAAAGGATGATTTGAAGTTTGGAAACTATTTGGTATTTAGTGTAGGATGCAAATGGCCGAAGTAGACAAGGGCATAGTGCACGAATGTATTCCTAGAGTAGACTTATCTAGGAAAAACAAATACAATTACAGTTTTTAAGGAACATTCTGAAGGTGATTTGAGATAAGTTGAGCATTTTATATTGAAACTTTTTTATATAGTAATAATAGCAAAATAAGGGTCAAACCTACATATATATGAATGGATTAGAGGGATGGTGAATAATATTCACATAATTGAGTGTAATTATTCTAGTTTGGAATGCATAAAGAATTAGAATTATCAAACACTTGTGACCAAATTTATGTGTCTACACTAGTATATCCTAGGTTTTGACCTTATACTTACCTTTTACATGATTTCACTAAAATGATGCATGACCTTTCAAAATTTTCATGAGAACTTTAATTTCATGGGATATTCTATATTCTCATAATAAAAATACTTCTCTAATTTAGTGATCCAATAAATGAGCTATCTAAGACACAAACTCCCTAAATAACTAGGAGTGCCTAACCTTGTCTTACTGTTCAATCTCACAATTGTATAAAATAATATATCCTATAATTCATATACCATCTATTTTTTTATATCTCATGCACTTATTTGGTAGATTAATTATCTCTTATATCTTCCATTTCAACACATCAACGTTGTGTGGTCTCCATAGCCTGTAAACAGGGTTGTATTTCACTCCTTAACTTAGCCAAGTCTATAATTCTTGGCATTCTTGGTGTTCTTCCAAGAAAACCTCATTTGTGTGATACTTACGTTCCTTGAACTCGATAATAAATACTACACCTTATACATAACATGTTTCTAGTTGAAATATACCTTCACTACTTTCCACCCACACTCACAAATGTGAAAAAGCATATTAGACTCAACAAGAGTCTCACACACTCACCTACAAGGATAACATTATATTAACTGATTAAACCATGGATATGGGATCCAATAAAGGATGAACTTATACCACACAACCCATGGATTCACACAAATAGTGGATTGACTTCCAATCCTTGTACATAGAAAAAATAAAGGAAAAATGATTATTTTATTAACTCAAATGAGGAATAATAACTTACATATACCTAAAATCAAATTAAATACATTGCAATCTAAATATAGATTTAAAACTATCTTTAATGAGACGCATGACAAAATATCTCACTACTCTAGATTATGACTCAGATAAATCTCTACTTAGACAAATCTTTGTTCTCTCTCTCTCTCTCTCTCTCTCTCTCTCTCTCTCTCTCTCTCTCTCTCTCTCTCTCTCTCTCTCTCTCTCTCTCTCTCTCTCTCTCTCTCTCTCTCTCTCTCTCTCTCTCAAGTGTATGGGTATATTTATATAGATATATCACACACCTAATAATATTAATATTCTCAACTAACTCACCTACCCATCCCAAAATAATTAAATTCTTAATATGTTCCCAATGCCCATAACACTTTGATACATGATAATTAATCATAACACATATCTATGTGGCATTTACATAGCTCAATGTCTAAGCAATAAGAAATTATTAGGAAGTAGAAATGAACCTTATTCTAGATGTGAGATAACCATTACCTATGTGATGTTTCAAATTCTATTCAATTATAGCTTCTAAATTTTAGGGTAGTCACTAACTACATAATATCACACTATACTTCTAGAGGTATCTAAGAAAATCATGTGATGAAGATAATGCACTCATGTCACACATTACAAGCCAAAGTAAGAGCATTTGTAGATAAATCATAAGTGTGTAATTTAATCTATAAGTTTTTTCAAAATCTTTCAAATCACATCTCTACACACCAGCACTTCTTTACAAGATATCACAAGATCTAGAAGTCAAAGATGTACTTTATTACTCTAACATTTCAAACTTTAATTTCAATTAGAGACATGGAACTTCTGACTCAATGCAAAATTTCATAGCAAATCTTAAACAAGATTGTAAAAAGATTTCAAAGTTACTTAAGACTGAAGTCCTTCTTCATTAATTGTTCCAATCTATGCACATTAAAATCATTACACAAAACTATATTTCTATGTGCATAATGGCTAGGAAAGACACAACAATACAGTTTTTTGCAAACATATAATCGTGCACAACATTGTAAATTTATTATATCTTCTCTGAGTCATTTTTCTTGGTCAAATATTTCTTATGAACTTGAATGTTCTTGAATCACACTTTCAATTTTTCTTTATGCACAATTTTTATATTTTTTTATTGTATTTACTATATTCATATTGAATATATGTAATTTGTACTTGGTCTGAGTGGTTGGTGTAGTGTTTTGAACACTTGTATTCCCTCTACATAAGACACATAGTACCAAGTAAGAACAATAAGCATCTATTGCATTTTAATGGTATATTTCATAAAATGCTTTGATAATTGTTTTTTATTATCTATCCCTCTGTGGTGATGTTCAATATGGGGTCGCCATGATTTTTCATTTTCATTTATTTTTCAATAAAAAAGGTTGGTATAATATGAGGCAATTTGTGATTGAAGATGATAACTCTCCTAAAACAGTGACAAAGGCATACCACCTTCCACACTCACTTAGTTTAGTGTTGGTGCCCAAGTATTCTCCACCCTCATCCTTATGGATGATTAAAATATTCCCATCACCATAGCTCCCTATAAATTCTCAATCAAATCCAAATATGAGGCTTGCATTATATATTTGAAACTTAGTTTCTCACCTTATCTTCATGTGATGAATAAACATGGCTATATCATGGATTGTGATAGTGCATGATTTTATTTTAACATGTCTTAGTAATGCTACATGATTTATTATTATAATTACTAGACAAATAGATCCACTAATTTATCTTTCCTCTCTAACAATGCCTCTCTATGATGATCTTATTGGTCAACCTCATGACATTCTCTTGACTTGAATATCTCATCAACTTATGCCCTCATTGAAAATAGTAGAGAATTATTTTATTTTGAACCTTCAAGGTATAAATACCAATGGGCACTACACTCCCATAACATTTAAGAATATAGCAACTAATGAAACAATAGTTGTAAGTTTTAGATCATAGTTTTTGTGCTAGTATCTACATTATTTGTATCTTTATTATCAAATACACAAAAATATTTGATATTTATTTCAGTTGTAATGTAAAATTAATAATGCTAAGTTGAATGAATATTTTTATGGGATATATGCTCAAATAAAATCTTTTTATTATTTTTGGTTTATCTAGATAATAAAATTATCTATTTTATTATGTTAGATGTGTGATTTTTCATAGTAAATTAATATGTTTGTAAGAATTTATTTTGTATTTCATATTAGATGGTTGCAATTGGGAAGGAAAATATCTTGACAATGTGGCTAAGTTTGATAAGGACAATATATTTATAGCCTTTATTGGTTGGATAATAGTAGCCCTCGAGAGTCAGACAAACATAAATTACTAAGCCTTAAAATAGTTCAATATTATATTAAAAAAAAAATAATTGTCTGAATGGAATTATAAAAGGACATAATCCTAATACTAATGCAAATTTATTTTGTATGGTTGGAAATAAAAATTGTGGGCCTCAAAATATGTGGTTCATCATGGTAGCTAACTAATGACAAAGCATTCTCATTCATTTTGAGCAAAATTCCAATTTCAAAAGTATTATTTTTCCACCATACTTTATTTTATCAATCCTTTTGAGGGGTTCAAACTTGTCCTAAAAAATCAAATCAGAAACCTTATTTACTTTTTTCAATTAAATGATTAGTATTCCTTCCACTTTTCATTACAGAGAGTTGCATGAACATATAGTCTTTAACTTGAAATTAATACCAACTGTTCAAATTAGGTCATAAATGGAATATCTGTGTGTAGACCCCTCTCACACAGAGAGCGTTAACTACTTGGTACTTTCATATTTGACCAAAATTGACACTAGTCCGTATTAATATGTTGTTTTGAGTTTTACATATATTGTACATGATTTCTCAATCGATCAAAATTAATAAAAATTGAAAACGAAGAATCACAAATTAGAATTTTACCTTCTAAAAAGTACACCGACAAGTTACACTTAACGCTATTACACCCATATCTCATATTTGGTGGTTTAAATTTAGGGATTTGGTTGACAGGTAATCTGTTAGATGGATTCCCACAACTTGGCCAGCTAGATTCTGCTCCCTATTTTCATAATTGGAATTGGACGATTTCACTGATTTGTATAGATTATTCAACTTCACCTAATAAGCATCTCTTCATCAAAGTAATGATGAAGAATTATCAATGAAGAAGAACATGAAAGGTCAACTAGAATCGAATTCTCTTGGAGTGTATATTGTAAGAAAAAATATTTTCCACACTAAAATTTCCATGACGAATGCATCCATTTAAAATTCATCAAATCCACTACTTTTTCGTGCCTGTCTAAGAATGCACGTCCTGGAGCTTATAATTATGTTGATGGTGTTTCTATTGGTCAACCTCATGACATTCTCTTGACTTGACTATCTCATCAACTAATGCCCTCATTGACAACAATGGAGAATTATTTTATTTTACACCTTCAAGGTTTAAATACTTATGGGCACTTCACTCATGTAGAATTCAAAATATAGTAACTGATGAAACAATAGTGGCAAGTTTTAGATTATAGATTTTGTGCTAGCATTTTCATCATAAAAATGTTTGATATGTATTTCAGTTATAATGATAATGCAAAATAAATAATGTTAAGCTTAACGAAGATGTTTTTTATGCTATGTTTAATTAGAATTTTGTTATTTTGTTTCATTTTTTTGAGTAATTAAATTTTTTATTATGTTATTTAGATGTGTGATTTTTCATGGTAATTTTTTTTTTTCAAGATTTATTTTGTATTTCATATTAAGTGATTACAGTTAGGAAGAAAAATACATTGATTATGTGCTGACAATTGATAATAACAATCTCTTTGTGGTATTTGTTAGTCGAATACTAATACTCCTCGTGAATCAAATAAGAATAATTATTAAGCCTTCAAAAATTTTAACACTATTTTTCTATTTTATAATATTTAAAATATTTAATTATAATAAAAATAATAATTGTTTAAATAAAATTATAAAAAGACATAATCTTAATAATAATGCAAACTTATTTTGTATAGTTGAAAATAAAAATAATGGGCCTCCAAAACCCTCTAGTGCATCATGGCGCATAACTAATGATAAAACATTCTCATTAATTTTACCTAAAAGTCTAATTTTAAAATCATTATTTTCCACCCTACTTTGTTTAATCAATCATTCCAAAAGGTTCAAATCCATCTTGAAAAATGAATTTTGATATTTTATTTATCAATTTTTAAAAAATTAAAGTAGATGTATTTCTTTTAACTTTTTATCATGAAGGGTTATATGAATATGTACGTTTTAACTTGAAATTAAGATTAGCAGTTTAAATTTGTTCATGAATATAATATTTATGTCTGGACCTCTTTTACATAGAGCATTTTATTTGGCTAGTACATTTCATTTTCGACCAATTTTAACTTTAGTCATTATTAAAATGTCATTTTGAGTTTTATCTATGTCGTACATGATTGCTGAGTCAATACGAAGCCAAAAAAATTTACAAATGAAAAAAAAAGCATATTCAAATTTTACCTTCCGGAGAATGCACTGACGAATTACGCTTAACACTCACACGCCTATACATCTCATATTTAATTGTTTTCCTTTAATTATTTGATTGATAGGTACTGTTTTAGATAGACTCCCACAACTTACGTAGCTGGATTCTTATCCCCGTTTCATAATTAAAATTGGACACTTTCTTTAATTTGTATAGATTATTCAACTTAACCTACCAAGGCGTCTCTCCGTCAAAAGTAGCGACGAAGAATTTAGTAAATCAGCCAACTCGGTCGTTTTCCTTGGTTACTACTTTTTCCACAACACGAGGGAGCCGACAAGACTCTTAGTATTGACTTCCGTTAACCAATTCCCTTCATTATATCTTAATTTTGTTTTCCATAAATTTTCTATGAAACGAGGGAAAAAAATTCTACAAATTTCCCGTATTCAACTTTTTTTTTGGTTATCCACAATTTGCGAAAACTTTTCTATAAATTTTTTTTCATCTTCAACTTTCCAATAAACATTTCCGGCCTTTAACTTTTCAATCGTTTTCAGCTTTTCCATCAAATGTAAGGAAAAATGTCTACAAGTTTGCCTATCATTAACTTTTCAATTTTTCCACGTAAGAGAGAAAATGTTTCCCATCTTAAACTTTCGATTTGTGTTTCCACACAATTTCCACCAAAACGAAGAAAAAAAATTATACGAATTTTCCACATCTCGTATTTGTTTGTTTTACACGAACTACGGGGATTTGATTTATAAGTCGTGTTTTAGATGGACTCCTGCAACTTGGGTAGCTGGATTCTTCTCCACTTTTGCAGAATTGGAATTCGACAATTTCATTGAATATTCAACTTGTCCTACAAGGCATCTCTCAAATTAGCGACGAAGAATTGTCAGGGAAGAAGACCACGAAAGACAACCAAAAACAAAGTCCCTAGGACGTCGATGCCGTATGGCTGCCGGGCTGCTGAAATTTCCACGAGGAACTCCTCCATTTAAAATTCGTCAATTATATTAAGGAGAACCGGTCAAGACGATGTGTTGTATATGTAAGTTTTTATGATCAGATTTGAAACAATCAGAAAATGCAACACAATGAACAATGGACACAACAATATACCCTGGAGAAACCCTCCAACATGAAGGGAAAAACCCAGCAACAATACATCTCTTATATATTGAATAATAAGAACAGCAATCTGTTTTTCAATGAATTATCTTTCTTATTCTTTCTTATTCTACTTAAACAATGAGAAATCACTCTATATATATACAAGTGAGAGGAAAGAGACGCATCTCTTCAATTTCCCTGCCGGCCTCCACCAAACAAATTATGTCTTAAATAATACAATAAGTTGGGCTGGAAGTGGGAGCCCGACGCTGCTCTTTCAACATCAACACTCCCTCTCAGCGAGGGAAGATACTTACAGCTGCATAAGACATATCACCTCATCGTGATGTCAACCACAATGGCTACAACAATGCATAGTATGTACAAGTGTTCATCACTTTACATGATATCCACCATGGTTCTTCTAGAGGGTGGAATCAAGGGATTTCACCTTGAACTTCTCTCACAGAGAAGAACTTGTTATCAATGAATTTCACCTCAAACTCTTCTCACAGAGAAGAACTCGTTATCAAGGGATTTCACCTCGAACTCCTCTCACAGAGAAGAACTCGCTATCAATGGATTTCACCTCGAACTTCTCTCATAAAGAAGAACTCCTTATCAAGGGATTTCACCTGGAACTTCTCTCATAGAGAAGAACTCGTTATCAAGGGATTTCACATCGAACTTCTCTCACAAAGAAGAACTCGCTATCAAGGGATTTCACCTAGAACTTCTCTCATAAAGAAGATCTCATTATCAAGGGATTTCACCTCGAACTTCTCTTATGAGAGAAGAACTCACTATCAAGGGATTTCACCTCAAACTTCTCTCATAAGGAAGAACTCGTTATCAAGGGATTCCACCTCAAACTTCTCTCACAGAGAAGAACTCGCTATCAAGGGATTTCACCTCGAACTTCTCTCACAGAGAAGAACTCGTTGTCAAGGGATTTCACCTCAAACTTCTCTCACAGAGAAGAACTCGTTATCAAAGGATTTCACCTCAAACTTCTCTCACAGAGAAGAACTTGTTATCAAGGGATTTCACCTCGAACTTCTCTCACAGAGAAGAACTCGTTATCAAAGCTTTGGTGGCTTCTACAATAGATCTATTCTGCCTTTTTGCAACACCATTCTATTGAGGATTGTACGGGACACAAAGCACCCTCTTAATCCCTGCTTCAATGCAAAAGTTACAGAATCCTTCAGAGGTGTACTCCCCTCCGTTGTCAAATCTCACAACTTTGATTCTTTTCCCAGATAAGTTTTCTACCTGAGCTTTAAACTCTTTAAACCTCTCAAGTAATTCTTTAGATTCCATGGCACAACCTTTTTTAGGTACCTACATGCTCCTGGTAGAATTTTGGAAGACCCGTGACTATCTTCTCCATGATAGGTAGAGCCAAAAAAGTGTAGGTGAGCCAATCTTCGATGCCAAAGATCACACAAGCTTGAAGAATTATGTACTAATCCCTGAAGTGGACAAGTGATTATCCTATAGAGGCTCTCATGTCTAACTCTAATTATAGGAATGGTGAGGTAGCTGGAGACTGAAGTAATTGGTGATTAATTCCAACACTCCCCCCTTAATCACAACTACTGCTATCTATGATGTGCAATAGATCTCTTTTCAGCTCTATGGATCTTTTTTTTTTCAATGAGCTTCAGTGCTTGTCCTCGCAACACAATGGCCGTTCTGTAGGCTCATTCATCCTACCAGCTTGAGCTAGTATGCACCCTGTGCATGACAAAATGTGATGGTTGAAAGACTGCTAGAGAAGATTGACAACACGCTAATGTGGATTTAGCCTACGGCACATATCTGTTGGGTTTTGGATGCAATCAATATCTAGCACGCTAGTGTATAGGTGGCATTAGATGCATCTTTGGAGCATCTTTTCTAATCTTTGGAGCAGTTTGTCCACACTTTTGCGCTCTCTTCTTCCAATGGCTGCTTCAGACATCTTCAGAGAAGCTAAAAACTTTCTCCTAAATTCCTCTACCAATTACTTCCTCATAATACTTTCAAGCTTCGGATACTTTTTTTTATTTATTTGTTTAGGTCACAAAACCCATCAATTAATACAGAGGCACAATCTGCTTTAGGGGCAACATGCTTCAGTATCATGTGCCTCCATATTGAAGCCGCCATCTCTGGATAATTTGCTTCAAAATACGCCTTGATTTCCATGACATAATTTGGATAATGAGGATTGTTGTCATTCTTAGTCATCTCTCAGAAAATGCTCGAGGCCTCCTCCATCCTGCGCTTGGTAATAAGAGTTTCAAAAATAGTATTGTAGGTCTTGAAATTGGAGAATACCCCATTGAAGACCGTCTCATCCAATAGACACTCTCTTACAGCATCTCCTAGAAGCCATAGGCATTCTTTATATCACCGCGGTGATGGAAGCTATTTATCACATTGCAAAAAAAAATTCAAATCTGGCAAACACTTTCTAGTCTTCATCACTTTCAAGAATTTGAGTGCCTCCTCATCCTGTTGGCCATTGATGAGGGTGTTGAAGAAGGCATTGTAAGCAGAGATGTTGGAAGTGACCCATCCAACATGGATAATCATCTCCCTAAAGGTATGCCTCGCTCTCACCACATTACCTTCCTTATCTCACCCCTCGAGGAGTACCGCATAAGTGTCAGCATCAGGCTTGATCCTTTCCTTAAAGCTCTCAAAGAATTCCTATGCCTTGCTTTTCTACTTGTACCTGCACATAGCACTTAGAAGACAATTCAGAGCAACAACATCCTGCGAGCACCCATACTTCTCCATGACCTCAAAAGTCATGGTAGCCTCGTCCATCTTATCCGCACTCACATAGCTCCCAAACACTAAGGAAAAGGTTTTTGTGGACAATACCCCCTTAGTTTTCATGACCTTAATACAGTCCCACATGGCATTAAAAAGCTTCTCCTTCCCTAACAAATCCACCAACAGATTTCATGAGTATGCCGTGTGCTTTGTTCCGCTAAGCCTCTAACTCACCCACTTGAAAAACCTAAGACTCTCCATGCTTACTCTGTAGGATAATTTCAAGACCTCTTCCACGAACTCAGTCATAACCCTAACCTTGAGCTCTTCTAGGGCAACTTCGATGCTGATAAGTGGAGGATTTTTCAAAATTCCACTTGCAACTTTTTCTTTCGACATGTTTACGAGGTACTGCGATGGAGTCAAGCTAGGTAGTTTGAAAGAAGCCTATTTTTTGATACACATTGGATTATTTGTATGGCTTTTCTATTAGCCATCCGAAGGCGAATCTAGGCAGTCCTTTGACTGTGCTCCTTTCAAACTTTCGACAGTTTCTCCTTCAGCTATGTTTGAGCGGAGAACCCACAAGTATGTGTGTCTGCTCCCTTCCAACCCAAATGCCAGCGCTTCTAACTACTATTGGGATTTCATCGCCAAGTTTCTAAAAGAAATATATAAAGTTGTCTAGCCATTCCAGGGAGCTTTTCATTCCAATTCCTCAAAAAATGTTGACGAGAATGTAGTCCCCTTTATTTGACATTTGCGATTCATGTAATGCTGATTTGTAGACAAGGTCAGATTCATGCCATTCACGGTAGAAGGATATCAGACCAGTTGGTGATATATTTGGTATAAACAATATAGTATTATTGCAATGACAAATATGATCATGATCTTCTTCAAACTCGCTCTAATACCATGTAAGTTTTTATGATCAGATTTGAAACAATCAGAAAATGCAACACAATGAACAATGAACACAACAATATACCTTGGAAAAACCCTCCAACATGAAGGGAAAAACCTAGCAACAATATATCTCTTATATATTGAATAATAAGAACAATAATCTTCTTTTCAATGAATTATCTTTCTTATTCTTTCTTATTCTACTTGAACAATGAGAAATCACTCTATATATATATATATATACAAGTGAGAGGAAAGAGACGCATCTCTTCAATTTCCCTGCCAGCCTCCACCAAACAAATTATGTCTTAAATAATACAATAAGTTGAGCTGGAAGTGGGAGCCTGACGCTGCTCTTTCAACATCAACAATATAGATATCATATTGAATTCTATCACTGAATATCATTGTCAGTGTCTTTCCCTATGCAGAACAAGCATTTTTTGAGCTCCTAAGCATTGTAATACTTATTTGAATGGCTTGTTCATAGTATTTTATTATTAGCTTTTCCTTTTCCTCGAATTATAGTAGCTATTTTCTTTGGAGCCCAGTCAAGTATTTTTTATTATTGAATTTTAGTTGAAGGTTTGATAACACTTTTTATTTTTATTTTTATTTTTTTAATACCCTCCATGAACTCCACAATCTTAATCTTGTTAGGGATGATAGTTTTTGCTAGATTATTGACCTCCACATGTTCGCAGCCAAATGGTAAGGTTGATGTTATTAAGTGCTGATTACCTCTGATGGTAGCAAACTTAACAACATTAGAACAGTTGGTAAGATTCATCTAGTTTTAATAGGTTTAAATAGTCTTTATACTAAAAATGTCTTAATAAACAATCTTTAATAGATCACATCTGATACATAATAACTACCTCAACTTGAAAATTGTAACTAAGCTGGAAAATAGTAATTTTATCTTTATCTCAGAAAGGCAAGCTTTGGATATCTACCTTACTGCTTCAGGTCAGAAAGTCAATGAGCAAAAGTCATCTATTTTCTTTTTTAATACACCTCAGGCTATCCAAAGGTGGATTGCTTCTATTTTACAATTTAAAATCAGGTCTCTTCCCTTTGTCTATTTGGGTATTCCTCTTGTTGTTGGATGTCATCCTAGGTCCTTGTGGTAGATGTCTCTTGACACGTTGAGGTGGAAGGTAACTCATTGGACTCATCGCTGGTTGTTTACAGCTACTAGAGTGACTCCTCTCAAGTCTGTTATCCTGGCCCTTCCTATCTATAGATGCTTTGTTCAAGTGGCCCCTATGTATTTCCTTAGGGAATTTGATGCCCTCTCACATCAATTTTTATAGAGTGGTAACTTGTTGTCTACTAAGTGGAGCCTTGTTAAGTCAGATTCTATGTGCAAACCAAAGCAGGGGGTGGTCTTGGTTTTCGCTCTACTAGTCTGAATGGGCAGGTTCTTGCTACTAAGCTATACTGGCATTGGTGTTCTAATCAGCATCAGTTACGGGCTCGTATTGTCAACCATAAATATCTTAGGGGTGTTGCTTCTTTTGAGATTCCTCACTATCCTCTAGAGGGGAGTGGTTCTATGATTTGGAATACTTTGAAATTTGGGGCTTAGTCGATTAAGCATGGGCTTTTTTGGATTTGTCATTCGGGGTCATAGGCTCTTTTTTGGTTAGATTCTTGGGATGGTCACCCACCTATTCTCTCTTCTCTCCCTCACCTCCAGTCATTTTTTGATGTTTTTACTGTGGCTGGCTAGGATACCGTTGAGCATTATAAGTATGAAAAACACTATGGATTGGCTATAAGCTTTCATTGGAAGCTTCCTTCTGAGTGGCCACCTGGAGGGTCTGAGGAAGATAGGCATGAGCTTGCTCAACTTCTGGCTTCCCATGCTTGTAACTCATTGAGGGGACCTAATGTCTTGGCTTGGGATGGATCTAATTTGTTTGGGAAGTACTCTATGTCTGCTAGATATAAGCAGCTAGGTAGGTAGTTGTTTGGTAATAATGAGGTCCCTTGGTGGAAGCATGTTTGGCACAAGTTATCGTGGCCAAATGCACTTTCTTCATGTGGTTAGTTTCTCAAAACCAGTGTCTCACTTGGGATAATCTATGTAAGCATGGGTTCCAAGGCCCTTCTATGTGTGTTTTGTGTCGTAACTATGAGAAAAGTGTCTCTCATCTCTTCTTCCAATGTTCCTATGCTAGGGAGATTTGGCATTTTTGGTGGAGGGTGTGGAATAAGCCCTGTTGGCATGTTTCCTCGCTGGCTGATTTTGTGGATCAGTGGGGCAGGGCTCCGGTTTCTACTTCCTTTCTTCAGGAAGCTTGGGCTATTGGCCCATCCTTTATTATCTGGAACCATTGGTTGGAAAGAAATCGATGGGTTTTCAGGAGGAGATGGTGGTGGCCCCTCGTTTGTGGTGGAAAATTTTGTATTCTTTGGGAGAAACTGTTGCAGCTAAGTGTGATCTTACTGCATCAATGGATCCTTGTGATGTTGGATGTTGTAATCATCTTCATCTTCCACCTCAGCAACGTCACTTCATACACAACAGATGTAGACATCCTACCCCGAAGGTGAATAGGGAGGGGAGATGATCTCCTCCTCGTCAAGGTGTCTTAAAAATCAACACAAATGGCTCTTCTCAAGATAACCCTGGTCATGCTGGGATTGGTGGTGTTGGTTGGGATAGCTCTAGAGATGTTCAGTTTATCTTTTCTGTTTATAATGGTCTTCATACTAATAATCTAATGGAGGCTCAGGCTATTCTAACAGTTGTGGAGCGTGGAAGTCAATTGGGCTGGTGAAGGATCATATGTGAGTCTGATTCCCAGGTTGTGGTGAATTTGTTAAATAGGCAGCATTTAGATGATGTCAACTGGGATTTGGCTTTGATTATTTCTCATATTCTTAACCTCTATGCTTCTTTGGAGTTTGTTACTTTTACTCATATTCCTAGAGAGTGGAATGTTGTTGCTGATTGTTTGGCTAAATGGGCTTCTGAGCATATTCATTATTAGAATTTGATGGACTGAGGTTATGTACCCCTGGATCTGTCTCAACAGTTGGATCACTTGGTGGAGCTTGATAGGGCTATGTAATTCCCTTTGTACTTCTTCTTGATTTAATAAATTTTAACCCCTCCTTTATGTTAAAAATAGTATCCACTAACTCACCCTTAAATGTAAACAAACAAAAAATAAAAATTCTATTTCTTAATTTTTTAAGTTTTTTCTTTGGTGCTATAACATTCCATATATGCTTTCTATTTAAATAGATTAAACTAGCTTTAAAGTACTAAGAAACGTGACTAAGGTTTACTTTTCACTGTGATTATTAATTGCTAGGAAACAATTATTTGGCAGGTTCTATTCCAGACCTCAGGACACTGAACAATCTTCAGATACTGTAAGGCATCTCTCTATCTCTGTCTCTTCTCTATATAATCTGAAAGAATGATAAAAGTAGGTTCCCTATACAATTCTTGACGGGAAGCTGTTGTGTTGAAGGCAATTGCAAGACAATCAATTGACACGAGGTATTCCAAGTTCATTGGAGAAGCTTTCAAAGTTAAATCAGCTGCAAGTTTCTTTAGTTCTCTTATTTCTGCTTTTTCAAAGAAAAAATCCATTACTAATATGTCAGTTTGATATTAAAAAGACTTTTACAGGACAATCTATTGGACCCAACTGTGCCGACGGGTTTATATAAACCTGGGTTATATCTTCGGTATAAGATTTTTCTATCGTACTTGTTCTCTTTCTAAATTAAATGGTAGCAGCATCAGTATTACCGTATAATTTAGATTGAAACGTAGGGTAATGAGAAAACCGTAACTAGCACGTAGGTATTAATAATTTAAGTATTCAATGTCAACTGATTTTTATGGATCTCGGATAATGATATGTTGCAAACAGAAATGTTGTTCTCTCTTATATGTTTGACTGGATGAGGCAGAGTTGATACAGTGGATAAGAAAAGTAACAAAATAAAAGGTTGGATTGTGGGGCTTCTGACCGGTGGTTCGGCAATATTCATAGTAATAATGGTCTTCACAGCTTTTCTATGGAGACAAAAACGTATATCACAGGTGCAGAACACAAACCGTCCAATATCGGCAGGTGTTTCTATAACCTTTAAAAACTCATTTAACAATAAACTATCTGTTCTATTCTATTTCTTATTGGGAATTAATCAATTCAATAACGTGTATTACAGATGATGAAAATCAAAATAAATATCATAGACTGGCCGTGGGATACAAAGAGGAAGATATTAAAATGGCTACAAATAATTATTCGACCACCATTGGTAAGGGAGGCTTTGGATCGGTATACTCGGGTAGACTTTCAGGGTATGATGTTGTCGTCAAAATACTTTCAGCTAATTCCGACCAAGGACAACGAGAGTTCCAAACTGAGGTGCGTGTGTCACAAATATTAGATGGCTTATCTATAAAACGGATATTACTTAAATCTCTATATGCCTCAAATTCTTCATTTACAATTTTTATTTCTGTTCGTTTTGGTTTAGGTAAATCTCCTATCAAGAATATATCACAACAATCTGGTGAATCTCATCGGCTATTGCAGACAACCTGTAAGAGCGTTGGTATATGAATATATGCACCTTGGAACATTGAAGGATCATCTATATGGTATTATTTATAAACATTTGACTATACTTAAAATTTAAATAGCAACGAATCATGTTTACCAAAAAAAATTGGTGTGTTTTTTAATTTTTAATTATTTCAGGTATAGCCAAATTAGAAAACCCAATTGACTGGCGTAGGCGGATCAACATTGCTCTACAAGCAGCACAAGATTTTTTAAATTTTTTTCTGTATTGTTAATTTTAATTTTTGGAAACCAAAAATGACGTTTCTTTTTGTCATATATATGTAGAAATTGAATGCAATTGTTTATAAATACAATTGCAGACTTGCTTTACCTGCATGAGGGTTGTAGTCCTCCAATCATACACAGAGATATAAAGTGTAGTAATATACTTTTGGATAAAAGTATGTCTGCAAAGGTCGCTGACTTTGGTCTCTCCAAGCTGCTCGACAGTTACAATAGCCATATATCCACAGTTGTCAAGGGCACCCCCGGTTATCTTGATCCTGAGTATTTTATTCTTGACCAATGCATTTTCTTTGCTTATTAAGCATTCATATGGTTTATAACTCTGGAGATGGTTGACTGCATGACTAAAAGTTGGAAGTTTTTGCAGATACTTTGAAACATCATCATTAACTGAAAAAAGTGATGTGTATAGTTTTCGAATAGTTTTATTGGAGATCATCTCTGGAGTACCCCCTACTGAGGGAATAGTTGAATCGGTAATTCATCAAAAGTTCCAAGAAACTTCAATATTTCTGTTAGAAACTGCAGCGCACTAGAGATAATTTATCCACTCATTGTTTAACCGTCTATTCGCCTCCCACTCATGCACGCAGTCTGCATGCTCAGCATCTTAGTCCGCATGCACAATAACAGTTAACATTTAGTTTGTTCAAGCAATTATAGATTAGTTCAGTCTCAGTTTGCATGCAGTCAAACATTAGTTTACTTTCAGTTAGATTAGCTTAGAAAATCTATTTAATGTAACCCTTGGTCGCAGTTTTGTAATACACAATCAAGAAGATTAATTAAAAATCTTTTTTCATGATTGCCGTAGCAATCTGAGTTCGTCTCATATTTTATTACTGTCATATTTTCTTTATTTCTGCCCTGTTTTTTCCTTCAAAGTGTATCAGAGTGCCAGGTTGGTATTTATGCGTAGAGGAAGTTTTGTTGGAGAGCGCAGCTGGTAGAAGGGAGAGAGGCGCTGCACATCAGCCAGATTGGCAGAGATTCCAGCTGCAGTCAGCAGAGTCAAAGGAGATCGCAGTCTACAGATTTAGTAGGAGAAAAGCGCCACAGGTCTCCCAGCCACTGCCAAAGAGGAAATTAATCCGCAGCTTTCAGCGCTTACAGGAGAAGGACACTATTGTATGTTTTTTATTGCCACTGCCAAAACCAGCAGATAAGACAATAGATCACTGCTTTGCAGAGATCAGTATCAGATCGACACATAAGGGAGGAGATCCTTTCATCGTCCATACAAGGCTGGCTTGACATATGGCTACAATCAACAGTATTTCTCAGCTCCAAATTCTCATTTTTAATGGTAAGAATTATGATTTGTGGGCAATTAAAATGAGAACATTGTTTTGCTCACAAGATGTTTTGGATTTGGTAGAAAATGGTTTTGTAGAACCACAGGATGAGGCTACCCATCAGGGATTAACTCGAGCACAAAAGGAAGAGCTTAAAGAGAATAAGAAAAAAGATGCAAAAGCTCTATTTCTAATCCAACAGGGAATGGATGAATCTATTTTTTCTAGAGTTGCAACAACAACGAGATCTAAGTCGGCATGGAAAATCTTAGAGATGACCTATAAAGGTAATACAAAGGTGAAAATAGCTAAATTGCAATCTCTTAGGAGAAATTTTGAAAATTTGCAAATGAATGATTCATATTCTATAGACCAGTTTATGGGTCAAATATTGAATATTGTGAATCAAATTAGATCTAATGGGGAAATAATAATAGATCAGAAGATCATAGAAAAAATACTCAGGAGTTTACCCAGCAAATTTGATGCAATAGTTGTAGCTATTGAGGAAACCAAAGATTTGGAACAGTTATCAGTAGATGAATTAATGGGTTCTTTGTTAACACATGAATCCAGAATGAATAGGAATAACAATACTTCTTTTGAGAATGCTTTCAAGTCTCAAGTATCATTTGGCAGAGGAAGAGGAAGAGGAAGATCAAACATCAGAGGAAGAGGCAGAGGCAGAAATGGAAGGAACAATCCAGATCAAGCTGAAAACAATAATCAAAACTATAACAATAGAGGACATGGCAACAATCACTTTCAACAAAGTTCACAGAGGTTTGATAAATCTAATGTTCAATGTTATTACTGCAAAAAATATGGACATTATGCAAGTGAATGCAGAAAGAAACAAGGAGATGTGGACAAGCAGAATGCTAATTATACAAGTGAATCTAGTTCTAATTCTGGAAGCCTATTTGTCACTTGTCATGTTGCTCAAAAAAATGCTAGAGATATTTGGTTCTTAGATAGTGGATTTAGTAACCATATGACAGGGAATAAAGAATTTTTTTTTAGTCTTGATGATTCCATAAAATTTGAAGTGAAATTAGGAAATCATAACAAAGTGGATGTAATGGGTATAGGAGTAATAAAAGTTTGGGCAAAAAATGGTGAAAGAAGGTTTACTCTTGATATTTATTTTGTACCTGGACTAAAGCATAATCTTATGAGTGTTGGATAGTTAGTACAGAAAGGTTACAGAGTATCTTTTATATATAATGTTTGTACAATACTAGACAAATCTCTAAATGATAGGTTGATAGGAAAAGTGGAGATGACCAAGAATCAGATGTTCCCTCTTCGAATTCAGTGCATCCAAGAAGAAGAGGAAGCCCACTTCAAAACCATGCATCTAGACCAATCATGGCTATGACACTTAAGGTATGGACATTTACATTTTGGAGGTTTGAATTTGTTAAAAACAAAAATAGGGTGAAGATATTACCACCAATAGAACAGCCAGGGAGTTCATGTGAAAGTTGCATTTTGGAAAAACATCATAGAGAGAGCTTTCTAGTAGGAGCCTCATATAGATCAAAGGTAATATTGGAGCTAGTCCATAGTGATTTATGTGGACCAATGCAAATTCCATCATTTGGAGGTAGTTCTTATTTCCTAACCTTCATTGATGATTTTAGCAGAAAGACTTGGATATATTTTCTCAAAAATAAGTCTGAAGCCTTTGAAAAGTTTAAAGAATTCAAGGTGATGGTTGAAAAGTAGAGTGGCCTTTACATCAAGGTACTTAGATCAGATAGAGGAGGTGAATATATGTCTAATGAATTTCAATATTTTTGCAGATATCATGGCATTAAAAGGCAATTGACTACAAAGTACACACCACAGCAGAATGGTGTAGTAGAAAGAAAGATTAGAACAATCATGGAGATGGCTACAAGCATGTTGAAGGCCAAACATTTGACAAATGAATATTGAGTAGAAGCAGTAGCATGTGCAGTATATATTCTGAATAGAAGCCCAACAAAGAATGTCAGAGATCGAATTCCACAAGAAGCTTGGAGTGGTAAGAAGCATAGTGTACATCACTTCAAAAAATTTGGTTGTATTGCATATTCTCTTATACCATCTAAATTGAGAAGAAAACATGATGATAGAGGTGAGAAATGCATTTTTATTGGTTATAGTGAAGAATCAAAGGCTTATAAGTTGTATAACCCTATTTCAAAGAAAGTGATTATTAGCAGAGATGTGGAATTTAAAGAAGAAGAAGCATGGGATGGAAACATTGATAAAACCATCACAATTGGAGCACCAATTTCCCAAAATAAAGAAGAATCTGAAGAACAAAATTTTCAAGGTGATCAATCCTCTCCACAAGCAAGAACAAGCACTCCAATAAGAACACCTAGGAGCTTAGCACAAGGTGAATCATTTGGTCATGCATGTCATCCTACTCCAAATTCACAAGTAAGTGATGAATTAGATCTAACTCTTGCCACTTTAAGATCATGATTTAAAGGTAAGAAAATGAGAAACTTGAATGAGATTTATAATTAAGAAGAAGAGAAGGTAAATTTGTGTTCAAATTTTGCTCTTTTCTCTCATGATCCTATGTATTATGAAGAAGCAGTTAATGAGGAACATTGGATAAAAGGAATGGATGAAGAGATGAATGCCATTGAAAAAAATCAAACATGGGATCTAACTAATCTACTTGAAGGTAAGGATTTCATAGGAGTCAAATGGGTTTATAAGACCAAATTTGATGCAGAAGGAAATGTTGAAAAGCACAAGGCAAGGTTAGTAGCAAAAGGTTTTGCACAAGAACATGGAATTGATTATAATGAAACATTTGCTCCAGTTGCTAGACTTGATACTATTAGAATGGTTTTAGCAATAGCTGCTCAAAATAATTGGAATGTATATCAAATGGATGTCAAATCAGCTTTTTTGAATGGTTTCCTAGATGAAGAAGTGTATGTGAAATAGTCACCAGGTTATGAAGTGCATGGACATGAAGAAAAAGTCTACAGATTGAAGAAGGCCCTCTATGGTCTCAAGCAAGCACCAAGAGCATGGTATAGTAGGATTGATTCATACATGACAAACAATGGATTCAGTAGAAGCAATATGGAGCCTACATTGTACATAAAAATCAACAAAGAAGGTCAGATTTTGATTGTGTGTTTGTATGTTGATAATTTGATTTTCACTAGAAATTTTTCTGTAGACACATTTAAATCAGCAATGAAGAAAGAATTTGAAATGATAGATTTAGGATTAATGAAGTACTTTTTGGGCATAGAAGTTGTACAATCAAAGAAGGGAATTTTAATTTGTCAAACTAAATATGCAAAGAATGTGTTAAGGATGTTTAAGATGCTGAATTGTAAACCAACACCTACACTAGTTGCTACAGGGACCAAAATTAGCAAAAAAGACAAAGGGTTTAATGTTGATTCTACAACATTCAAAAGACTAGTTGGTAGTTTGATGTATCTTACAGCTACAAGACCAGATATCATATATGGGGTCATTTTAATATCTAGATTCATGGAGTCACCAAAATATTCACATTGGCAAGTTGGAAAGATGATATTGAGATATGTGGCAGGAACAACAGAATATGGAATTTTATATTCCACAACTAATGATTTTCGTTTAATTGGTTATACTGATAGTGATTTTGCAGGTAGCATTGATGACAGGAAGAGTACTTCTGGATATGCCTTTCTTTTTGCAACAGGTGTGGTCACATGGGCATCCAAAAAACAACCTATAGTGACACTTTCATTAGCTAAAGTATAGTATGTAGCAGCCACATCAGCAGCATGTCAAGCAACTTGGATGATGAGAGTATTGACAGATTTATTACAAGCACAGAAGGAGTCAACACCAATCTTTTGTGACAACAAATCAGCAATTGCATTATCAAATATCATGTTTTTCACAAGAGGAGCAAGCACATTGATACAATATTTCATTTTATCAGAGAGTTGGTGAACAATGGAGAAATCTATCTGGATTTCTGCAGATCTGAAGACCAATTGACAAATATATTCACAAAGGCATTAGCAAAGGAGACCTTTGATTATCTAAGACAAAATTTAGGCATTGTAAATGCTGAAGTAGTTAGTTGTAGAAATTAAGGGGGACTGTTTGAAACTGCAGTGCACTGGAGATAATTTATCCACTCACTGTTTGACTGTTTGTTTGCCTCCCTCTCATGCACGCAGTCTGCATGCTCAGCACCTCAGTCCGCATGCACAATAACAGTGAACGTTTAGTTCATTCAAGCAGTTATAGATTAGTTCAGTCTCAGTTTGCATGTAGTCAAACATTAGTTTACTTTCAGTTAGATTAGCTTAGAAAATCTATTTAATGTAACCTAGGGTCGCAGTTTTGTAATACAGAATCAAGAAGATTAATAATTCTTTTTTTTTCATGATTGCCGTAGCAATCTAAGTTCGTCTCATTTATTATTACTGTCATATTTTCTTTATTTCTGCTCTGTTTTTTCCTTCAATTTCTGATGTTTAGATTTTCTTATTAACAAGAAATGTTTTATTTTTAATTGTTCTACAAGCACGGAAACTGCTTTCCTGTGGCAGATTAGTCGACCTTATGGATTCTTCATTGCGAAACCGATATAATTTAGCATCTGCTTGGAAAGTTTCAGAGGTGGCATACACATGAGTGGAATCAAAATCAATTAATAGACCTAAAATGAGTGCAGTTGAGAAAGAATTGGGTGAAGCTAAGGAACTTGAGGATCAAGAGCACAGTCAATCTGAACACCTTTGAGTTCAATCATTCCAAATGACTGACGCACCCACAGCGAGGTAGCCATGAAATTATGTGAATTTCAACGTATTATTTATATATATATATATATATATATATATATATATATATATATATATATAAACACCCATACTTACTGATAAGCTAAATATTAGCCCACAATTTATTAGATTTCATTTGATAATTTTATTTACTCATAAGAGATATTATAGATGACGCATCTGTCACCCATAGAAAAAACATGCTTAATCCTTCAAAACTTATGAAGGTCTTGCTTTGGGTTTCATAGCAACCAATCAAGCATCTATAGCCGGACATGTATTTTCAAAGTTTATTATGAATTAATATATATTTTTCTCCACTGAAATAATTCTTATATGGTCTATGGTTTGTCACTGATATGAATATAACCTGCAATAAAATGGACTTTGGGAATATTGTTTTGGTAGATTCTTTTGAGGTATGAGAGAAAACATGTGCAGTCAAAACAGACGCAAGGGGTCATCGAGATCTTAAACACAGTATAGAATTTAAACTCAAAAAGGGCTCCGTAGATGTGTTAACATAATAATTTTGTTTGAGACTGTGATCCGGTTCGTTTATCGCAGGGATGTGTATATGGCATACAAAATGATGTGCAAACTTTTTATCTTAGGATATTTGAAGGCGGCTTTGAATAAATTTAAGGTTTTATAAGATTATATATGGGATGCGGTTGTGGATAATTAATTAAATTTAAATTGAGTTATAATGTAAGTTAACTTTTTATTGTATTATGAAAATGAAGTTGATTTAGAAGAGATAATATTTAATTTTTTTTTTTTTAATTTTTTGAAATGATTCATTTTTTATTTTCGAAAATTGAGATTGAGGGATTTTGAAAAACAAAAAATTGCATCTCAATTTACTAAAAAAATAGGTTTAAAGTTTTAAAAAGAATTGAAAACAATATTGGTCACATTAAAAGGCTCGGTGAAATCCACATTTCTAATTTATAATTTTGAGATTCTAAATTCAATTGCTTTGCTTACCTTATCTTCGTGTGATGAATGAACATGGTTATGTCATGGTTTTAAATAGTGCATTTTTACTACTAAAATGTCTGAAAAGCACTACATAGGTTACTCTTGAATTTGCTAGACAAGCAAACCTACTACTTTGTTGTGCCTTTATAAGAATGCATATCTAAAGCTTATAATTATGTTTAAGATGATCTTATTAGTTAATCTAGTTATAATTTTTTGAGATGACTATCTCAACAGCGTATGTAATTGTTGACAATAATGGAGACAGTATTATACACCTTCAAGTTTTAAAGGTTTGTGAGTGTTACACTCCCATAACATTTAAGAACATAACAACGCAAATAATGCTAAGCTGAATAAATATATTCTTTAAACTATGTTCAACTAAAACCCTTTTATTTTTTTTAAATGATTTTGATAATTAAATTATTTATTAAATTATATTAGATATATGATTTTCATGTTAATATAATATTTCTTTTTAAAATGTAAATTTAAAATTAAAACATAAAATATTGAAAGGAGAGAAAAAAATGAGAACAAACATGAAACTCATAAATCAAATAATATTAACAATATGTTAATATTAATGTTTCTTTTTTTACAAAACTTATATTAGCGCCTTTCTCATTATCTTATATTTTATAGAAGTGGTATAAAATGTATATACACAAACCGATTTACCTGGAATAAACTGATTTACCTCTAATGTAACGTATTATTTGAGATATTTGATAACAAACAAATGCTACCATCTTCTTTCCCTTATAATGATAGGCATTATTATTTCTGTTGCCTTTCAATGACTTAACAGCTCAAAAAAAGGGCACTTGCCTCGGCACAAGGCCCCTGTCCCTTTTTACAAAACCAAGTAGTTGTCTGAGCTGGACAACGTGGCTAAATTTCCTAGCATTGGTATCATACACTGTAAATAATCATTTGTAGAATGTATTAAGAATGTGTGCAATTAATAAAAGGCCCGAACCTCTTGTGCAGTGGCAATATCTTGTGGATTGAAGATTTTCACCAGTGAAATTATAAATAATTTAAACTGTGTCCACACAACCCCCCTTGTCAGCCACAACACCCTTCCCAGATTTTCAATTATAATAATGCAATGGTAATGCCAATGCGATGCTATCCGCCTCTAAGAATCTCAATATCTCGTTTTAACGTAAAAAAGACCTGCAAATCGAAGATATCCCTTTCCAAAGCTAACAGAGGTCAAATGCAACCTCACGAAGCTTGAACATTGTTTCACCAAATTCCACCAACAAGTGTACAACCTGTTCAATTCGCCCTTTCTAAGCATACTTTCAGCCTCTGCCAAATACGAGAGTCGAATCAAGAAGAATAATTGTGCTGAGGAATGGCTGAGTGCAGTAAAGAGCAAGCTCAGACAGAGACAATGGGGCACAAGGTCGTTTGAGGTCTGGTTACGCTATTCTTGAGCTTCCATCCTCTCCTAGGCAAACCCTTATACCTTGCCATCTTTTAAAATGATTTTTTATTTTTTATGGTGTAGTTTACATGAAATTTTATCACTTTTGAATGTTAATATTTCTATGATGTAGCTTTTTAATCTCTAAGTATATTCCAATAGATACAAAGTAAATGTTAAAAAATATATGCATCCATACTCCATCTTTTGTTAAACTTCTTCTAATCTGTTTGTAACTTTGTGTTAGTATGAGGCTGATTTAAAATATGCTATAAAATATAATTAGGAAAATATTTAACACTGTTATGTGAGTTAGGTGATCTTATAATTCTATTATAATGTATATAAAGCATTCAGAAATATGGCTCTATATTCTATTTTGTGTTGTATTTTTTATAACGAATATTAACTTAATATTAGTATAAGATTGATTTGAAATATCATAAAATATGTTGTGATGAAAATATTTAATATTGTTGTACAACTTAAAAGATCTTATAAACAATTAAATGAAAAGATAATTAATTATAAAAATCAATAAAAATACCAACTATAAAATATATATATATATTGGCAATCATAGCCTATCCTAATGAATTTGCTATACATTCACCAAGACTAAAATGTTCATCCTTGCAAACTCTATCAATGACTTCGACCACCATGGCTTCCTATAAAAAATTTTGGGTCTACTTTCTACTTTAAAAAATACCCTGTTTGGACCTCATAGTATCTGATTGGTGAGGGATGGAAATTAGTTTATAGGGGAATAAATGCATTAATTATTTTTGGTTTTATAAAGGGAACGATTAATAATATGGAATCGCTTATACTTATTCAATATTAATAATTGCAGTCTTACGCAGTTGGACAAAATTCTACTCACAATTAAAATCAGCCGTAGAGCATGACACAGATTGATTAAAATTGTAGATAGAATTAAAACTATTAGGAGCTTTAGATATGATAGGATTGTGTGAAAGTAATTGTGTAGATATGATCCGTTATCCCTTAAAAATAAATTATTATATCTGTTGATTATAGAATTGTGAAAAATGATTGTCACTCTACTGTATTTATTTAATTAAATGTATTTACTTAATTAAATATTTAATTGAAAAGGTCATGTCATTAAACTTAATTCAATGATAATTTGGTCAAATTCTAGAAGCTTCATGAATAAAGATATTATAAGAATCTAGTGCATAAAAGTACAAAATGCATCTCTATTTAAAGAGGGAAAGTAGTAAATGAGAAGATTAAATGTTCAGATTATTGGTGATGATACCATACAAAATATCCATGTATTAATGGGCCTCTAATTATTCTTAATTGTAAATCTCTTATATTTGGTTTTATTCTTGATAATGTATATTAACCAATTATTATATTTAGTGTATTTTCAACATTTGTTTAGTTTATAAGGATAAGGCTTTGCAAGATTTTATGTTGATCTCATTTTATATGTAGGTTGAGAACACTTAATCTAAGCCTATCTTTACCATTATTGAATTTAATATCTTAAGAAACATAATTTCAATACATTGGCCATCAATAAGCATGCTTTGTATTTTCTAATAATATATTGTATAGGTTGTTAACCCTAATTTTAATCTTAGAACCTATAAAAAATACTTTTAGTACCTTTATCTCTCTCTTGGGAAAATCATTGGCTAAACCATTAAGTTACTATGTTAATATAAATTTTATTGTTGAAACCTCAGATGTTAATCTTTCTTGATAAATTCTGTGCAATTAAAAAGTAAATTGTGTGTAATTAAAAAGTAGTATATTGTTACTAAACATTAAACGAATTTGCTAGTATATTTTTTTTTGGGTATGTTGTGGTAGTTGAAAGTTCTTTGTAATGGATTTCATGAATTGTTAGATTAAACCTTTCTATCTTAATATATAATGTGTCGTCTTAAAAATTATTTATTGAACTTTATATTTAAGAATACAAATTTATATTTTAATGACATGGTGAGTTTATAAGAGTTTTGGATTTCATGAATTGTTAGATTAAACCTTTCTATCTTAATTTATAATGTGTTATCTTAAAAATTATTCACTAAACCTTATATTTAAGAATACAAATTTATATTTTAATGACGTGGTGAGTTTATAAGAGTCTTCTTTTTAAGCACTGTTTAATTATGAGACATAAAACTATTCTTAGATTGAATAGTGCTACTTGAACATGGGTATGGAACTATTATGACCATAAGGAAGATATGGAATATTCAGTATTTTATAATGAATTTAAACTAATGCTTGAATATGTTATATTATTATTTTTTAAACCGAGTTTATAGATCTAAGTAAGTATCTAATTAAGATAATATTAATTTGGTTTGACTCTCCATATGTGCTACTTTAACTAAAATAAACTAATTATGCTACCATTAATAGACTTGTAAGGATGTGATTATTAATTAGTTACTTCTACCAGAAATGAGATCTTGAATACGGATCATACACGTAGCCTCATACTTTTAAAGAATTAGGTAACCTTGACCACACTGTATGTGACTTCTTACATAAGTTTGAGATCTGGGTAAGAAAATGATACTATTAAAAGCCTTCTTAATTTTAAAATCAAAAACTTAAACAAAACCAATGTGTTATGCCTAAATTTTTGGTCTTGATCTTTACTGAATTAAACTTAGAATGAGTAGTGGTATTAATGATTATAAGATCAGATTGTTGATTTGTAAAAATGGTGCATGTTTCCTCCTTGCTAAAAGAAGAGAAATGAAGATTGAAGCCTATACATTTTTAAAAATCGGCTGTACTTCAAATTATTATATACCTACTTTATTAGTTTATTATTCCAGGAAGGTTTAGGTCTCTTTAGAACTCATTTTCAAAATATTGTTGTTATAGTATCAAACTCTCCTATGTGCGGGTTTTAGTGTTGGATTGGAGAGAAACTATTAAGAAAAGAACCATAATACTAATGTTGAGCTAATTATTGTTATACTTTTCATGTTATTTGGAAAGAGTTGGATTTATTTACTTGAGAGTAAGGCCATACTTATTTTCTCATGCACAAAGGATGTGTAATTTTATGTCCGTAAATACAGACTAAAGCCCTGGCTTGGTCAAATAATTATTAGTATGAATAGTATTTTGGAATAGACTTGACTTTTTTTCATTAACGCAATTAGGATGGCCATGGAACACCTGTATTGTGTTCTCATGATCACTAGTTTTCCATGCCTTAGAATACCATCATATTAAGGTATAATGAAATGGAAGTAAGGTTTTAATTAAAAAAATTCCCAAAATTATTAAGGAATATGATGAGTTACGATAGTCTTTAACCTTGTATTTTGGTACGAATTAATCTACTTTTTTGGCAAGCATGTTTATTAATAAATAGTTATATTTTCTCTGTGATATTGTTGCTATATCGAGAAGTTGAAAAACCATCTTATTAAATTATGAAAATTGTATTTTGGTGCTAACTATATATATAATATTTGAGTTATTTATCGTGTTGAATTGAATAAATTAAGAACTAATCCGCCTTAATTTTTGGATATTGGTTATAAGAAAATATTGTGTTATGTCTAAATTTTATTTGGTTCGAAATAGGTTTAACCTAACTAAGTGTATTGCTTAGTATGCAACATTATTGCATGTATTAGATGTTGTCTATATATCATAGAACTAAATGTTGAGATATTTAGTATCAAAAAAATTGTGTTTTGTTCATGTGTGTTAAAAGGAAAATTTTCTTTGTTCATTCATTATTATTCCACAACAAGCTTAAATCATATTTTATGAGTTTCCCATAATATGACGGGTTCATCCATTTGATACTTTTGAGACTAAGACACTATATGCATAAATACTATTTGACCCTTTTTATGAAAAGAATGTCACACTTTGTTTTATACATACTAATAGGCCTTGATATGTTTATTTTTAATAATGGGTTGTGTACCCAAAATTGCACTTCAAAAGTTATTAGTATTAATACTTCTTGTCACCTAGGTGTTTGACATATTTTTGTATGGAGACCTGCATCTACTCTGAATTAGATAATCTTGATGGTATATTATGTTGATGACCCTTTGTTTTGGTGTGAATTAAAATATATTTATTTATTATTATATTTTATATAATTTTTTTTATATTAAGGGATATTCTTATTATACTTGATATATCTAAATTTTTGTTATACTCAATTATTATGCTTTTAAAATTAGCTTATAGACTTCATGGTCACACAAAACATATTATACTTGTTATTAGTTGATTGTATTACAAGTTTCTTTCTCTCTCATTATTGTGACATGATCGAAATATAGTCATAGTATTTGAGGTCTCAAATATAATGATGAATGAATATGAAAATAGAGAAATGCATTATAATTAGCTTACATAGATCGTATCAATATTATTGATGAATATAAGTTATATTAATATGTTACCTAACCTAGTATCAAGTAGTCATGGGAACTATTGAGTTGGATTTCGATGATCCATGTAAGATTAATGTAGCAATTACACTATCAAATTTATATACGTTATTATTTATAAAGTATAAATTTATTGTGTAAATAATAATATTACATGATTTATTTATAGAAACATGATTAGATATTTATGTTTTTTAATCATTTTTTTAAAATTAAGAAAGTATATTACCTAATACGATAAATTAGGTGTAAAATCAGATTGCTACAGATATGCAATAAGTTTTACAAACTGATTTTAACCATATTAAATTGGGAAATGTAATAAATATGGAATGTGTGAAAGATAAATATAAAGCGAGATGGGAAACAAATATGTGCACTATTTATGGATCCGATTTTGATAGACGGATTGTATTAATGGTGTGCAGACATAAAACTAGAACTGTGAGGGATTTTGGACAACAATGATGTAACTGGACAATAATGGGGGTTATCTGATTTGAATAGGGAGGCCTTATCTAGTAGACAACATGGATCCAATATTTTTTTCCTTTGCCTATTTTTTTTAAAGACTATTAGGGAGATTTTGATTTGCTTTTGGGATGACTATATAACTATTTTTCCACTTGAAAACACTAGCTCAATAGACAAGAAGTCAAAATGTAATCATGGAGTAAAAAGGGGTCAATTATTGAAGTTGTGCTTGACCTCAATAACTCATATGTTGAGCGCTAGCTACATACCAATACTCAGAAGAGGGCTAAAACTCCATGTAATTATCCCATTCTATGATGGTGTGTGAATTTGGTACAAAATATAAATGTTGTTACAATCTTAGTGTGATTAAGTGATTCAATTGTGACTTGTGACGTTAGAGGTGTATTTAGGCTTTATATCAGGCCTATAAGGGTTTTCTATCATCATAACTGGGAAAATAGGGAATTTGTTCTCAATGTGTAATTAAATTTGTTACTTTTAAGTGTGTAATCCTCATTTGTGTAAAATGATATGAAAATTTAATTATTTAGTAGTGTTTTTAGAATTCCTTCAAATGGGGATTATAAAACTCATAGTTCAACATTTTAATAACTTTTAGTTTCATAAAATAGTCATTATTTGTCTAGAGGACAATAGTGGTGGGTTCACGTAATAGAGTAGGACACTCTTATCTAATGGGGCACTATTGTCTAATGATAAAAAAACTATGTCGAGTATCAAGGATGGTCTAAGTGTGGCGTTGGACTATTTACACAATAAATAAGGACATGTTTGGATCATTATTTATCATAGAATAGATGTTATCCACGTGGAAACTGAATTAAAATGATTAAAAGGCCTTATAATAGGTTTAAACTAAGTGTGTAAAAAGGGTCATCGCAAGTGTACTATTTTAGCTTAAATTTTAATTTGTCTCTACATTTCCCCCTTTTATTCTAGGAATTAACAAAGTGAACGTACTAGAGTAAAAAGAAATGTGTGTACCTAAACGTATCTATGAATTGCACATTTGAATGGAGGGCACAATGGTGAACTGTATTGCATGTAAGCATGCAATGAAACATGTATAAAACCAGTCCTTACCTAAGATGAATATCAAAAATTTAACACAAATAAACTCATAAATAACAGGAAATGAATACACCTGATTAGGTACATGAATCATGGTGTTTTCCTAGTGTAAGCTATGACACAAAATTAGTGATTGTAGAGGGTAGGACCCTTGGAGTTTTCATTTATTTTGAATATCTTGGATTGGAATGTGCATGCCCCAATCCTTATTGATAGGTGAGTGTGCTTAATAACTCAAGGTGTGCTTGACTCCGTCATCACATACCCATAGTATTTATGTAATTTTAATTCCTTGTGTGAATCCTAATAAATTATTATAGTGCATAAAAAAGTGGAAAAACCAAAAAAAAACCATTGTACACAAGATAAGGTTCATTTATAATACAAAATTGGTGCATAACTTATGAAAAATTGGTGAAAAAGCCTACCATGATCTAGGACTATTGTATACATCATAGAGAAAAACATGGATTACCATTCCATCTATGAGACTATTGAAAAACAAATCAAGAATGAAGCCATGTTCTATGCACATTCCCTTGATCTAATATCTAGTGTATATATATTATTATATTGACCAGTAAAAACTATAATTAAAATTTTAAAAAAACTATGCTAAATCTAAAATAACATGCCAAACATTATACCTCTGTGTCTAAGTAAATTTGAGTATTTATGGAAACTGAAACTATAAAATTACTAAAATTTGCTTTGGGTTGACTAGGATTATGACAAATTTTGCAATTGACTTTTTTTTTTGTATTTAGATAATAGTGGGGGAATTGGATAACAAAACAGTGTGCTCTTATCCAAAACTATTTTATGAGTATTTTCTAAGTTTGAAACTATACCAACTATGTAATATCTAAAAAATTGTGTTTATGTGAAGCAATATGTGGATTAGTCTCTAAGATAAACCACTATGTATACCCCTTCTTTTGATGTGAGTTGTTGAGTCTGGGTAATAACTTAACTCAAAATAAAAAGTTAGGCAAAACATTGTTACGACAAAAAGATGTAAATATTAGTAGTAGTTATGACATGGATAAACATGGCATCATCATCATGTATATAATGATCATAATAGTAATATGAGATGCATTTAGGGAAAAACATGCATAGTGAGAATGTCAAGATAAATTTTAACAATTAAGCATGTAGATAAGTAATCAAAAATTAAGTATTGAAAGTTTAATAGAAATAATTTGGGAGGGATGCATGATATCCATCATGGCATAAAAATGGTTGGTGATTCATGATATCCATATTTGCATAAATAAACTAATAAAAAAATAAAATAAAGTGTCATGTCCATGATACCCACAAACATAGAGTACACATAAAATACACATACCACACAATAGAAGGCCAAGGGGCAACATACAAGGGAAATGTTCAAATACCAATCACATGCATAGAAACATAGAATGTAGGATGTGATCCACACAAAATGACATGTTAAAATATCCATAATATAAATAGAGAATACACATAAGACATGAAACAAGAAAGCAAACATCAAAAGTGTTGTCCCCCAAAAATATCACTCATTTTTGGGATAACATTTGAACTATTTTGGTCCTACAGACCAAAATTGTCTCTTCCCTTTTCAAAATTTGTCCTGGGCATGCAAATTCCTCATTTTTCAAGCTTCTCAGAAATCTACGGACTCTGCAAGCTTAAATCTACAGACTCTACAAGCTTAAATCCACGGACTCTGTAGGCTTGAATCTATGGACTCAGCAGGAAGAGAAATCTACAAGCTCAGCAGGAAGAGGAAATATACGGACTTTGCAAGTCAAGTTCAATGGGATTTACAGGTTAAAATCTATGGACTCTTTCAAGGTTAGAGAAAACTACGGACTTAGTTTCTATGGACTCTGCAGGGAGGTTTAATTCTACAGGTTCAAAGACTTCTATAGGTGGGTTTAACCAAAAGAATTAGTTTCTAACACTTGGTCATTTATAAGATTGGTTCAGTGCCTTGGTTCAAACAAAAATCTCCATCGGCAAGCATCACCATCAGGTTCAATGTTTGGTTCATCCTTTGGTTCAACGTCAAATGTTTCAAAGGTGGGTTCAATCAAGTGGTTCAACGCTTTGTTTCACTCATTTAGTTCATCCGCTTTGTTTCAATGCTTTGATTCATCCTTTGGTTCAATCAAATGGTTCGTCAGTCATTTCAAGGCTTTGTTTGAACCATTGAACCAAAACTTGGTTCAATAGTTGCTTCATCATATTTTGGTTTAATGGTTAGTTCATTGCTTTGGTTCATTCAATTGAATCATCGGCTTGAATCATTTTGGTTCAACGAAGAGGTTCAACCGATTGATTCAATAAAGAGGTTTAACTGATTGGTTCAACTAATTGGTTCAATGAAGAGGTTCAACGGTTGGTTCAAACAAAGGGTTCGTCAACTTGAACCATTTTGGTTCAACGAAGTGGTTCGACATTTGGTTCAACCAAGAAGTTCAATCAAACGGTTCAACAGATGGTTCAAAGCCTTGGTTCAACATTTGGTTCAATCAAACAATTCAACAACTTGGTTCAAAGGAGCAGTTCAAAATATGAATTGGTTCAAAGACTAGTTCAACGAAGTGGTTCAATGCTCCATTCATTTGATTGAACCAAAACTTGGTTCAACATTTGGTTCAACCAGGCAGTTCATTGGCTTGGTTCAATGGAATAGTTCAACATTTGTTTCAATCCAAGGGATCATTGACTTAGTTCAAGGAAGCCTCCCGAAGGAAAAGTACCCTTGCAGAGGGCACTTGATCGATAAAAACACCCTTCAAAAGGGTCACTTTTTAAAAAGGCCGCAAAGGTAAATTCCTTCAAAAAAAAATTTAAGGCAGACAGTTATGGTTCTTTCAGACTTTTGTCTGAAAGAATTCAAGAAGCGATTGTGGGTAGAAAAACCTTGAAGGATAATAACCAAGGCAAATGGAAATTTTGCAAACTTTTTGTCCGTGAGAAATTTCTGTAGACTTTTTGTACGTCGAAAATTTTCATAGACTTTTTGTTTACGGGAATTTGTCTGTGGAGAAAGCCAGAGGAAAGCCTGCAAATACTATAAATAAAAAGGCCACCGATGGACCCCGAAGGGTAGGTGCCCTGTGGGGTATTCTTGGATGCCAACTTGAAGGATACTTCCCTGAAGCTGAAGGGTCACCTTCCCTTCGGGAAGATGTAAAACAAAAAGCCCAAAGGCCATTCAAAGACCGCCCAAAAGGCAAATAGCTTGTGGGGAGTTCTTCTCAACCCAAATTAGGTTATTTCTTAAGGCTTAAAAGGGCAAGTTCAATCTGGGAAAGTGCTAAATAGAAAAGTTGAAAGAAGACAAAGGGGTGACGCACCCAAACATGTCAAATTCAAAACAACAAAATAGCCATTGATCCTTTGAACCTACAGACCAGAATGCATTCACAGATTTCAAGGCCAAGACCAATAGAAAGCAAGGAAGGAATAAAATAGCAAACTAAATCCAAGACCCGATTCAATTAACCAAAAAAGGAGGAATGATGAAGATAAGATTAGATCACCAGGTGGACATTCAAAGTTGTAAACTTTCAATAATCATGACTTGTTTCCCTGCATTGATAAAATCAAATGGGTAAAATGCCCATAAGTTCTAGCCTATCTTCTTAACATATTCCAATGCAACATGATGTGTTATTGTTCCTGAGTCCTTCTTGAAGAATCTATATAAGGGACTCTCTTGTTATTGTAAAATATCTCTTTTTTGACAATCTAAACAAAACTCTGCCCAAATTGAAAGGCACTTTTGAGTCTTTGAGCTCAGTTTGTTGATCATATTTTGTTACTAGAATAAGAAAAAAAGTGACTTTTCAAACTTTGTGTTGTGATATCTTTGTTGTTGAGGAAACTATTCTTATGTCTTTTTCCTTGATTTATTTTCTTTTCCTTTAATTCAACATGCAAGATTAGTGAAATTAGTCAGAAAAGTGTCCTAAAGAGTCAAATGTGGAGAGACTTTGTGCCCCCATAATTGCCTTTCAGTGTGTTTTCTTTTCATTTTTATGTAAAGGACTTTGGGGAGACTTTGTGCCCTCATTGACCTTCGTATCTTACTCTTGAGTGATTCAGGTGGAGACTTTGTGTTGCATCTCGATTTGCTAGTTATTACATCTTTTGCTACATTTTATTGTTACTACCTGGGGTATTCTTGTAGCTTGCTTACTAGTACTTTTAAAAGAAGAGGAGTGCTTTCTGTCATTTTCCTTGAGTTTCTCCTGTGATCTGCATACATCATCTCTGAAGAAAGAGAGATGGATGGTTTGTCCTACCCTTGAGTATTATTTTCTATATATATATATATATATATATATATATATATATATATATATATATATATATATATATATATATATATATATATATATATATAGGAAACCTCCCCTTAATGAGAGGAGAGATCAGTCCCCTTCTGATGTGGTAAATCTATACATTTGGATGACTAATCTTCATACTTTGGCTGATCAGACCTATTTTGTTTATCAGTACGTTGATTGACAAGATATTCAACCAACAGTTTTTGGTGACTCTATTGGGGATTGAACCCATTATCCATTTATAATCTATCCATTCACCTCCACACTAACTAGAAAATAATGCACAGTTTAAAGCCTCAAGAATTAATTGGAGCAAGGTCAATTCTTTTCCATTTTTATTTCATAATTTGGCAGATTCAAGGTATACACAAAGCCAAAGGGCTAAAGGTATCATTGACCCTGTATTCGAGTTGGTACAGCAAAGTGATTTTGATATGTTTCCTTCACCATCTCGTCTCCAATGAGCCAAGAGTTTTTCTCCTACTAAAGTTAGATATCCATTGCCAGATGAAGTATCTACTTCTGCTATTGATAAAGCTTTGCCAATAGTTACCCCTCTAAGATTTGTTATCCCTCCTTTTCATAATCCTAAAATGGCAGTTCAAGGCCCCTAGGGTAATGCTTTTGGTCCTCTCAATCTTACTCCACCTCTACATGAGCTTCCATGCAGTTCAAGGAAGAACTTCCCAAAGTTCTATGGTGATGAGAAAGTTCATCCTGATGAGCACATTGTAGCTTTCAGCATAGCTTGTGGAGTAATCGAAGTAGAATTTGAAGATGTAGCACTCAATATTTTTGTAGAGACATTACAAGGTGCTACTGCAGATTGGTTTTATCATCTACAAGCTCAGTCAGTGATTGATTGGAATACTCTCAAAGTTAAGTTTGAAGCCAGATTCAAACCTGCAGAAGATGCACATACACTTTTGGCTCAACTTATACAGATGAAGAAAGAGCCTCATGAGCCTATGAGAGATTTCATAGCCAAATTTGACAAATTGAGAAATAGAATTCATGTAATAGCTTGACCTACAACTGAGAATCTCAAATGCTTTTTCATTAATTCTCATTTACCTGAAGTAAGTTTTCTCTTGAGACACACTGGTCAAATAGATCTTACTGTAGCCCAACTTTTGGCCACTGAGGTAGAAGATGATCTCATCTGAGCAGGGAAGATAAGAAGAGATCCAAACAAAAATAGACCATCATCTTCTGAATATGCATCTATAGGCACCACTGATCCAATGGTATAAAAGCTGGTAAATGAAGTGCTAGCCTTGAAAAAGAAAATAGCACAAGGAATGTCTTTTGCTCCTTCCTACAGAGATATGCCAAGAAAGACATTTCCAAATTAGTCATATCATGGAAATGCTACCAGGAATCAAGGGCAATAGAATTGCCTTCCTCCCCCACAAGGGAAACGTGCCCTATAAGCTCCTCCAATTAATTTAGCAATGGGATATCTAGAAATAGAACATGCTTTCTCTTCCCAACCTGAGTTTGAGCAAGAAAATGATGCGGATCTCTTCACAGAGGATCAATAAGAATCAGCTAGTGACTCTCATATTGGTTTCTTGAACTACGAGGATGAACTTAGAATCAAAGTAGAAGCTATTGATGGATCATATACAGTGTTTACCAGATCTAAGAACTAATCAGTCTAACAAGCTGATAAATGGAAGATAGAGGAGCAACCTCAACCAATAGTTACGATTGCTAAGCGTGGAACTCCTCTTCCTTTTCAGTTAAAAGATCTAGTCATCACTCAAAATGTAAGTACATCAATTTCACCTTCTACTCCCATTTCACAAACTAGCCCTCCTCCCATCCCTCCTAAAACCCAAAAGGTTGAAATGATTTCCTCTGTTCCTAGTCCAATTCATCCATTTGACATAATTGATCATGTCAAAAAGACAAAAATACAAATGTCTAAATTTGAATATTTACAAGCTAATCTTGATCAATTGAATAAGCTGGTCCAATATGTCAAGAACCAAACCATCCCTGCAGGATAAAAGGCTAAAAAGGTAACTCCTGATTCTTCAAATAACACACCTATTTCAAATAATCTGGTCATTACTCCCCCATCTATTCCTATAAAAATAGAACCTTTCTATTTTTACCTATTAATTAATGGCCACAAGCTGAGTACCTGTATTATAGACTCAGGTGTATCTGATAATGTCATGCCTGCTAAAGTAGCTAAGTCTCTAGGTCTCACACTAACCAAAACATTTAAGAGATGTTTCTTCATGGAGAACAAGCAAGTACCATTGCTGGGGAAAATTAAAGATGCCCAATTTGCATTGGCAACCTTTCTAGACAAGAGAATCAGGATGACTATATTGGTGGCTGACATCCCAGCATCCTATGGCATTTGGCTCAGATGAAATTTATGTAAGGATGTGGGAGGAGAACTAAGCATGGACATATCTGAGGCAAGGATCCCTTTCCAAGGTGTGATGAAGAGATTGCTCCCTAAAAAGGAGGCAAAATACGTGGTCACCCAAACATCAGCCCCTGTATCACAAATTTTGTTTGAGTCTTCAAGCAGGGGTAATTATTTCTTTACCATAGAGGATGTTCATGTTTCTATAGATGAAAGTCCTATAGCTGACAATCTAGGAATTGATCTAAACAAGATTTCAAAATAATTGGTAGGGCACAGTACAAGTAAGGAAGGATCTTCCATCTCTAATGAGGATATATCTGATAGGAGATCAGCTTCGATGATGACAAAAATTCTTCCACCAATGATGAAGTTAGGACTATGTTGATATCTCCTCAAGGAGATATTCTTCCTTCATGCAATTTGCAAGTCAGCAACACCAACAACACAGCTGGATGTGAATCTCTATTTCTCATATTGAAGAGTGCTCAAGATGGAGTCAAACTCCTTCACATCAAAGGAGATGTTAAGCTGATAATTTATCAGGAGTTTGATGTAGACAATCCAATAATATGTTGGACTGAATCGGAAGAACAACCAATTATTGTAATGGACCATGCTACTGCAAATCAAAATCAGGAAAAGGAACCCTTCACCAAGAAAGCAAGGAGTTATGGTTTCCAGTTTGAATACCACATCCTGCCTTGGAACAACAAGAAGAAAAGGCAAAGGGGAAGACACAAAAATTTGGTTTCCTGGTGGAGAAATCCATTCGCCCATCACCGTTTCTGGGGGGAAAATGTCTTCTTGCTGGTTTATCAGGATAAAGCACTATTTTCACTACCCCTCAAGAAACAACATCTGAAATACTTCAACTCTTGAAGTATCAGATCATTACATCTATATATATGTATATTTGTATAGTTTTTAATTCTATTTTGTTTTGTTTGTTTCTATTTTTTATGACCTTTCATTTCTGGGTAGCATGACTCTGTAACCCAATGGTACACATGAAGACACTGGAGATTTTGGATTCTACTCCTTTCAATTCTTTTTGCAATTGACAGAAGTTTGCCAACTAGAGCCAACTATTGTCCCCCAAAAATATCACTCTTTTTTGGGACAACATTTGAACTATTTTGGTCCTATAGACCAAAATTGTCTCTTACCTTTACAAAATTTGTCTTGGGCATGCAAATTCCTCATTTTTCAAGCTTCTCAAAAATCTACGGACTCTGCAGGATTAAATCTACAGACTCTGTAGGCTTGAATTTATGGACTCAGCAGGAAGAGAAATCTACAGGCTCAGCAAGAAGAGGAAATCTATGGAATTTCTAGGTTAAGTTCAATGGGCTTTACAGGTTAAAATCTATGGACTCTTTCAAGGTTAGATAAAACTACAGACTTGGTTTCTATGGACTCTGCAAGCAGGTTCAATTCTATAGGTTCAAAGACTTCTATAGGCAGGTTCAACCAAAAGAATCAATTTCTAACACTTGGTCATTTTTAGGATTAGTTCAATGCCTTGGTTCAAACAAAAATCTCCATCGGCAACCATCAGCAGCAGGTTCAACATTTGGTTCATCCTTTGGTTTAACATCAAATGTTTCAAAGGCGGGTTCAATCAAGTGGTTCAAGGCTTTGTTTCACTCATTTGGTTCATCTGCTTTGTTTCAATGCTTTGATTCATACTTTGGTTCAATCAAATAGTTCATCAGTCAGTTTAAGGCTTTGTTTGAACCATTGAACCAAAACTTGGTTCAACGGTTGGTTCATCATCTTTTGGTTCAATGGTTAGTTCATCGCTTTGGTTCATTCAATTGAATCATTGGCTTGAATCATTTTGGTTCAACAAAGAGGTTCAACTAATTGGTTCAATGAAGAGGTTCAACTGATTATTTTAAAGCTTGGTTCAACTGATTGGTTCAATGAATAAGTTCAACAGTTGGTTCAAACAAAGAGTTTGTCAGCTTGAACCATTTTGGTTCAGTGAAGTGGTTCAACATTGGTTTCAACCAAGCAGTTAAATCAAATGGTTCAACAAATGGTTCAAAGCCTTGGTTCAATGTTTGGTTCAATCAAATAGTTCAATAACTTAGTTCAAAGGAGTAGTTCAAAATATGAATTGGTTTAAAGACTGGTTCAACGAAGTGGTTCAATGCTCAGTTCATCTGATTGAACCAAAACTTGGTTCAACGTTTGATTCAACCAAGCAATTCATCGGCTTGGTTTAATGGAATGGTTCAACGTTTGTTCCAATCAAAGGGATCATGGACTTAGTTCAAGGAAGCCTCCCAAAAGACAAGTGCCCTTGCAGAGGGCACTTGATCGATAAAAAAACCCTTTAGAAGGGTCATTTTTGAAGAAGGTCGCAAAGGTAAATTCCTTCAAAAATTTTGTTTAAGGTAGATAGTTATAATTCTTTCAGACAAAAAGTCTGAAAGAATTCAAGAAGCGGTCGCGGGCAGAAAAAACCTGAAGGATAATAACAAGGGCAAATGGAAATTTCATGGACTTTTTGTCCATAGGAAATTTTCATGGACTTTTTGTCCACGGGAAATTTTCACTGACTTTTGTCTGCGAGAATTTGTCCGTGGAGAAAGCCCGAGGAAAGCCTGCGAAGACTATAAAGAAAAAGGCCGCTGAAGGACCCCGAAGGGTAGGTGCCCTTGCTGGGGACTCTTGGCTGCCAACTTGAAGGATACTTCCTCGAAGCCGAAGGGTCACATTCCCTTTGGGAAGATATAAAACAAAAATCCTGAAGGCCATTCAAAGACTGCCCAAAAGGTAGATAGCTTGCAAGGAGTTCTTCTCGACCCAAAACAAGTTATTTCTTAAGGCCCGAAAGGGCAAGTTCAATCTGGGAAAGTGCCAAATAGAAAATCAAAAAGAAGACAAAGGGGTGACATGCCTGAAGACATCAAATTCAAAACAATAAAATAGCCATTGATCCTTTGAACCTACAGACCAGAATGCCTTCACATATTTCAAGGCCAAGACTAGCAGAAAGCAAGGAAAGAACAGAACAGTAAATTGAATCTAGGACCTAATTCAATTAACCAAAAAAGGAGGAATGATGAAGGTAAGATTAGATCGCCAGGTGGACATTTAAAGTTGCAAACTTTCAATAAGCATGATTTATTTTCCCTACATTGATAAAATCAAATGAGTAAAACTCTTATAGAGTAATTTTTACTCTACGTCGTATTTTATTTTTTGACTCAAGCTGCAATTTTGGTTCCTGCGTATCCTGGATGTCACGGTAGAATTTTGAAGTAGAGGGCCAGTTCATTTTGCATAAGTGTCGAACTGCAGCAGAAGCTGCCAAGTATTGCCCTTCGGTAGCGGATCCCTTTTCCCCCTTTTATTTCCTTTGTCTCATTTTTTCCCAAGTATCAAATTCAAGGGGAAGTCGCCAGGTGTCAATTTTTGGGAGATGAAGCTGGACAACTGGCATCCTCTGAACACCTTTTTGTAACTTTTGGGAAGGTCATGGAATGTGTCACGTACCTAATAACAGCTAAGCAAAATGCACCACATGTCAGCGTCTGAGTCTCATAGAGGCACCCGTGTTTCATTTGGTAAAGAATTTCAATGGAGCAAGCAACATAGAGAGTAGAAAGTGCCAGGTGGCAGTTGCAAAGACCCTGAACTACCTTTTTGAAGAAGCAACATAAGTCACCATGTGTTGACTGCTAAGAAGACTTTGTTTCAATGCCTAGGTCTAGTGCTTTCATTCAATGCATAAAGGCATCATTTCATTTTGCTTAAGTGCTGAAATGCAGCAGAGGCTACCAAGTGTCACTCTCTGAGTCCCTCTCTACTCCATCCCCAACAAAAATGGAAGGCTCCTTGCACCTCTAGACGAAGAAGTGGAAAATGCCACGTATCTTCCCAGAAGCAGTGAAAGTCACCACGTGTCAACTTTTGAGAAACCATCTTCGAGCCTAATTGATGAATAAAGTTTGTAGTGGGTCCTAGACATTATTTCAAAGGACTAAAGAAGTGTCGAGTGTCAACAAACAAAGACTGCCACGTGCATCCATCCCTTCCTAAAATCTGCTAAGGTAAGGAACGTAGTGAGTTTTTTCTAATAAAGCTGCAAGTATTGAGGAAGTAGGCTGTGACAGGTGTCGAAGGCAGAGCGTTCCTCAACGAAATATAAAGAAAGCAGAAGTGGCCAAGTGTCATCCTTCGGTGCCTTCTAGATCAAAAGGGAGAATTTTCATGAATTAACTAAGTGTCCTCTTCTGTTTAAACATAATAGAGTGCTCGTCTACCTATTACGGCAAAGATGGAGGGAATGCTCAGTGATTGTTATTATGGGTAGATAGAACAGTGCATCAAGTAGATTTTTGGGGGCTTGCAAGCATTGAAGACACAGTCTGTTTATCCCCTAAGTAGAAGCAAAGGAGACAATTGAGCAGCCAAACAGGTGATGGAATGAAGAATTTCAAGTGTGAAGAGAGGTACTAGACATGGATTGCCATGCCACAGTCAGGGCAATTCTTGATAAGACCAGGATACATCTGAGGCATTGAAGGTGCTATCTATTTTATCCCCTACGAGTAAATCATAGGGTAGAATTGCGTGGGAAAGAGAGCAATGTAAGGAGGCATCCAAGTCTATATAAGTAGAATTGTAAGATCAAGGAGGAGGGGAATTTTCTCATAGTTTTAGACATTCTAGAATTTTGACTAGTAATATCATTTACTCTTGTCTCAATTTTCTTGAATTGTAAAGTTGATGTAACTGTGCCTTTTATGTAGTTGAATGAATTAAGAAGATTTTAACTCCATGCCTTGGTTGGTGTTATCTGTGTCATTTTTGAAGTAGTCTATACTATAGATTTTTTTGTAGTTGTGATTAAGAATGTCATTTGCTTTTGTCTCATTTTCTTGACTTAGAATGTTTACATAACTATACGTGACTTGTGCATCTCTTATGTGATTGGAAAATTCTATTAATAAGATTGAACACTATGCCTTGGTTGGCATTCTCTGTGTCTCAATGAAAGAATTCCCTGTTGTGAGATTTTGTTTCTATTATTTTGACCCTTTACATTGATCATGCACTTGTCTGCTCTTAAATGTAATTGAATCCTATAATAGTCTCACTGTGCTTAGGTTAGGATTAGGATTACACTCAGGCGCATCGCCATAGTTAGGTTTCAATTCTTGCATTTGCATTTCTATTTAATCTCCTATCCCTTTTCCCCAACACTTGATAAAATAGAAGAGACCAGCTTCTTTAAAATCTGGAGGTTTTTTCAAGCCGCATTGCCCCACATCTTGAAACTTCCCATTGTTGATTGATTAAGATCAAGTGCAATTTTCATCATCAATAGTTTTTGGCACACCCAGTGGGACCAATCTTTCAAGGAGTTGAAGAAATTTGGTGTGTTCTTCAGCCAACTAGCCTTTGGAGGTTTTATCAACACCAACAACAACTCTGATTCAAATCAGCCGATCAAAGTAGTATCGTTAGGAAATACCTTTTGGTATGTATAATTTTGTTACTCATAGCTATGAGTCTTATTCTCTATATATATTTAATCAAGAACAAGTTTCTCTTAGAATCATGTCAAGTAACAAGGATATAGATGGTTATGAGCAATACCACTCTTATGCCCAGTCCCCCCAATATGTCACATCCCATGTTCAACCTGATCTTATTTTTACCTTCAAAAAAACATTGCTGGGATTTAAAAAATATGTGTTAGAGCTTGATAGTAGAATGGGATATGGCCAAGAAATTCCTTGTCATGTCATCCATCAAGTCAGGGATGCAATAGACCAGATTAAAAGTGAGTGGGATCCCATTGAAAGGGCAAATTGGCAAGAACTTACATATGAGATGTTGGATGTGTGTGGATTGATTGCATTTATAGACGAGAGGCTAAGCATTCATGAGAACTAGCCTTACCAAGTCTACCAAACTCCATATTTACCACCAAAAATTTCAAATCAGACATATGCCACCCTTATTCATGAGCAAGGTCAAACTTGTCAAGATCACTTCCCCAATAATGCAGAACCTATGATAGCAGCAAGGGAAGAAAACCTCAATCACTCACTTTCCTCTCAAGTCCCTTCCGCTCTTCCTCAAGAAGCTTCTTGTGTTTTATCACAGCCTTCTTCTTCATCCCCTTTTAAAGAAAATATATTTTGAAGGAAGCAATTGAGTATGCATAAGAGTATTCTCAATTCATGGCTAGTCAAGAGGATTCCATAAGTATAGATAAGAAGGAAATCACCATAGATCCCCCCTTTGATGAAAAAGAGGATAAGTCACAAACTTTTGTCTTAAACTCTTATGAGAAAGAGATCATTTATAATTTTTTTCTCATTCTGCAAGAAGATATGGAAGAGCATGGACACTCCCTTGATCAAGCCATTGAGACAGATGACACTATCCTTCAAGAAGGCTATGAACTAGCCAAACATGGAGAAGACAACATCGAGACTCAGCTGAGTATGCAGAAGGAATGCCAGCTTTCAGATTTATCCTTTCAAGAGGATGAAGTCATCAAGGTGCATGATGATGTAATAGAGCTGGAATTAGAAGGAGATAAGCCAAAAGAGAATGGTTATCAAAAGGCACAGAGTGAAGAACCAATAGCCAATGATTTCTCGATGACACATGATAGCATGAAGAACTAGTATTTGACGGGAATTCAAGGACAAGAAGAATTTGTAGGTGTCAAACACATGTTTTACTCAGACTCGCCCGAGTGCAGGCAAACTTGTGTGGTTAGTGCAGAGGATATTCTATCAAAGATATACCCATTGCAATCTCTGGTATGGCAACATAAGTTGGCTTGTCAAAAAGAAGACATTAGAAAGTTTATTTTTGATCCCAGAGGGAAACAAGGATATTCAATTAATGTAGTTAGGTAGTTTCCCATTCCCACATTGTTTTTTTTTGCTTTCCCACTTTTCTTTTAAAAATAAGCATTTTAAACGTAGAGTCGGCATCTTAGAAGCTTTAATTCTTTAAATTTTGCCACAATAAATGCTTCCCCAAATCTTTAAAGATCTCCAAGGTACATTGTGCCGCATAATGTGCCTACCTCATTATTTCTCGAAGATTGAGTAGGATTAGCTAATGGTCACCCGAAGTTAATGCTATTTGGGACTTGATAGGCCCATAAATATCCCTTAGCAAATTTTAAAGTTCACAACTCTCAAAACATTCCTATGAAAATATCTTGTTCTTTGCGATTATTAGCACCTAAGAAAGTTTTCTTCAGTGAGTGTGTTTTCTATCCTACGCAAGGCTCATATACCAGGTATTATAAAAGAGACTTAGAGATGGTGGGAACATCAGCTTCACAGCAAGGAACAGGGACACCTGGATACCTCGATAGGTTACTAGCTAGTAAATCATACGCTGCAGCTTCTATGCAACCACCAAGAAATTATCCAAGAACCAAAGCCCTAGGGGTCGTTCAGACCAGTGACCCATCCAAGGTAAAGGACTATGCAGATGGAATCATGGACCTGATTCTGTAAAGAGCTAGTAGCAAGAACATCAAAGAAGGGGCACACTAGAGGTGTTTGTAAAGATCCAGGGCAAGGCAATATGAAACATTTGAAATGAGGATATGGACCTCACAACTAGCTCAGTTCATCATCCCAGCTATGCACCCATGCCCAGATATAATTGAACTATGTGTGGGCTTGCTTCATCCACAATCTTACACCATTCAGCAAGGCCCATTCATGCTGCAGATCACCCCACCGACTATCAGGGACATGCTTGCCCTGTAATATGATGGTACCCCAAGCTTCTCCACCATTGATAGGATGCAAAGGATGTGGGTGAATGTCAACAATTAGACCAAGTTTTTGAGGTCTAAGTTACAAATAGGTGATGGTGACACAATGGTACCCACGCTCTTGGCATCAAGAACTCAGTTCATGCCCGCTAGCCAAGACGCACTGTCGATGATGGCTCTCATCTTCGGTATGAAGGATGATATGGCTATATATGCTGAGCAAATGACCATCCTCTTTAGGATGAAGACAGTCGATAAAACATAGGAATATCAACTGGACTTCTCTGAGCACATCACCTTCTCAATGGTGGAGTAGCTAACCCAATTCAGGGCAAAAGGGATATTCAGGTATTCCTCCTTGTTCCATCTAATCTTGCATTAGAATCCTGACCTTTTCACCCACTATATGAATTTGAACCTATATGATCCAGTTTTTGACCCCCAAAGAACCATTCTTGTGTCTGCATGGACATATGTTCTATCAAAAACTAGTGACACGTATGACTTTTGGGAACTATTCATCACCCCTATTCTTCATAGCCTCAACCCTAAGCCTGTTATAAATAGGTTATTCCCAAGTGTTACGAACCTCCTGGTTAGTTGTCCCATCCCATGTGACTTCTATTTTGGGGCCCATCACATGACCGTAACGGTCCATGGATTTTGTGGGGAGCCAGTGTTGATACCAAAAGTTTTAACTCTTCAGTTAGCATTATTGGAAATTGTCAGGCAGGTGTCAGTGGTTTATAATGAATATGTCTCTGGGAAGAAGAAGAGGAGAATGCACAATCTCCTATGGATGGCCAACAACATAAGCCTAGAAGCCAAAGAAGCTGAGATCATGTTGCTAAGGAAAATGACCTTCCTGGGGTTCCTATTGGTCGAGGACAAGTGGGTTTATGACCTAGATGATTACATAGCCTCTGTAGTGAGGACAAATAGAATTGGAGCCAGGATTGTGCATGAAAGTCGCCCCTATTGGGAAACTAGGAAAAACCCTACTGAAGATGCTCCTAGTCTCTATGTTGAGCTAACAGACCTGCCCCTCCCACCAAATAGGCTATGGGAGACCTTCTATGATAAATAGAGGGATTACGATCCCAAGGTCAAGATGACCTCTGGTTTGAGAAGGATGCTGAGGAACAAAGGTTGGGACGCAGAGAAAATTGAGGCCTATTAAAAATATAGGCAAGAAATTTCCCAGACCACCCATGCCTTCAGGGGTGTAGACTCAGATGAAAGGTGGGAGAAACTCTGGGATGAGTGGCATCCATCCCCTGTATCTAACCCAAAAACAAGCCAAATGCTGACACTTGGGGTGGACCAAGCAGCTGGAGTAGGACCAAGCCAACAACCATAGACTTTAGAGCAAGCTAAAGCTGCCACAAAAAAACAAATAAATGTGGTGTCTTCACCACCACAGGCTTCCACATCATCAGGAGTAATTGAAGTCCTCAATTCTCCACATGCACCACTGACAACAGCAGAGGTAGAAGGGAGACAAACGCAGTCAGAGGTAGAGACACCCAAAAAAAGAAGAAGGGTGCAGTTCCATTTGGATTCAGGAGAGGAAGAGGAGTCTTCACAGTGCCTAGTACAGAGCACCACAACTTCCTCATAGGTAATTATTCCTCCCCCTCCTCCCTCTCAACCTATTCCTCACCCTGCTAGCATGATGCCTCCACCCAGTCAAATGACACCTCCTGCCACTGCTGCCATTCCCATCTCGCAAGCCACCCCATCATCAGCGCCTCAGGCCCTCACATTACCCCATTTCTCCCCCTCTATTCCCAAAAAGATGCCCCTACAACTCACCCCTAGCCAACCAATGGCTCTCCAATACGGCCTACCACAAGGATTTCCTTTTACAGGGGGACATATTGCATCCCCTTCCACCTTACAGACGCAAGCCGATGCTGCTAGGAAGGCAAGAGAAGCCTAGTTGGAGAAGAAGAGGATTAAAGAGAATCAAGCATCGGTGGTCCCACATTTGAGGTCACAATTTGACCCTATCTAATAGCAGCTGATGATGACCCATTTGTCACCCAATGTTGCTAAGCTAAGCGAGCAAATGCAGCTGGAAGACTACATGATGAATGTAGTGGCCATTGACATGTCCTTGTTCAAGCCCCAAGATAGAGTTGAGTTACTGACCGAATCCACATCTAAAGTCACAGAAGATTATTTGAAGAAATCAAGAAGACTGTAGAAGATGGAGGCTGATTTGGCCCAAGAAAAGGCAAACTATAATAGTTTGGCTAAGGAAATAAATAGGAGAGACAATGAAATAGCTAGTCTATAGAAACAGTTGTAAGATATTGTTTCCCTTCAAACTCAATGGGAAGTCTATGTCTAAAATGATTCATTGAAGATGGAGCTTGCACTTGCAAAAGATGTAGCAATATCTCTAAGATGGGAGAATGCAACATTGCAGGGAAGAGTCGAAGGACTTCAACTGCAGGTTACCCAATCATAGCAAATGCTACTGGAGGAACAGAACAAGGCTATAGCTTTTCAAGCCCAGTTCCAAACAGAGCAATAGAGGATGGTGCAACTGGCAATTGAGCTGACCAATAGGCTAAAAGGTGTCAGAGTAGTGTAGCTAGTGAAGGAGCTCTACAAGTCAACATGGGAGAGAATCTCTTTGAAGATTGTCTAGCTCAGACCATTTTTCACCTTCCTGCTCAATGTACAGCAACTATGCAAAAGGGTAGAGAATCTAGTACAGAACACTCTGGTCACAATCTCTAGGAGAGTCACGAACTCCCATTCATTGCTAGAAAATCTCTATAGCATGATGGATGCAACATTGGCAGCCACAGGAATCCCAAATAGAATGGTCACCATGAAATGGGTCAATGAGGAGCTCAAATGCAATGTCGTGGCCAACAGTTGCAAGAACTATCTTGATGTCATGAAAGAAGGCATCAGCGAGATGAGATGCCACATTGAAGATTTGGTGAATTTAGGCCTCCCTTCCCCATTCTCAGATATAAAGATGGTCCTGATGGCTGATCAACTTAAACCATTACTACTTGCCAAATAAAGGGATCAAATAATTTTTTAAATCTTCTGAAATGATTCCTTAGCCCTAGAGGTCGAAACTGTTATGGTTCCTATTTTCTAGCTAGAGTTTAGATTGAAAGCCACTAGCCAAGTCTTGTAAAACTTTTTTCACAAGGATCTCATTAACTTGGATTTGGCTTTTGTCGAGTTGCAGAGAAAGTAAGGATTATCTAACCATGAGTGGTCTATCTACTAGACAGCTCTTTTAAAGTTGTAAATTTTTAAATTTTGATTGAGCAGGAGTCGAGTTCCTTTTTGAGTATGCTCAAAAGTCCTAGGGGTCACCAGTAACTATAGATTAATTTTTATTCTATGTCATATTTTATTTTTTGACTCGAGCTACAATTTTGGTTCTTGCATATCTTGTACGTCATAGCAAAATTTTGAAGCAGAGGGCCGGTTCATTTTGCCTAAGTGTCGAAGTGCAGTAGAAGCTACCATGTGTCACCCTCTGGTAGCGAATCCCTTTTCCCCCTTTTGTTTCCTTCATCTCATTTTTGCCCAAGTATCAAATTCAAGTGGAAGTCGCCAGGTGTCAATTTTTGGGAGACAAAGCTGGACAGCTAGCGTCCTCTAAAGCAACTTTTGGGAAGGTCACAAAATGTGCCACGTACCTAATAATGGCTAAGCAAAATTCACCACATATCAGCATCTGAGTCTCATAGAGGCACTCGAGTTTCATTTGGCAAAGATTTTTAGTGGACCAAGTAGCATAGAGAGTGAAAAGTGCTAGGTGGTAGTTGCGAAGACCCTGAACTGCCTTTTTGAAGAAGCAACAAAAGTCACCATGTGTCGACTACTGAGAAGACTTTGTTTCAACGCCTAGGTCTAGTTCTTTTGTTCAACTCATAAAGGCATCATTTCATTTTGCTTAAGTGCTGAAGTGTAGTGGAGGCTGCCAAGTGTCACTCTCTGAGTCCCTCTCTACTCCATCCCCAGCAAAAATGGAAGGTGCCATGTACCTCTAGTTGAAGAAGTGGAAAATGCCACGTATCTTCTTAGGAGCAGCGAAAGTCACCACGTGTCAACCTCCAAGAAACCATCTTCGAGCCTAATTGATGAATAAAGGTTGTAGTGGGTCCTAGACATTATTTCAAAGGACTAAAAAAGTGCCGAGTGTCAACAAACAAAGACTGCCACGTGCATCCATCCCTTCCTAAAAGTTGCTAAGGCAAGGAACGTAGTGAGTTTTCTTTTAATAAAGTTGTAAGTATCGAGGAAGTGGGCTGCAACAGGTGTCGAAGGTGGAGCATTCCTCAATGAAATATAAAGAAAGTAGAAGCGGCCAAGTGTCATCCTTTGGTGCCTTCTAGATCAAAAGGGAGAATTTTCATGAATTGACTAAGTGTCCTCTTTCGTTTCAACAAAACAGAGTGCTCGTCTACCTGTTATGGTAAATATGGAGGGAAAGCTTAGTGATAGTTATTCTGGGTAGATATAAGAGTGCACCGAGTAGATTTTTGGGGGCTTGCAAGCATTGAAGACACTATATTTTTGTCCCCTAAGCAGAAGCAGAGGAGATAGTTGAGCGGCCAAACAGGCGATGGAACGAAGAATTTTAGGTGTGAAGAGAGGTACTGGACATGGATTGCCATGCCACAGTTAGGGCAATTCTTGATAAGACTAGGATACATCTGAGGCATTAAAGGCACCATCTATTTTGTCCCCTATGAGTAAATGATGGGGTAGAATTGCGTGGGAAAGAGGGTGATGTAAGGAGGCATCCAAGTCTATATAAGTAGAATTGTAAGATCAAGGAGGGGAATTTTCTCATAGTTTTAGACATTCTAGAATTTTGACCAGTAATATCATTTGCTCTTGTCTTAATTTTCTTGAATTATAAAGTTGATGTAACTGTGCATGTTTCTATGCCTTTTATGTAGCTGAATGAATTAAGAATATTTTAACTCCATGCCTTGGTTGGTGTTATCTGTGTCATTTGTGAAGTAGTCTATACTATAGATTTTTCTATATTTGTGATTAAGAATGTCATTTTCTTTTGTCTCATTTTCTTGAATTAGAAGGTTTACATAACTGTACGTGAATTCTGCTTCTCTTATGTGATTGGAAAATTCTATTAAGATGATTAAACACTATGCCTTGGTTGGCATTCTCTGTGTCTTAGTGAAAGAATTCCCTATTGTGAGCCTCTATTTCTGTTATTTTGACACTTTACATTGATCATGCACTTGTCTGCTCTTAAATGTAATTGAATCCTATAATAGTCTCATTGTGCTTAGGTTAGGATTAGGATTACACTCAGGCGCATCGCCATAGTTAGGTTTCAATTCCTGCATTTGCATTTTTGTTTAATCTCCTATCCCTTTTCCCCAACACTTGATAAAATAGAAGAGACCAGCTTCTTTAAAATCTAGATGTTGTTTCAAGTTGCATTGCCCCATAGCTTGAAACTTCCCATTGTTGATTGATTAAGATCAAGCACAATTTTTATCATCAACAACACCCATAAGTTCTAGCCTGTCTTCTTAACAGATTCCAATGCAACATGATGTGTTACTATTCTCGAGTCCTTCTTGAAGAAGCTATATAAGGGACTCTCTGGTTATTGTAAAATATCTCTTTTTTGACAATCAAAATGAAACTCTACCCAAATTGAAAGGCACTTCTAAGACTTTGAGCTCAGTTTGTTGGTAATATTTTATTACTGGAATAAAAAAGCAAATGACTTTTCAGAATTTGTGTTGTGATATCTTTGTTATTGAAGAAACTATTCTTATGTCTTTTTCCTTGATTTATTTTCTTTTCCTTTAATTTAACAAGCAGGATTAGTGAAATTAGTCAGAAAAGTGTCCTGAAGACTCAACTGTGGACAGACTTTGTGCCCCCATAATTGCCTTTCAGTGTGTTTTCTTTTCATTTCTATGCAAAGGACTTTGGGAAGACTTTGTGCCCTCATTGTCCTTCATATCTTACTCTTGAGTGATTCAGGTGGAGACTTTATGCTGCATCTCGATTTGCTAGTTATTACATCTTTTGCTACATTTTGTTGTTACTACCTGGAGTATTCTTGTGGCTTGCTTAATAGTACTTCTGAAAGAAGAGGAGTGCTTTCTGTCATTTTCCTTGAGTTTCTCCTGTGATCTGCATACATCATCTCTAAAGAAAGAGAGATGGATGGTTTGTCCTACCCTTGAGTATTATTTTTTGTATATATATATATATATATATATATATATATATATATATATATATATATATATATAGGGAACCTCCCCTTGATGAGAGGAGAGATCAATCCCCTTCTGATGTGGTAAATCTACACATTTGGATGACTAATCTTCCTACTTTGGCTGATCAGACCTATTTTGTTTATCAGTATGTTGATCAACAAAATATTCAACCAATAGTTTTTGGTGATTCCGTTGGGGATCAAACCCATTATCCATTTATAATCTATCCATTCACCTCCATAGTAACTGGGAAAGAATGCACAGTTTAAAGCCTCAAGCTTTAACTGAAGCAAGGTCAATTCTTTTCCATTTTTTGTTTCACAATCTGGCAGATTCAAGGTATAGACGAAGCCAAAGGGCTAAAGGTATCATTGACCTTGTATTCGAGTTGGTACAGCAAAGTGATTTTGATATGTTTCCTTCACTAGGATATCATGTAGTTGATCAACATTAGTAATTTTTAACACTAGTATATTTGGTAACAAAGATAACTAGTAAGATATCATTGTGTTAGTAAGTTATCAATGTTGATAAATTTTATGAAATGTAAATAATCGAGTTGTGAACAATATGGGATAGATAAATAGGGATAGAACCTATGTGTAGGATGCCCTCAATGATATTTTTGGTGTATTTACAAGTTGTATAAGATATATGCATGAACTAGATTTTTGAAAAATGATATATTTTTCTAAATGAGACAACAACATTTAAAATTGAAAACATAGTGGTGCACTCCTATCCAATAGGGCATTGTTATCTGATTATAATTTTTGAGTTTGTGATAGTGAAATAACTTACAGTTAGATGTGACATGGTTATGATATTTATCCATTCCCCCTCTCTCCCCCCATTATTTTAATCCATGGCTCACCAAAATATATAATTCAACCAATCTTGGTTCTATATATGTCCATACACATCTCTCTCAAGTGTAGGTATATTTTTATATATTTAAAATACCCACCCAATTATATAAATGATCTAAAAAAACCCACCTATCCATGTCATAAATATTGAATTATTAATATATTTTGAATGCCTTTAAAAAATCACTATGTGATATTTAATCATAAGGTATCTTTATTTGAAATTTGAATTGATCAACATTCATGTAATAAAACATTTACAAAATTTAAATGATCATTTTTCCATGTGTTAGATATCCATCACTAGTATGTGATTTTACATATTCAATTTGGTTACATCTTACAACATGTTAAATTCTTAATTAATGTGCAAGAATCATATTATAAATCTCATTATTTTCAATAACATTACACATCAAATATAAGGTGTGGACTTCACACATTAGAAGCTAAAGTCACAACATTCACAAATAAAGTCTACATGTATAACTTAATGTGTAAGGTTTCAAAAAACCTTCCCAATAGCATATATGTGTGCAAAAACATCTTCAAAAGATATCATAATCTTTGTAAAATAATGTTTCACACTAGTACCTGAAGATAGTAAATATTTAAATTCATTTAGTTACATGAATTGTAGAAATCAATGTAATAACTTTTCATATACTTCTAATTAAGCTTGTGAAAAACTTCATAATTTTATTATATCTTGAGTCCTTGTCCACTAAAATTTCCAAGTTGTGTGCACTAAAAGAACTACATGAAATTATATCTAAGTCAATATAAATATATGCAAAAAACCTTCAAGAGACTTGAGTGAACCTTTTTTTTATAGGAGTACTATTGCTATTCAACCCAAATATTCATGCATCATACTCTCCATCTCATTGAGATAAATCATGAGCCCTTACTCATATGCATTTGAAGAGATTTGTTGTTATTATTCCATTTCTACAATATTTTAATGTGCACATCCATGTTTAATATTAAATTTCTTTGACTTTACCCTTTACCGTATATTCTTTGTACTCTTTCTTATGTGTTTGTTTGTTGAATCTAGACTCACTCACTTTCTCCACTTCTTTTTTTTTTCTTTAAAATGTTTTTTAGATTGTATTTCCTCCCATCCTTAACCAATATGTACATGTTTTTTTAACCATTGTGTTTCATCATTCTATCAAAATTCTAAGATATTTTAAGTAATATATGACATATGTTCATGGTGATTATGTCAAATATAACTTCATCATTATATGATCCACTCTGGAAACTTACCTAACATTGTTCATTCAATATATAATGATATCCTTTAGAAACGAAGATAACTTATAGGTATTTTAATGTGAAATATTCTTCATACCAATTTTCTCTTCCATTTATTACAAAATAATGTTATCTCAACAAATAATATCACCTATACACATGCAAAATGTTTTTTAAAATATTTTCCATGTGTTTGAGAATATTCTTCTCTTTAGGTACTTTCAATAAAACCCTTTTCATCATGAAATATTTTTCAAATTATAGTTCATCTTCATTATGAATGAAAACAACACTCTCCTCATATACTTTCACAATATGTGCACTCATATTATTTCTCATACTTCGATCATTTTTTGCATGTGAGCATTCAAATGGCATATTCATTATTTCATTGTTACGATCTTAGCCTATAAATTATTTAGATATATGTATGGGTAACTTGTGTCTATCATTAAATATATCTAAGTCACAAAATACATCGATATATTAATAATATCTAAAACATTTAATATTAATTCACATCGACATACTCATAAAAATAGGGGTATTAGTGTAAAATAGGGTCCTAGGAATAAGAGGATATGGTGCTTCATTTTAAAACTAAGGGGTAATATTAATAATATTTTGATCACATGTGATATGAACACTTTTAATAGAGTGACACCCCTATGATTATCTAAGAGGAATTACAGTCAGTGTTATTGCTTGCAAAACATGCCCTAATTCATCTGGAGTCATGGTACCCCTCTTTTTATTTTCATTTTTCTCTTTTTTTCACTTGCGGGTTAGTTAGTATCAATCTCTTCAATGTATTTAGTATTTCATCTAAGTTTATATTCCTAATTATGTCTTGAAAACATATCCATTTTAAATACAATGTGTGTGCAAAAAAACTTCATATTTAACACTTAGTGTGAAATCAGAGTCTTGACATATTGACTTGCCTTAGAAAATATCACTTGCTTGTCTCTCTCAAGCTACTCTCAAGGATCATCTAAGTTCTTGTTCCAAACCAGCCCCTAAATCCTAATCCATTATGATGACCAAGTTAATATGAAACACTTTGTCTCAAAGTAGAGTTTTGTTTACTTATTTTACATATTAACAATCTTGTCGAAACTTGCTTGAAGTTATGAATAGGTATGTTATAGATGCATTTGAAAATTATTAGTTTCAATACCTAATCAAACTTATGTATCTTGATTAGGTCTTTAGAGTTAAAAAATTATAATGTCCTTTGTTTATCAAACTTTGATGTATGGATTGGTCTAAGTGTTAGTTGAGGGGTCTTTATAGTTGTAATTAGGGTTCACAAGCCTGATTAGGTATTCACATTTTATTTTCCATCACCTTAGTGATAATATCATTTTTTATTCCAACTAGTTGGTATATTTTGGTGATTTTTTTATGGTTATATTCAATTTTTTAAAACTAACTAGTGCTTGTCTTATGCGGGTCTGCATCATTTGGTATTCATGCTTCAATGTACTACCTAAGTCTTTATCTATTCTATGATGATCATTATTTTGTTTGGGGTTAGTACCCCATATTTTTTAAATACTTATCTCCCTAAGGCAATGCAATGCTACTCATGCCCAAAATCCTAACAAGGTTTGCCAGGCTAGAGCCTCCTATCCACAATGAAAAGTGAGACTTGGCTCCTAATTGGGTATTTATACCCATTCAAAAACTTAGACAACTCTATGTGGTATTCAAATATTGATCACAACATGAACATTCCCACATAAAACATGCAATGTTAATCAAATACATGGGTCCTATTAATAGGGACCCCTTAGACAAAAAAAGTGTTTAAATGAATTGGAGGGGTGTGTTATACTAATAAGCCCCTTGTAATGAAATAGTTATGCATAGAGCAATTTAGTTATCTAGTAAATTGTGACCTTACATATATATACCTTTGAGATAATTTAAGGTCTCCTTTTAAGAGAGGATCAATAGGTGACCGTCCTACCTAAGTTGGTGTATCAAATGAACCATAAACAAACATGCACTAAAAAGAGGGAAAATTGGGAATATTTTGAAGTTTTGGATTTTTTTTAGTCTTTTGGCCATCCTTTATTTTTTACACACCTTTTTATGTGAATAAAATTAACATCAATAAAATGACACTAGAAGGAGGGCCTAGATGGGAAAGTTTTGAAATTTAGCATTTATTTTAGTCTTGTGGCCATCCTTTCTACTTTATCCATGTTATTGTGTGATTAAAATAACCATCAATAGACTATCACTAGAAGGAGAGTCGAAAAATAAAATTTTAAAATGAAAATCTTAATCTTTAAAACTTTAAAGTTATTAGCCAAAAATGAGACATTTTGTGTTAAAATTGGAATATTGAACATTTAAACCCACCAGTGGCGACTGCCTAGCTTGGTGGAGGTGGCTACCCTGTGAATGATCCAGGGCTTGCTCATGAGTTGCCTAATAATATATATATATTATTTTTATAAAAATACACACAATGTGGGATTAAAAAAAACTATGAACACAGTCTAACATTAAAGGATGCCATTATTTGGACTCAAATATAGCATGAAAATGTCACCTATCATTTATTTCTTATTATTTATATGAGGTTATTTATGTATGGTACTTGTGCTTGACATATGGATATATCACTTCCTATGCTACCTTTGAAATTTTTTCTATTAATCATTTTAACATGCCCACCGATCCTTATACCTTATACCATCATTTTTTACTACATGTAGAGAGCCTAGTTAATCCATGAGCATGTTTAAATCCTCCTTTCATCTGTTGAAAAATCCATTCATCCAAATAGAATCAGTTTCCATGGATATTTATCTATAAATGTTAGACCCCTTGACTTCCATTCTTACCAACATAACTTGATCCACACTTGCATATTTTGTATTGGCATACTAAAAGTCTTTCACTATTGATCATAAACAATGTTGTATGGATATGGTGTTGATAATGGCACTTGTTAAGATAGTCAAGTGTACGCACCCAAACTCCTTTAATTTACATGGCTATAAATCATCCTATCAACTAATTTATGCCTTTTAATCAAGTGTTTACTCATTATTAAAATCAACCGACCCTCCCTATGACAACTAAGAACACTACGGTTACTTTTAACACATATAATTTTACTAGTTTCATATATAATCGATAGGATGTTTTACCTTTATTTGGTACTAACTCATATTTTTATGTTCTTTTTTATCAAGAGTCATTTGTTTAGGATGTTTACAACAAACAATATAAGGGATGATTTAAGAAACAACATTTCTAGGACCACAATTATTGGTCTATGAGAGTGGAATTGGAACAAGTAATGATGTGGTCAAGCTAAGTGAGAATGTTTATTTATCATATAAGATATTTTCCAAGAAATCAATGATGATGATTCTAAAGATGAAATTTCAGCCATCATTTTGGGGAAGTTTATGGGGAGGGGGGGGGGAATTAAGTTGCGATGATCCATTCATGCAAGATGATAAAGTGGAAACGTTTTTTGATCATCCTAAAGATGAACTAGAATAATTTGAAAATTTTGATAAGGATGATACATTATTTTCATTCAAAAATTCCCATCATATTTTTTTCCTAAATATGGATAACTGATTCAAGAAGATTAGTGGTTAATTTATCACAATTCAACTCTCTTCCCATCATTAGACATAGCTAAAATGAAAGAAAACTAGGTGGAAAATGGCTACCATGAAAATATGAATAACTAATAGATCTCAAACCTAAATATATCTCAATCTAATACAAAATTTCTAGTGACACATTTAGTGCATAATTGAATGATCTAGTCCCAAGATCACTCTCCTTAGAAGAATAATGCATGAACATTGATATTGATAAGTGGAAAGGAGATGAAAAATATTGCTTCCTACCACACATTTGGAGGTCTAAATACTTTTGATTAGATTGTATAATATGATTTTATTTTTCCCATATTTCTCTAAATGGTGGAATCATTAAAATTAGAAATAGGAAATCATAAACTTGGTGGCCTAACTAATGGAGAAGTAAAACAAATGGGCATTAGAGATGAATATACCATGATTTTTTATAACTCTCATCATAATTCAGACACCAAAAATAAATTGAGAATGTCATTTTCATGGGAATAACAAAGAATATGCACCTTGGGTGTTAAGAAGAATGAGAAAGATTCTGATACAACATTTGTGTCAAGAAAAGAATAAGCGACCATTGATTTGGTGATTGGCTGCCTCAAAGAGAATATCTTCTCAAGGTTAGTTATTCTAATCACTTTGGTATGTGATTATACACATGTTTATCCCTCTTAAAAATTTATTATGTGGACAAAGGTATTTATCAAGCCCTATTTTAGTTGTTATTACCGAACTGAGTGTAAGTGCCTCACCAAATTTATTGATGGAAATTTGATTAACTTGATTAAAAACATCATGAATATGAGTATTTAGAATATGATCCATAAAATACAATGTAAACACCATCACAAATATGAGTTAGGTTCTTACTAAATCTATAAAATCCTTGGTATGAATGTGATCCATCTCAGGTGAGGATGTCTAATTGCTTATCAATGGGTAGTCCCTCAAGCACTACTTTCAAGATTGAATTATCCTAGTAAGGTCTTGTAAATAATTTATATTTTCCTTCACTTTTATTTATTTATTTCATTCTTAATTTAGGTTTTTCATTTACTTTTTGATGTTGGTTTGGCCTTATCTTTTGCCTCTTTTTAGTTTGGTCCTTTTTTTGCCCAGTGGGTACCTCATTGGTCAATTAAATAAGGAAAAAAAGGTTTGTATGTAAGTATTTAGAATGACATTCTAGTGCTTAATTAATATGATTAGTTTCTTGTTTAATATTTATTTTTCCCACTTGGTTTTGATTGATTAGGATATCATGTGTGTTTTAAATTTGTTCATGTTTAGGTAATCTTTTGGCCTCTAAATATATTCTCTAAAAACCACACACAATAAATTACATTTAAATGGTTTTTGGGATTTGTGTTGATGAACCTACTATGGTCAAGGTCTAGGGTGAAAAATATATACTTATAAATTTTATTTTCCATGATGGTCCCAAAATCAGAATTGAGATGTTAAAAATAAGGATAGAAAATAAAATAAATAGCAAAATAAAATCAATTTGGGAAAAATGAATTCCTTGGTGACTCATGAAACATCTAATAGGACTATAGACACCTAAATAACATTAGATCAAGGCCTTGAGTGGGGTCATAGGCATATTCATTGGTGATATGGATTCTTGGCTAGTAGTGGATAAATTTCCATGCATTCATTACTAGGTAGAGTTCACTAGTTTGATTATTAAGATTGAAGAAGCTAGTCCCTATAGATTCCATAAAGAGACAATGAACTCATTTTCACACACCGAGTGAATGATAATATTAGGTATGGTTTTTTATCCAATTTATTTTTTTATTTTGAATATATTTTCATGTTCCATGTGTTGTCTTGGTTAGATATTCTAAGTTCATATAGACATTTCTCTAGTTTTAAAATATTGAGGAGTATTTTCTAGCAAATTCACCATTTTTTGTTGTTGGCACAACAAACCCTCATTATTTCAAGTTAATGGTACCCCTCTATTTTTTATTTTATTCACTCTTTATTTACCTCATGGGCTTGTTAGTGTCATCTCTCTTAAGTTACTTTTGTAGGCCATCTCAATTTACATGTAAAATAGGTCTCAAACCCATCTCCATTGGAAATGCCATGTTTGTGTGAAAAAACTTCATATTTAATACTTAGTTTTAAATAAAAGTCTTGATAGCTTAAATTTTATTTTAAAATATCACTTACTTATCATTCTAAGGCCACTCTTAGGGGTTATCTCAATTTGTTATTAAACCATTCCCAAAAACCTTGTCCATTATGATGATCAAGTTCATGTGAGAAAGTTTCATATAAAAGACTTGGTCTCAAAATGGAGTATCATTTACTTATTATGCATGATAAAAAAATATTTTCAAAACTTTATTTTATCCCTAAATAGGTACTTTGTATGTTCATTTGGAAATTTTTGGTTTTAAAAACTAATCAAACTTTTGTATCCCAATTAAGTATTCAAAGTTCAAAAGTGTCATTGTTATTTTATAATTAAACATCAAACACTAAATTGGTTTGAGTGTTAGTAGAGGGGTCTTTGTAGTTACAATCAGACTTATCAAGCCTTATTAGGTCTTCACATTTTGTTTGCACTCACATTATTAAAATAATACAAGTGTACAAATAGGATCTAGATATGAAGAATGAAGGCAAATACATTCACACAACCATAATAAAAAATAATGTGGTAAAACCTCACATGGATTTTAAAAAATAAAAAATGATTATTCATTCATTGAGAAATATATTTGACCCAATACAAACAACCTTTCTCTCCTCGGTGATTCTCAATAATCTTCTTCACATAACCAATATTTGAATATCTTGAATATTTGAATGTGCATATGCTTGTGTGTATTTAAATGCATCAAGTTTAGTATTTTACCATGTAAAATAATTTATAAATGGATTGAACCATTGTAACCAATGAGTTCAACCTCCGACCCAATTATAAGTTTTACTAGCATATATTTTATAATTTATTAACATGTAATTTAAATCATGTAATGTAAATAATAAAATATATTATTATTTATTATTTACCAATGTAATTAAATTTATTAACGTAATTTACATACCACTTAATCATTATTATTCTAACACTCTCCTCATTAAACCATAAATTAGATGAGGATCCTTCTTGGGTAGATAAGGTTCAAAATATAAAAATGATAATTCAAAAGGCTGATAATCAGATCTACAATAGGCCAATTACGTTCTAAACTCAGATAGACCATATACAGAGTTTATTAAAATGGGATAGGATAAATATAGAAATTACAACTATGCTAGATATATAAATGACAAAGAAATAATATACTTAGCTCATTCTGATGTTAACAAGGTTTTGGATGTAGAACAAATAAGAAGAACACTAGAAGAGGATTATGGAAATGTTGCCAATTTTTTTATTAAGTGTTTCTAGATCCATAGATACAAGTGTCAACTTAGGAAATTTGTGTCAATATTGTTGTCTAAACTTGATGTAGATATCCTATATGTAATACCTACTCAAAGAGGATGTAATCATATAGATACTTATGGGTTTGTCTTTACCTTCTCTCTAGTGCATTCATATCTAGGTCATGGAATGTAACACCTTATGAAATGGAAAAACCCTTATTCTTCATACTCATAATGACCTTGGAAAAAATGGGTTCATGAGATCATAGTTTCAAACTAAATACAAAAACCCCTTTGTCAATGTGTTCTACCTACATAGCCACTACTCCAAAGAGGGCCTCAAACTGATGTAGCTCTACCCAATATGTTAGTTTATGTGTGAATCATGAAATATGTGGAAAGTAATTACAGTAGTGACCTAGCTTGTAACTTGGAAAATTAGGATCTTGAGCTACTCCTTCATTGCTTTAAACATGTGTATGTATTATCCCTCTGAATGATATTATAATAAGATAAAATAAGGAAGATTTACTTAATTAAATGCTTAATTAAATCATTTTAATAAGTTTCATTGGTTTTTATTAGGGTTAGGAATGAACGTAGGTTGATATTATATTTATATCAATTATTTTGGAAAAATAACTCGTATTAAAGCACTTAGGTTGACCATTAGTATATGTTTCATTTGAATATTATATGACTTTAGGGAACTAGATACTTATGTCAAATTAGGACACCTGCATCAACATAGGTGTCTATTTCGGATGCTAGTGTCCAGAGAACATGAAAGTAGGTATAGGCTTAGAACATGCAAGGCCATAATATAAGCATATTTTAAGCATTCTAGGTAAGATATCAGGCTTGGGTCATCAACATAATGTTGGTCAGACTAAGAAATAGGCTAAGTAACATAAGATAGAGTATATGCAAGACTTTTGAAAGTGAGAAAGGATCATGATTGAGAAGAACAACAAGGGTCTAAGTTTGGTAAGTGTACAAGACTGAGGTGATATATAATCTAAAAATTAACATTTACATTTCCCCCAATTCAATTTAGTAATGACATTTTTTGTTTAAAAGAGAAGAAATGTGTACTTGGGTGTGTATAACACATCTTGCCTCTTCTTGAGTCTAAATTGAGTGATTTTATCATCATTGACATAAAACCAAGAACATGTTACTGTATATAATCAGTGCATAAAATCTAAAATTTCAAAGTATTTAAAATATTTAAATTTAAAGAGCAAAGTTTAAGAGTACACATGTGTATCGATTCCACTACCTTGCCTATTATAAAGTTTATATAAAAATATGTATCATTGTAAAGCTCTGAACTAAGATTAGGACAAATATATAAATCTAGAAAGTGCATATATCTAAGGATATATAGAGAGAGATAAAAATAGGAGGGTCCATGCCCCCAACCTTAGAGAAAATAAGAAATACCACTTGGGAGTTAAGACTATCTCAACTATGCAACCTAATCATACTTATAACCTGGTAAGTGTGAGCGAACCAATTCAACCCACACTATCAATCTGGTGAGGTTGGATGATGATATCAATTCCAACCTAAAAACTTGTAAAGATTGAATTATTTAATCATCTCAACCATACCAAAATCCAAACCAACTACTAACTTAGATTATCATAATATAGTTTGTAAAAGTTTTACCTAGTGGGTGGTGATAGTCTATGAAAGTGTTTTGAAATTTGAAACTGATTTGGATTTTGATGCACACATTGCATAGAATATTCATCTTATATATGTCTCATGTTGAAACTATGTATAACAATGGTACCAATTATAGACACTACAATTTTGTATGTATTATATGAATTATTTAGTGTTGTAGGCCTTTAATTTATTATTTCATCCTAAATACCCCTATCCTAAAGTCTAACTTATTTACCATTAAATACTTGGTAATTTATTTTTACAAATTACCATTTTACCATACTAACCACCTAAATCTAATTACAACTTATAAATCTTGACCCCCTAACAACTCACCCCCATATAAATCCATTGCTAACCAACCCATGCTTATTATCCTAAATTAATCTGCAGCTGTAACAAACCAAAGTAGACCAAAGCTAACTTTTGCCTAAAAGGGTAAATTGATAACTCTTCTTTTATAATTAGCGTTGATTCTCTTGATCATAATTGATCTATATCAAGACTCTGAATAAATAGTCCTAGATCACCTACAAACATTTTTCATCCCTCCATGAATTAGCGTAGAGACATTGTAGCATCTAGACTCTAGAACCCCTAAAAAATATTTGATCTGGTTTACTAACTATTATCTTATCACAATGTTAGAGCACTTTAAGGTAAGGTTATCTTTATTATGATTACAATATTCATACTTTTTTTCATGTATTCTTGTTTACCTCTATCAAGATTCCTAAACCACATTAAAACACTATGAATATATCCTTTAATAATTTGTATTAACGTCTAAACTTTCTATTGTAATCGATATTGATTTTATCCATCCATACAAAATTAACATCATAATGAAACTAAAATTAATATCAATACCCAAAATTACAATAATCCAAGATTTAAAATAAACTAGAATTGATTCTTATTGATTTCCAAAAATAATTACAAGATCATGCATAAATAAGCATCAACACATAATTAGAGTTAGCATGTAAAAATTCAAAAAAAAAACCAAAATCTAAAAAAACTTATATTTTTAGTAGCTATTATTTTAATTAAGTCTCGTATACAAGCATTCATAGATCTAAAAATCTCTAAAAATAATATAAACACTAAAATTAGCCTATAGGATGAATTTTAATTGAATTTCATGTCTAGTTATAAAAATATGCAATTTCTAAAAATAAAAATTCCTGAAAAACCCATTAATTTCCAATTTTTGACCCTCAGATGGTCTCATTTGTCCTATAAAAAAATTCTTGAAGTAAAAGGAATGGCTTAGGGAAGCAATGAGATTTTTGAGATGGTCATTTTGGCATGTGGAAGATCTCAAATGGAGCTACAGATCAAAAGTTGTGGCCTCTGGAAGTTGGCCTATTTTTTCAACATCACATCGATTCATACAAAACTGATGCCATTATTTTAGATAGAAACCGATCTCTATATTTTTTATTATTCTATTTTATAAATTGAGGTTGTTTTGACAACTTTAATTAATCTTAATCAAAAGATATATATCTATTAATGTTGATCACTTACATATATTTATCTTGTTTATCTTATCCATCTATCTTAAATAATTTTTATGCATTTATCTTATCAAATATATTTAGCATGATCTATCTTTTATTTATCATTTTTTTTCCATTTGATTGCATAAAATAGTACGCAAACATCCTCATTAAGAAGTGTACCACTTCCTAGGACTAGTCTTGTACTAAGCATCCCACTCATCTATCCTATTAATCTAATCGTGTCTAAGTTGTCTCATTGTGTGTAGGTAGTCCTTCATATCCAAAAAGGAGCTCCCACCTCGCAAGATCAATGGTGTGAATCCCTATCATAGGTATTCCTCCCTCAAAACCCTATATCATTTCTAATTTTATTAATTCATTTTATTAATAAAATGAATCAAAAAAATAGTAAAACATTCTAGCACTCTCGGTGGGACCCCTAAAGTCTCATTATTCTTGTCATATTTCATTGTGAAATTATTCATTTGTTTCCTCTTTTCTTGATTATTTGTCTTCAGTTAAAAAAAAGAAAAAAAATAAAAAAATCTAAAATGAATCAAAAAAATAGTAAAACATTCTAGCACGCTTGGTGGGACCCCTAAGGTCTCATTATTCTTGTCATATTTCATTGTGAAATTATTCATTTGTTTCTTCTTTTCTTGATTGTTTGTCTTCATTAAAAAAAAAAGAAAAATCCAAAAATTCTTACTTTTCTTTTTAAGGTTTAATAGGAGTTGCATTCAACCTTTGCTAACTTACATAATTCATGTAGACTAATCTAGGTGGATGAATATATCATAGTAACACACCTTCTCACACACATCTAAAACCACATAAATAATAAAATACTAATTTGAAACATTTCCCTACCTAAGGTGGATCCACTTGGATTTCATCACCAAGGGGAAAACTGACTTAGTGTATTGGCCGAGAAAAAAAATTCTTTCAAAAAGTATAAAAGCTAAGCACTTGACACCCTTACTAATGTGGTTTGTGAAGTAAGGGGGTAGGCCCCAATACCAAGCTACATACATTCTTCTAACATGAAATTAGGCCTCAATGTACCCTTATGTATATATAGGTTCCCATCCTTAAAAAATACCTAAAACTATATTTAGATTACCATTTATTAGTACACTTGTTGACCTTTTTCCTTATCACATTCTAAAATTAATTTCTTAAAAAATTAAAATCTTCTAAGTATTTTTAGTAGTGTGTGTTTTTGTTTTAAATAAATCAAGATTAATCAAATAAATTACATTCTTATTTATTTTGTGTTTTGTGATTTTATTATTATTAACATTCATCTTCCTCAATGGAATATTTTCCAAGCCCCCCTACATCTCTGGAACCCATCAAGGATAGTCCTCCATAGTTATATCCACAAGGAAAACTTGGGTTTTCTAGCATTTTAGATATAAACCCAATAGTCCTTAACCCCTATCATACATCACAAGCAAGACATATCCCTATTTATCCTCTTATTGAATCTAATATACTTAGACATATCCCACCCCTACATGGATCTGATAGACATTCAATGTCTATGGTTTCAACCATAGGACCTCAAACACCACCACCAACTAGACCTCATGCAACAAATAACACCAACACAATGCCACCACTGATAACTAGTAGTCCTTTTGTTTCCAGCACTAATTTTAGAACAAACCAGCCACCTCCAATACTATCAAATCCTTTAAAAACTACCATTCAAACCCATAACACTATTACTTCAAAATATGTGTCTCATATACCACCTAAAACCCCCTTATAAAACCTAGTATTTTCGATACCTATGACGCTACCACCAATCTAGACATGTGTGGATACTAGTCTTCAACATCTAATACCTTCACTACAATCCTCTCAACAAATACTTCCCCAATATCAATATGTATAATCTTTTAATCCACCTTATCATCAATCATAACCTCCCAATATCATCCTTATGTTACCTTAACTCCATCAATCAACACCATGATCATCGGTTACCACCTAACTCAATAGCTTCCCATGTCATTACCTCCTCAACAACATCTTCAATAAAATTACACCCTTCCTAATGTCCTAAGTGGCCTTCCCCCACATGATCCTCAATTGTAAATCATTCATGTCCTCATGTATATAATGTCCCATATAAAATCATCTACCTTAATAAATTAAGGTATACCCTCTTATGAACAAATCTGCAATGAGCCTATAAACCTAGCAATCCCCATCTGATCATATCCTGCAAAGTGGAAACTACTTGAATTTACCAAATTTCAAAATAAGGAAGATCCCCAACAACACCTTAGGGTGTTTAGACATGTATTTTACCTCATAGCCCATGATGACACCTTTGTCTTAATAATTATTCCAATATCATTAGCTAGATCCACTTTGGATTGGTATAGTTCCATTCCCCAACACTCTCTATTTTCCTTTAGTTAGCTAGCTCATATTTTCCTAGAGCACTTTTCAATAAATACCACAAGGAAAATAATCATCATTGACTTATATTTTATTTGATAATTTGAAGACAAATCTGTTACCGACTTTATTGTTCAGTGGCATAACATTGTCAATCAATTGTCCTTTTATCTTCCCCAACTAGAACTTATTGAGTTATTTTCTAGATTGTGTGTTAGACATATCTAATCTACACTCTAAATCCAATCTTTGAAACTTTTTATGAATATTTCAGTATGGCTTGAAAATTATAAATTCAATCCCTCGAGCTAGGTGAAGTTAGATTTTATAACCACAATACTAAATCATAACCCTTTAAGGAATTCAACAACTCAAAGCCAAAGGGTACCTCCAATGTTGTAGTTCTAAATATTACCCCTCCATCAACACCTAACTAGTTTAGTCTTTCATCTTCTCAGACACAACCTCAAAGATCACCCACATGATTTTCTCACAAATATTATACACCTTTAAGGGAATCTTATGCTTTTCTCCTTGATAAGCGTTTGAAGGCATCTATCATAGAGCTTCCTTCGATTGGGCCTAATGATGATTCTTATCCTAAACCAATTTAGATTAAGGAAAATTTATTTTGTTGCTATCATCGTGTAATATGTCATGACTTTAATAGATGCCACTTCTTCAAAATTCTAGTCCAACATCTTATCGATAGAGGTGAACTTCAATTAGACAACTCCAATACTCCCCTGAATCATTCCTTAGAAATATCTAAACAACCATTTCCAAATCATCCATCCTCATCAAACTCCTTAAAAACACACACTAAATATCCCCAAAAATAGGCAAATCACATGATCAATACTAATAAAGACTAACTTCTATCACAAGAAGTTATTGTGTCTCCAAACTCATCCCTTGAAATACTAGACCTCCCTACAGGAGATACCTTGGAGGTAAAAAAATATGAGCCAATTGAAACCATCCCCATCACCCATTCCAACCCCATTTATCTCATTATATGGGATCCCCCAAAGGAGTAATCTTCTAAATATATTCACAACTCCACTGCACAAATAAAAGATAAAAAAGACAAATCATAATAAATGGCTTGGTATCCTAAAATAAAAAACTTTCCAATACCCACTAATAAATTTAGAGATCCCATCACCATCCAAAGGTAAAAACATTAAATCAAGTTTAAAAAATATCACTAACACATATAATATCATTAATAATGGAATATCAACAATGCCTCTAATCCAAATTAAGCAATCCATTTTAGGACCTCACCCTTCATCCAAACTGTTTGTCATGATCATTGAGTCACCTGCTAAAAGGCCTATCTAAAATTATCCTACTCTATTACTAATACCAATACCTTTGGCCAAACCATCCACATATAAATGATAAAATATTTCACTTAAATACATAAATAAAAAATGTCTCTATAAGCCTATCCAGATGATAAATGGCAAAGCCAAATCAACTCAAAAGTTCGTAACTAAAATGATGATAAGCTACAACCACACCCATTATGAGGGTTATACACTACTATTATTAACTAAAATTTTTAATCATCCTTCATTTATTTACCACCCATCAAAACTTTAAATCCCCACACCAAAAACCTCTCTAGTATAGAGAAGATAAGGTGTGTTCCTATTATAGGACTCCTGGCCACAATATTGAAAATTATCATGTATTTAAAGCCATGGTTTGGGATATTTTTAAGGATGATGACCTTTTAAATGAAAATTTTTACCTTGATCTCATCTTTTACCAAGAAATATATCTCAGTCCTTCTAGCTCTTCAAAGGAGTTATCAAATTAGACCCAAAATCGATTGCCCACCTCAATCGGAAAACCATTTCTATAGATAACACCATTGATATAGATACACTATCACAAATACAAGCTCCTAAATATCAAAATACTACCAAGGCTAACACACCCATCGTGGGGGATCATGCCTCTACATTACATCTATGCCTCAAATATGCATATGAAGGCCAAACCCATACTATCCCAACAGACCCACACCAATTTAAGTAATTTTAATTGGGGGAGTATTATTTATCAACATTTGATACGCATCCAACTCTTCAACTATATGGTCATTCTACTCAAAAACATGCTTATCACCCCAACCTCAGAGAGGCTACCTCCCTTAGGTTCTTCTCATCCCTCTACCCATTTAATGTATAGGGAATAGATCAATCCTCCTCATAAATTAACATGTCATAAGTATGAGAAAATATTAATCAAGGAAAATCTGATCCTAGTTAACTTGGATCATATGGATTTAGGGCATACCATTCATCATCCCTTGAAGCAAAATTGGAAATGCATCTCTCAGTGCTTTGCATCTGTGTTATGTTTATTGTTAATAGTTTTAGTTATCCACAAATCAGCTCCATATTCTTATTACTTATATCCATAAAGACACACACATATATCCTATATGATATGTAATTATGTGGTCATCCAATATAAATTTATTCATGACCTTAAATGTGACCACTTTAGCTCTTCTCATAGCATTTTTCTACTAGGTACACTCTACGTACATATAGTATGGAGCCCCAAAACATTATTTACCATAAAAAGGATCATAATATCACCTTATGTCATAGATTTAACTTTGAGAATGTAACTTAGGCCAAAATCAAATTCAATCCATGTTCGCATTAATTTGAAATTATAATATGGGATAAAGATTAAGTAATGGGCAAAATCATAGATTGTTCCCTTGAAGGATAGCTATTCATAAAAGCATGAAAGTGGAAACTTCTCCCTTGAAGGATAGTTATTCATAAATATATATAGACCACTCCCTTGAAGGATGGATATCCAAAATAAAAAAAACAAGAAAGCTTCTCAAATTGATAAAATTTCCTATCTTATCCAAAACTTATCAATTGTGCCCATCAAAATTCAAATAATATCCCAAGAAATATTCTCGCATCGATCAACTTTTTAAAATTTAAAAAACTTCCTACATTGATCAATCTACAAAAAAAAACATGGGTTAGCCCTAATTGGTCCTATCATCATTAGTACACTAAGACTTAGCCTCTGACCTAAGGAGATATCACAATATTAAATCCATATCTACCCAACTTCATATCATTTTCCATTTTTAAGAATCCTAGGCTTTATTGATGGACAACCACCAAGGTGTTTATTCACATTAAATAGGGCTTGCAAAGTACATAAATCATAAAGGGTCTCCTGCCTCACTATAATCCCAACAAACTAAGGAGTTAAAGTCCACCTCAGTTAATCTTTTTCTCATATATCATATAGTAAATCCATAAGCACCATCCATCCATATAGCACAAACCATCCAAATTAATTATATCTAATAGATATTTATCTAATAAACAAATGACATTTAGACCATACTATTTATATCCATAGAAATGATAATGTTTATCCATATGATCAACCTTGATCCATTATTTTGGATTTACTTGCATGCTTCACACTAGATAGACTTGTACCCGAGACAATAATAGTATAATTATTACAATTACCGTATTTTACACATAACACCTTGGGTTAGTGGAGAATGACACCCTACTATTCTTGCAATCTATTCTAGCTCACCCTCTATTAGGGGTAAATACCTGATGGATCCTAAAAGAATGTATTTTACCTTGAGAAAATATGTCGATATGAAGTTACCTAATTATTAGACTAATGGATGCTTTCATTAGACCTCCCTATAGTTTATTTCTTAGAAACCTTTATTTAAACCCACTTTTTCATAATAGTGGTAATCTATTTTAGCCTTGGGGAATTTTTGTATGTAATACCCCTTTCCTTGTAAGTGCAAACCAATACTCATTCAAAAATTCATTTCATTTTCATTTGATTTTATCCCTTAGATCCTCATCCTATCTTACCATCCACATTATTTCAAACCCATCACCATCTCATTATCCTACATTAGCTCTCAGTTTGAGTGAGAATACCTCCTCACGTACTTGGCACATCAGAACCTTCCTAGTTTTTGTCTCATAGCTAGCTGTTATATACCACTCCACAAAAAGGGGAAAATGTAGATGTTATAATTTTATATGTCCTATATGAATTATTTTATGCCATAGGTTTTTAAAATATTATTTCATCCTAGATACCCCTATCCTAAACTCTAACTTATTTATCGTTAAATACTCAGTAATTTGTTTTTATAAATTACCATTTTACCAACTTAACCACCTAAATCTAATTATAACCTATAAATCCTAACCCCCTAATAACTCACCCCCATATAAATCCATTACCAACCAACCCATGCTTATTATCCTAAATTACCCTGCAATTAGAACAAATGAAAGCAGACCAAATCTAAATTTTGTTAAAAGGGTGAATCAGTAATGATTCTCTTATGATTGGCATCGATTCTCCTAATTGATGTTGATCTATATATACATAGGTGATTATTGTATTCTAGGACCATTAAGTTTTTATACCATAATTTTGAAGGAATAGTCCCAAAGGATGGTAATTTTGGCGTCAAGACCCTAAATAAATAGTCCCAAACCAATTATAGACCTTGTTCAAGCCTCCATGGATTAGTGTAGATCCATTGTACCATAGATTCTCTGGCACCCCTTAAGAAGATTCAATCTGGTTTATGAAATATTATCTTATCATAATTTTGGAGCACTTTAAGGTAAGGTTGTATTTATTATGATTAAAATCTTCATACATTATATCATGCATTCTTTTTTAACTTTGTATAGATTCTTAAACCACCTTAGGACACTCTGAATCTATCCTTTAGAAATCTATATTAACATCTAAACTTTCCATCGTAATTGATATCATTTTTGTCCATCCATATATAATCGACATCCGTTCATATAGAATCAATTCCAATCTTTTAGATCGACATTGATCTATGTGTTTCTATTATTTTATCTTAAAACTCGAGGTTGTTTTAATAACTTGAATTAATCTTAATCAAAAGATCTATATCTCTTAATATTGATCATCTACATTTATTTATATTTTTTTATCTTATCCATATATCTTAAATAATTTTTATGTATTTATCTTAACAAATACATATATCATGATCTATATTTGTTTTAGCAATTTTATTCACTTGATTGCATAAAATAGTGGTATGACATCCTCATGAGTACATTTACCACTTCTTGGGAATAGTCTCATACTAGGCAGCCCACTCATCTATTTTATTAATCCAATCTTGTCCAAGTTATCTCATTGTGTGCAAGTAGTCCTTCCTATCCAAAAAGGAGCTCCCAGCTCACTGAATCAATGGTGCACATCCCAGTCATAGGTATTCCTCAGTCAAAACCCTATATCATTTCCATTTTTAGTAAGTCATTTTATTAAAAAATGAATAAAAAAATACTAAAACACTAATGTATATAATTATTCCATAAATATGAATTTGAGTCATATAATTTTGTATTTTAGATATTTTTATGTAAGTATGGAAAACATACTCCCACAACATGCCCCAACTTTATATGGAGAAATATGAAAACTGATACAAATTCCAATGTGGAGGGCATGTTTCCAAAACATACCACCACTTAATATCTATGTATCAAATACTAAATAAGTGTGGATAACATGTTTCCAAACCATGCCCCCATTTAATATCTAAAAACTATGCCAAATGTGGAGAACATGCCTCTATGACATGCCCCCACTAAATTTGAAAACTATGAATATGTGGAAGCTGTGACTCTATGGCATTCCCCTACTAATATTCCCCCATATAAGGTGAGGAAATAATATAAATTTGTAGTCATCTCATCTCAAAAGGATGATATAACCATGTAAATTGTGAATTGACCATGTAACATATAAGAGAACATTTCTACATAAATCTAGAATTGAAGCACATAGAATAGTGTGATCATATGAAGGCCTAATATGCATGATAAATATTTTGAAATCATCTACGTGATATTTTTTAGCATTAAATTGTTCACCCTAGGACTCTTTTTTCAGCTCTTACAATTTGATGCAACATGGAGTCATTTCTCAAGTCTATGGGAACTTGTAAAAGAGATGAATCTCTAGTATTATGAGGGCTAGCTCACTAGATCTTCTTTGAAATGCTTGTAAACTACTCTAATGCTTGCTTATATGAAAAGATTTATAAATTTGTGTAAAATGGAAACTATACTAAGAAGGTGATCCACCAAGATAAATCCCACAGACTATCACACTCCTAAAAAACAATAAAGCTTTCCAAGACCAATATTATGCATTGAAGGATCTTAACATAGTGTTTCAATATGAAGGTAGCATACTTGGGATAATCAACAAGATAACTGACATAGGGTTAGATTTTATACCATAGAGACAATTACATACTTGAAAAATATCCTAGTATATTTATCACACTTCACATGACCTATTAAAATCATAACTCTTGCTTAAACATGAAGGATAAGGGGAGTAAGGATGATACTATCACTTATTTCCACTATACATCACTCACACACTTGGAAAAAATATTCACAACTCATAATTATACTTGTATTCAATGTTAAAAGTCAAAGTGTAATGTCATATTAGCCTGGCTTTGCATACCAACTATGTATATCCTTACAATAGCCAAAGGGACTCCATTTATAGAAATTGGAAGAAGAGAGAGAAAAAGAAAAGTTGAAGAGGTACAAACACAAGTGTCCAATGGTGAAAATTAGTTACAATTCATGTGGATAAGATGAAAAATGAGCCATGAAACTGATTTACACATCATTCTATTCCCAAATAAGCCTTTTCTCCAAATATGGCATAGTAATTTTTTTAATTATACCCTCTTGTGAAACTACATTCATCATAGTCTTCATTTTGAGTAGTTTGAATCATGTTAGGACAATTTTCTCATGTGTGATAATGATATGGAGTTAAAAAGGAACCTTTACTTGAATTTGGATTTATCTTGATCATGACATTCTCTTACACAAGCTCAATCATCACCTATCATCAAGATCACTCTCTAATAGGCACTCCTTGACACTTGGCACAAGAATATTTGCATTATTTATAAATAATATATACCAAGGTTCTTTTGACACACATTTCGACACCTCATATTCTTGGATTCATCATAAACATCTTTAAAAACCTCCAAACTTAAGTTTTCATGACTTTCACTATGTTATTCTGGAGACTAGTCAAAGTGAAAGGCCCAACAGTGGTACTTGTGAGTTTTTCCAAGCTATGAAAATGGCTTATGGAGTTGGTTCAAGTCCCAATATTATCTCCCAAGTTATTATATCTCATGATTATCCTCAAGACCTAAAAAACAAGAAAATGTCAAGAAAACATATTTCCTACATCACTTGTATGGATTCTATACAATCTAATTCCATGGATTTTATCCCCATGGAATTTTAAACAACTTATCTTCATCACTCATGGTCTAATTCATCCATTTAAATTAACTTTTGGTTTGATTTACACCATCAGGTCCTAAAACATGGTTTTCAAGGGTCTTGGAGTCACTATCCCTCTTAAAACATTTACATGAAGGATACACATTGTAAATCTGATAATATGACACTTATGGTTCCTAAAATACCTCCTTAAACTTTTTTTAATGGCTCAAGGTCCCATGAAAATTTTGGTAGGAGTTTCAAGCACTTAAAGTTGACATTCGATCTCTATTTTTTGCTTCCTTGTAGGGTTTGAGTGCTTCCTAAGCCAAAAATGGCTTCTTGGAGACTTCATCTAAAAATAAAAAGTTTAAAAATATCTTTATATACGCTAAAAAATCCTCTTAATCATTATAATATCTCCCTTGAAGATATAAACGAAATAGACCCCTACTTTGGAACCATGCCTAGACCTTGCCAATAGGTCTATCTAAAGCTTAGACTCAAAAATAAATCTCAAATGTATTTACCTACCTAAAAATAGTTCCTAAAGTTCATTATCACCTTCATGATTTTTATCCAAGTCAATTATATGTATCCCTAAGTCCAAAATCAAAAATGACCCTTCATTTGAGATTAGGCCTATTCCCTTCCTTACCCTGATGGTTGTAAACCTCCTTACATGGAACATCCTACCTAGTATAAGAACCTATAAGTTATTTTTTAATTTTTCCTTGGGTTTTTTCCATCTATCAAAATCTTCACTTGTGTTCTCTTTTCCTTTTGGTCACCTACATACCACTATTTTCCCAAACTAGTAGTCTTGTGCATCAAAAACCTGACTCTTCTCTGAGACAAAATAGAGAGTATTATCACCATTAATTAAGTAATTTTAAAGATATGGTAGTATTTATTAGGTCATAAGTACATATTTTACCAAATTTTAGGCCTTAATTCCTCCATTTTCCCTTCCAAATCTCAAGAAACCTTAGGTAGACGTTTTAGGGAATGACTGTCTGCAGGGGTATAGAGTTAAGACTATGTTTGTAATTTTAGGTCCCTCATTGGTGATTTATTTGTAAAATTAAAGGTTTATTAAAGGTTGAAAACTCATTTTTTATTTTTTAATTCCCATAACCACTCTTTCCAACCTTTAATTACCTTGAAGACTTCAAAACACTCCTCAAATTGCACTTGCCAGTACACTATCTTGCCTGAGACAGTCATGTTTTGAGTCCTTAATGTTATTTCATGGGATTTACCAAAGTTATTATTGATTAAAACATTATCTTGGCTTTCATTTTATATCCTAAAATTATTTATGTCACCTATATTCCTCTTAGATCATGAAGGAAGTACCATGACTCATGCTAGTACCTCTGTTTGCATCAATTCATCCATCAGGCATGTAGGTGGATGGGAATATTATTTGTCATTAGAGACAATAAATGACCTATATGTTGTTATGTAACTTCAACTTAGTTATTATCTACAATTTTTACATTCTTAGGCTCAATCTCTTGCGCTATTTCATCCCTCATTATCATGACTAGGCCACTGTTTATTGTGGATTAAGACATTCTCAAAGCCCCATCCTATAGGTGATGGTCTAAGAATTTTTTGGTGAATTTTAACTCTCTAACATCTTATTTTTAAAAATTAATATACATTTATCACTTTAATCTATCCTCTTATATCATTTCAAAGGTTGAATATTCTTGCAACATCAAAATGTTCAAGGTCTGCCCCTGTCTAGTTGTAGGTTCACTTTTTATTACTTGAGTAGGTATTTTAGAGATGCTTGGATTATAATTGATGATTTTTTATTATAATTTTAAGTTTTTGGAATCACCAATACCAATTTATTCTCCTATTTCACCTTACAACTTCAATATAAGGTTGAAACCTTGAACTTTCAACTCATTGCTTGACTGAGTTTCACTTCCAGGCTTGTGTACAGATAGGGGAAAATCCTAAAAGATAATATAATCCATAAATAACCATATCTCATAAAGTTTTACTTAGGAATGTCTCTTTTACTAGTTATAATTTTTTCCCCTCATTTCTCATAGTCTAAGGTCTTTAATGTGTAGTGCAAGGTGGACCTCCTCTCAAAATCCTGTAGACTTCACTAGCTCATGTTAGTGTGTTAGAGGGTTTGTTTAGACCTCTAAAAGATACTCTTATAATTGTATCTTCTCACCCAAACTTTTCATGATCCATGTCTACACCAAGGTTTACAAACTTAATATAATTAGGTATTATGGTTTTCTTTCTAAGCAAAGTATGAGGTATTTCAAAAAACCCCTAGGCCCCTGTTTACTCTTTTAAAGGACAAAGTTCTCAAAACTCAGTCACTTAGTACTTGAGAGAATTTAACACTTCCTATTTCTATATCATCACATCAAATGGTTTAGAATGCTATCCTTTATCCAATTGGTGCTTCTAACCCCCTTGGAAACCTCTTGGCTATGGTTAGTATGATGTCATCAGGCTGTTGTAGGTGTCAGTGGACTAAGTATGTTAGTAAAGGGAATGAAATTAAACAAGAAAGGTAAGCAAAAGTTCCTCAAAACCTCTTAAAATTAAACTATTATTATTTCACAAGGATAATATCCATTAATGACATCTTGAGTTCAATTTCACAACACTTTAAATGTCACCTATAGATGAGGATATCTCTATGAGCGTTGATAGTCATGGAATGATAACACATTTGAGCCTTTTTTGTCATTTTATGAGTTATAAAATTGTTCTAACACCTTAAAATCCATATTAAAATATGAAAAAAAATTAAATAAAATCTACTACCCTTTTCCAAAATGAGAAATCTCTTCAATGGCACCTAAGATAGCTTAGAGTGCAAAAAGTGCAGTTTAGAGCATATAAGCGCCTAGAATAGGATTTCCAAATTAATTTAGCTCTCCAAAACAATAATAATCATGGAAACATATTTAAAATAATTTAGAGACACCTAAAACACAAAATACCATCAAATCAAAGTAGTAAACTTTGAGACAAGCTCAAACAGTGACCCCTTTATGGTTGAACATGCATAAAAATTTTCATGTAATCAAACTAATTATTCATAGAGGAGGATGCACAAAATATAAAGTTATTATTATTAAAATTAAGTTAACTTATATTAATATCCACCTCTAGAGGCACTTCTCCCAATTCCACCTATACGGCCCATGCCAAGTGCATGAAGTTGATTTGTCTTTTTTTGCCAAGTGAAAATGGAGGAAATCAAGTTTCAAATGAAATTTTTTTCATTGTTATTGAAAAACAGGTGTTGAAATGGATTATGTAAGGTGAATATTTACTCTTCCCACGTTTTTAGCTGATGAGGGACTTGAAAAGTCTATACAAGTTCCCAAAGATCCTATTTTTTAGGGAAAACCACCATCCATTGAACATAACTACTTATTATCTGACAAATAACTATTATTTACATGATCCTAACATGATCCACATTAAAAATCACCTTGGTTTCAAATTTTCTTGCATGAAAATCTATATAAGTCATTAAATGGGTTAAAATATGACCAAAAGGCCCCTTTTTCCACATGAGACATAACCTATAACCAATTTATGACTTGTAAACATATTAAAACATATTAAGGACCAACTTAAGAAAATTTAAATACAATTTTACCCTTTGACTACTTTTAACTAGGGTTGACTAACCTTTAACTTTAGTTGACTAGCCTAGTACAAAGAGGATGGGTTTCGACAAGGACTAGGGGAAGTGTAAGTATGATAATAGACCAACATGAAATATTATAAGACATATGGTAACCTTCTTAAAACTTTCAAAAATAGTAGAGGTTGACCTAAATTTGACTTGGGGTCAAATTTGATCAACATTCTTATCGATTCCTAGGGGTGACATGCCAGCTATGCCTAAGACCAATTGCCTAATCCTTCCATTGGGATATGGAGTCTGTCTAATACTTATTCAGCACTCAAGTGAATTTAAAAAACACACCAAACTAAATGAAAACACACACCAAAAAACACACTCAATGGAAACACACATGTGCTCAACTAGAACACTTAGGGAACACAACCAAAGGAAAACACACACATATGCTACTATTTACAAAAACTACCTTACAAAGAATAATAGCAGAACTTCAGATGTATCCCATTCACAGGGATAGGCAACTCTTCTCCATTAATCTTGGATAGTTTAAAATAATTGTTTTGCTTTCACTTGTTGATGATGCAAGGTCCACTCCATAAGGTATCAAATTTTTTATGTCTTTCTAGTTTTGATCTATCTTCATCCCATTTCAAAACTAAGTCACCTTCTTTGAACACTCTTGTACTTTCTATCTTGTCAAAATACTTCTTCATGAGTACTTGATGGTGTTCCATATTCATATCTACATTGTCTATTTCTTCTTGTAGTTGCATTAGTTATATTAATCTAATTTCCATTGGAGTATTCTCAAGTAGTTCCAACTGATGTGCAAGCTCTAAAATAGGTAGTTCTTAAGATACGGATAATCTAGCTTATTTTCCATAAACAAACACAAAAGTATAATTGCCAATTAACCTCTTGGGAGTGATCCTATCAGCCCATAATTTTGTCTTTAACTTGGTGTGCCATGCCCTTTGATTGTTTTCCAATTTTCTCTTGATAATCTTGATGAGATTCTTATTGGTAGACTCAGCCAATCCATTACCTTGAGGGTATAAGTTAGATGAGGTGCTCAAGTAAACACCATTTCTATTTGCCCAATCAAAAGTTTTAGCACTCATAAAATCAAGTGCATTATCAAAAATGATGGTATAGGGAACTCCAAACCTTGTTATGATGCTCTCATAGAATTCTAAGATAACATTTTCACTTACCTCTTTTAATGCAACAACTTGTACCCATCTTGTGAAGTAATTAGTTACAGTCAATATCCATTTGTGTCTAGCACTTGATGGAAGATCGATCATACCAATGAAATCAAGGCCCCACTACATGAAAGACTTGTCTGCTTAGATAGGGTTCAATGGAAGGTCTGAAAGATTTTATTTGCCTATAAAGAAGGCACATTGAGGACACATCTTATCCCAATTGTAGAAATCCTTGAAAAGGATAGGCCAATAACAACCAGCCCTTATTATCTTTTATGCTATTCTTTTAGGGGAGAAATGACCTCCATCTAAACCATCATGAAACTCTTCCATCAATAGACCAAACTGATCATTGTTAACACACCTCAATAACACACCATTCACATCTTTCTGAAAGAAAATACCATATACAATACAATAAGGAATGGTTTGCAATATAAAATACCTTCTTTGAGACTTGTTCAAGCCGTTAAGACACTTACCATTTTGGAAGAAGTTAATTATATCTTATGTCCAACTTTGAATTGGTACATGATCAGCTGATTAGGAATGAACTTGATTGAAGATCTGAGGTTAAATGTTTACATAACCCTTTCCCTCTCACCAAGTTTGTTATCTTGATATCAACGTCATATTTCGTTACATTTTTAATCCACCAAACTCTCTTTTCATTGAGATATTTTCTTAGAAGAAACTCCTTAGTGTTAAGATGAGAGACCATGACATGTATCTTGTTATTTGAAATCATGTGTCTAATTTTTTTCAATCCCCTTATCACATCTAGAGTTTGTTTCTCAACAAATGTATACTTAACCTCATAGTCCTCCAATCCTTGTCTAAAAATGATATTGGTTGTTTTATTTCCTCATCATCCTCTTGCATGAGCATAGCTGAGATTGTATCAATATTAGAAAAGGTATAGAGTATGAAATCTTAGGAAAAGTTTGGATTTAAGAGAGTAGGAGATTGTACAATTACTTATTTGATTGCCTCAAAACTACTCTTACCTTCTTTTGTCCAAGAAAAATCTTGGTTTTTCTTGAGCATGGTTGTGATAGGTTTCACCAAAGTTGCAAAACCTAGAATAAACCTTCTTACAAAGTTTATTTTTCCTAAAAGACTTTGTATTCCTTTCTTGTGTAGAGGTAAATCCAATCCTAAGATGGCCTCAATCCTTTCAGAGTCAATAGACAAACCTTCTTTTGAAACAATATGACCCAATAACTTACCTTCATGAACAACAAAGATGCACTTTTTTGGATTAAGAGATATTCCATAATCCTTGAACTTTTCAAACACTTGCCTTAGATGTTTCAAATGATCATTAGCATTTTTTGAAAAAATGGTTATATCATCAATGTACAAAAGCAATATCTCATTGATCAATCCTTTAAAATCCATGTTCATTACCCTCTAAAAATTGGCTCCAGCATTAGACAAACCAAAAGGCATCTTCTTATAGGTAAAGTTTCCCCATTTTGTAGTAAAGGTTGTCTTAAACTGATCCTCTTCATTCACCAATATTTGGTTGTAACCTGAATAGCCATCAAAAAGTGTAAAATGTTGAGAACTTAAAACAACTTATAGGATATATTCCATCGAAGGTAGTGCATAATGATCCTTGAGAGACACCTTATTAAGGTCTCTAAAATCCAAACAAAGTTTGATCCCTCCACTCTTATTTCAGACAGATATTAGATTAGCTACCCAAGTTGAGTGTTTGATAGGAAAGATAATCCTAGATTTAATCAATTTGGTTAGCTCTCTCTTCATGAGTTCCTCTACCTTGGGATTGATAGGCCTTTGTTTTTACCTAATTGGTTTATCTCTAGGTTCTAAATCAATGGTGTGATGAGATAGACTAGGGTCAAACCCTTTCAAATCCTTATAATCCCAAGAAAATGTATCATAGATCTCTTTACACAATTCAATAAAAGTTTTCCTTTCAGATGGAGAAAATACCTTACCAATTTTTAGAACTTTAGCTTTGAAGATCATGACTCTTTCATAGTTATCTTCCATTGTGGACATGCTCACTCTTTCCTTCCTCTTTTGATAATCCTCATTAAAAACACTCTCTAGGATAACCAATCCTTTAGGTATCTTGTTTGTCTTCAACTGAATGAATTGCTCTCCATACTGATTGTGAAACTTTTTTTGGTTATTTAAAGAGAATTTTTCTTTATTTTGTAAGAAATGTGCAGTGTGTTTATCATTTTCAAACACTTGCCATGACACCTCATTATCTGGAATAGAAGGTCTCACAATGACCTTGATATGAAATTGATCCTTCTCTTTCCTTACATCAGCAACTATTTCAAAATGTGCTCCTATGATAGCCAACCTATCAGCATGTTTATTTAAATCTCTTGGTATAGGTTGTATGTTAAAAGAATCAAAAATTTCAAGTAGATCCCATATCCTATGCTTGTATGACTTAAGCAAAGGATTCTTGGCTATAACTTAGTTTCTCACCTTGTATGTGATCAACTCACTATCCCCATAAACCTTCAAATTCTTGATTCTCCTTTTCTTTGCCCATTGGAGGCCATGAACTAGGCCTTCATATTCTACCACATTACAAGTACAACTAAAATGGAATCTATATGAAGATCAGTATTGGTTATTTGATGGAGAGAATAACATAACACCAGCACCTGTAGCCACTTTTATTCTTGAGCCATCAAAATACATTTCCCATATCTCTTCAAGTTCATTATCTTCATTAGTGAGTGAAGGTATAGAGGTGTTTTTCTCATGAATATAATAGACTTTCAATTCAGTATCTTATATGGATGTATAAGGATCATGCTCATGTGTTTTAGTACCATACTCATCAAGGAAAAGATCATAAATGCCTTCAAGAGGAGAGGATGCTTCACCACCCATGACACCTTTTTCTTCTTCACTAACACACAATTCTGATTTGAATTTGTCTCCACATATGGTTCAATATGAAAACTTTCCAAGGGATGTGTCTTTATGGTCACCTTGGCTCTATATATTGTCTTGAAAGCTTGAAAAGACCAATCAGTAGAAAGGTATCCTCCCATTTTAGCCGTGAAGTCCCTTGACAAGCAAATATCAAAGTGAGCTGGAAGGTCTACTACCACAATGTCTTGTATAATAGGGAAACTTAGACAATCATGTAGAAAGGATTTCAATCATCTAACTAACCCCACTATCTTGGTTAGAGTTTCATCAAACTAAAACACACCTTCACTATGTGGTTTATAGTTTAATCCCAACTTATCTACAACTACCTTAGGCATAACGGTGGTACTAGCTCCACTATCTACAATGCAATTGTGAACCAATTTGTCTCCCACAATGAGGGTGAGGTAGAAAGGTGGAGGATTTTAAAAATTGGTGGATGGTTCTAGGACATGATTTGTTGTATTGGTAAGGGATACACTATTGTGTATTTGGGATTGAGGGGTTACATTGATGTTCAAAATTTGATCTTGTACGATTTCCTTTTGAGTAGGCATATGCAATAATTCCCAAAGAGATATGATTTTTTTGGTATTCTTCAAAGAATCACTAATGTTTAGAGGGAAGTATTCACCTTTACTTACATTATTGAAGGCAATAAAGGAGCTTGAAATTGATGCATTGTAGGCTTGAAAACCTTACTCACATTTTGACTTTGATGAGGAGTATGACTGTTAGGAGGTGTTACATTAGGATTCACACCTTGTGGCCTTAGAGAGGAATTATTTGGAGTCACATGTGCATTTTTAATATCTCCCAAGGCTTTCTTTTGTGATCTTGTGTTGGCTGCAATTGATATACTTTGGTTCAACACGTATTTATCCTCCTTTTTAAAGTTTATAAGAATGGTACCTTGGTTTCTACCCTCTTCATGAGTATCCCTTTGCATGAGATATGTTTCTTCTAATGTAAGGCAAGGAGGAGATCCTTATTGTGCCACTAAGGCTTGACAACCTTCTCCACCATCATACCCAAACTGATCTTGAGATTATCCCCATTGATCCAAATTTTCCTCTCCTTGGACTAAATTAGTATGGTCTGAAAAAATAGCTCTTGTGGATGTACTATAATTAGTATTATAGTCATTAGGATATGTATTTAAACCTTATTGAAATTCTCCTCTTGCTTGATAGTTGTATTTGGGTGGAGGTATATAGGTTTGTGAAGGATAATATTGGGGATTGGGTGGAACACTTACATGTAATTGAGCTTGTTTGATATAAACTTGAAATGACTGAATCATTTCATCTTTATCTATCCATTATCCACCTTCTTAAGAGTGGTTTTGGGCTTGAAATTGGTATTGGGAACTTGTGATTTACTTGGAGCTTCAATTGAATTATGAGATAACAAGGGCATGGAAAATATTGGGGTTTATCTCCTAACTTTTATCAAACTATTCTCAGTTTCAATAGTTGTCTCATATGCCTCAGGTAGAGTAAATCCTCCCATTTATTGTAACATTATTTCCACATCAGTACCAATTACCTTGAGATAATTGTGGAATACAAATATTGGAGGATGCCTCATGATAGGTGGCAATCTATACCATGTCCTTTGGAACCTTTCATTGAAATCTCCCATGGACTCATTAGGACCTCTCTTTATCACATTGAATAGGTGAATTAGTGAGGTATGGTCACTCTTATTCTCAAACCTATTCACCAAAAACTCCACAAATTCATCCTAATTAGTAATACAAACACCCTCCAATGTCCTATACCAATCAAGTTCCTTACCCTTTAGATACATGGCAAGTAGTCTAATAGCTATGTTAGCTTGGGTGATATTGTGGAAATTGAAAAAGTTTGAAATGTCCCTAATGTGATCAGATGGGGTAATAAGACTTTATCCATTGAAATTAGAGAGAATTTTGGTAGCATTGGGAGGAATAGGATCATATACATGAAGGTTAATTGGATTTTGGGTGTTGAAGGCTGGGAAATGATGTCTTCTATCCATCTCATCTTCTTCTTCTTGATCTCCTATCTCCTCAAATTCTTATTCTTCTTCAAAACCTTCTTGTTCAGGATCTTTGAATGTTAAGAATGGTTTAGGATGTTGTTCTTCAAGAGGATTTTTAGGTAGAGGGACTTGATTGAAAACTCTACTAGAAGATGATCTAGTGAGGACCATTAATTATAATGTGGAAAACTTGATCTACAACCAGAGATTATAACCTTTTGGAGTCACCAAATGCTAGATTAGAAACACTTCTTCAACCTTGGGCTTGTCAAGACTAGCATTCACCTTGACATGGAAGCAATTAGGACCAGTTATCCCACTAGACATGCTAGAACTATTGGCATCAAATTATGCACCCTATGACTCTTTATTTAGGTCTTATAATTTGATGCAACATGGAGTCATCTCTCAAGTCTAAGAGAACTTATAAAAGAGATGAATATTAATTATTATGAGGGATAGATCCCTAGATATTATTTGAAATGCTTTTAAACTACTCTAATTCTTTTTTATAGGAAAATATTTAGAAATTTGCATAAAAGGGAAACTATACGAAGAAGGTGATCCACCAAGATAAATCCCATAGACTATCACACACCTACTAAACAACAAAGATTTCCAAAAGCAATATTATGCATTGAAGGATCTTAACATAGTGTTTCAATGTGAAGGTAGCATACCTGGGACAATCAACAAGATAACTGACCTAGGGATAGATTACACACCATAAATATAATCACATACTTGAAAAAGAGCTTAGTACATTTATCAAACTTCACATGACACTATCACTTAGCTCCACTATACATCACTCACACACTTAGACAAATTATTCACAACTTAGAATGATACTTTATCTTAAATATTCAAAGGCAAAGTGTAATGTCATATTTGTAGGGTTTTTCCATACCAACTCTGTATATCCTTAAAATAGCCAAAGTGGCTCTATTTATAAAACTTAAAAGAAGAGAGAGAAAGGAGAAGTTTAAGAGGCATAATGACAAGTTTTCAAAGGTGAAAATCACTTAAAATTCATGTGGATGAGATGTAAAAAGAGTCATGAAACTGATTTACACATCATTCTATTTCCAAATAAGCCTCTTCTTCAAATCTGGCATAGCAATTTTCTTAATCATTCCCTCTTATTAAATTGCCTTCGTCATAGGCTTCCTTTTAAGCATTCTGAATCAAGTTAGGACAAGTGTCTCATGTGTGATAAATAGAGGGAGTTACAAAGTAACCTTCAATTGATTTGGGAGTTTGTTTATCATGACATTGTCTTACACAAGCTCAATCATCACCTATCATAAATATCACTCTCCAATAGGCACTCTTAGACAATTGGCCCAAGAATATTTTCATTATTTCTAACTGATCCATAATATGGGTCTTTTGGCACATTTTAGGACAGCTCATATGCTTGGATTCATCATAAACATCTTAAAAAACCTCCAAACTTAAGTTTCCATTATTTTCACTATGTCATTCTAGAGACTAGTCAAAGTGAAAGGCCCAATGGGGAAATTTTGAATTTTTCCAAGATCTAAAAATGTCATAGGGAATTGTTTCAAGTCCCAATCTACCCTCCCAAGTGATTTTATCTCATGATTATCCTTAGGACCTACAAAAAATAAGAAAATGTAAAGAAAACATATTTAATGTAGCACATTTAAAGATTTTTTACAATTTGATTCCATGTATTTGATTCTCATGGATTTTCCAACAACTTATCTTCATCACACATGGTTTAATTCATCCATTAAAATGCACTTTTTGCTTGATTTCCACCATCGGGTCCTGAAACAAGTTTTCAAGGGTTTTAAAGTCACTAGCCCTCTTAACATTTATTCATGAAGGAAAAATGTTGTAAATATGATAAAATAACACTTATGGTTACTCAAGTACCTCCTTAAACTTACTTTAATGGCTTAAAGTTCAATTCAAAGTTTGGTAGGAGTTCCAAGCAAATTAAGTTGACATTCGATCTCCATTTTTTACTTCCTTGTAGGGTTTCAATGCTTCCTAAGCCAAAAATGGATTATTGGAGACTTTATATACAAATAAAAAGTTAAAAAATAACTATATATACCCTAAAACATCCTCTTAATCATTATAATATCTCCCTTGAAGATATAAATGAAATAGACCCCTACTTTGGAACCATGCCTAGACCTTGTCAATAGGTATATCTAAACCATGGACTCAAAAATAAATATCAAATGTATTTCCATAAATAAAAAAGGTTCCAAAACTTTATTTTCACCTTAATTAATTTTATACAATTCAATTATATGTCTCCTTATTGCCCGAATTGAAAATGACCCTTAATTTGAGATTAGGCCTATTTCCTTCCTTACCCTGATGGCTACCAACCTCTTTGTTTGGAACACCATGCCTAATATAAGACATTATAATTTGTTTTTTCATGTTTCCATAGGTGTGATATAGCTATAAAAATCTTCACTTGAGCTATCGTTTCCTTCTGGTCACCTACATACCACTTTTTCCCCAAACTGGTAGTCTTGTGCATGGAAAAATTACCTTTTCTATGAGACAAAATAGAGAGTATTATCACCATTAATTTAAGATTATTTAAGATATATGAGTATTTATTGGTTCATTAGGAAATTATTTACCAATTTTTATACCTTAAATCCTCCATTTTCCCTTCTAAATCTCAAGAAACCTTAGGCATACTTTTTAGGGAATGATTGTTTGCAGGGGTATGGAGTTAAGATATTGTTTGTACCTTTAGGTCCTTAACTAGTGCTTTATTTATATAATTAAAGGTATATTAATAGTTTAAAATTAATTTTGTAGGTTTATAAGGCACATAACCACTCTTTTTAACTTTTAATTACCTTGAAGACTCCAAAACATTCCTCAAATTGCACTTGCCAATACACTGTCTTGGCTGAGATAGTCATGTTTTAAGGCCTTAATGTTATTTCATGGGCTTGAAAAAATTGATTAGCAATGAAAAAATTATATTAGTTTCTCTTTGAGAGCCTACAATGATTTAGGTCACCTCTATTCCTCTTAGATCATCAAGGAAGTACCATGACTCATGCCAGTACCTCTGTTTGTATCAATTCCTCCATCAAGCCTGTAGGTGTATGGACATAGTCTTAGGCATTAGATATAAAAAATGATCTATATTTTGTTAGGTATATTAACTTGAGTGATAATCTACCATTTTTCCAAGCTTAGGTTCAATCTCTTGCGCTATTTCAACCCTCATTATCATGACTAGGCCATTATTTATTGTGGATTGAGACATTCTCAAAGCCCCTGCCTGTAAGTGATGGTCTAAGATTATTTTAGTGCTTGTGAAATATATAACATCTTATTTTGAAACATTCAGATCCATTTATCACTTTAATCTATCCTCTTATATCATTACAAAGGTTTAATACTCTTGCAACATCAAAACGTTTAAGGCCTGCCCCTATCTAATTGTAGACTCACTTTTTCTTACCTGAGTAGGTATTTTAGAGATGCTTGGATTAGAATTGATAGTGTTTTATTATAATTTTAAGGTTTTTTAATCACCAATACCCCTTTTATTCTCCTATTTCACCTTGAAACTTCAAGACAAGGTCAAAACCTTGAACTTTCAACTCACTACCTGGCTAGATTTCACTTTTAGGCCTATGTACGGACAGGGGAAAAGCCTAAAAGATCATTTAATCCATAAATCACCATATCTCATAAATTTTTGTGAAATAATTTATCTTGGACCATTTATAATTGTTTCCCCTCATTTGTCATAGTCTAAGGTCTTCAATGTTTAGACCAAAGTGGACCTCCTCTAAAAATCTTGTAGACTTCACTGGCTCATTTCAGTGTGTTAGAACGTCTATTTAGACCTCTAAAATATGTTCTTACAATTGTCTCTTCTCACCCAAAATTTTCACAATCCATGTCTACACCAAGGGATAGAAATTGAATACAATTAGGTATTGTGGTTTGATTTCTAAGCAAAGTATGAGGTATTTAAAAAAAAAACCACGGGCCCCTATTTAGTCTTTCAAAGGATAAAGTTCTCAAAACTTAGTCACTTGGTACTAGAGAGAATTTAACACTTCCTATTGCTAGGTAATCACATAAAATGGTTTATAATTATATCCTCTATCCAATTGGTTGTTGGAACTTAATTAGAACCCTCTTGGCTATGGCTAGTATGATGTCATCAGGCTGTTTTAGGTTTCAATGGACTGAGTATGCTAGTAAGGGGAATGAAATTGAGCAAGAAAGGTAAGCAAGAAGTCTTCAAAACCTCTTCAAATGAAACTATTATTCTTTTGAAAGGAAAATATACATTAATGACATCTTGAGATAAATTTCACAACACTTTAAATGACACTTGTAGATGAGGATATCTCTATGAGGGTTGATAGTCATGGAAAGACAACACATTTGAGCCTTGTTTTATCATTTTATGAGTTGGAAACTTATTATAACAGATTAAATGCATATTGAAAGTTCCAAACTCATAAAATAACATATTTTTCCCTTTTACAGCATGATAAAACTCTTCAATAGCACCTGAGATAGCTAAGAGTGCAAAAAGAGTAGTTAGGAACATATATAAGCCTAGAAAAGGCTTTCCATAGTAATTGAGCTCTTCAAAACTAGAATAATAATGGAGACATCTTTAAAATCATGTAGATACACCTAAAACACACAAATCCATCAAATCAAAACAAGAAGCTCTGAGATAAGCTCAAATAGTGACCCCTTCATGGTTGAACATGCATAAAAAGATACCTAGAATCAAATTGATTGTTCATAAAGGAAGATACACAAAATATCCAGTTATTATTATGAGAACTAATTGAACCTAGAATAATATCCACCTCCAGAGGCACTCCCCCCAATTCCACTTGTACAGCACATGCCAAGTGCATGAAGTTGCTCCTTTTTTGTTTGCCAAGTGAAAATGGAGGAAAATAAGTTGCAGATGAATTTTTTTGCATAATTATTGAAAAAAAAGAATTTAAATGGATTATGGAAGGTTAATACATACACTTCCCATGTTTTAGCTAATGATGGACTTGATAAGTCCATACAAGTGCCCAAAGCTCCTATTTTTGTGGGGAAACCACCATCCACTAAACATAACTGCTTATTATCTAACAAATAACTATTCCTAGCATGATCTTGACATGATGCACATTGAAACTCACCTTGGTGTCAAATTTTCTTGCATGTAAATCCGTACAAGTCATTAAATGGGTTAATAAAAGACCAAAAGGCTCCTTTTTTCCACATGAGACATAACCTATAAGCAATTTATGACTTGTAAACATGTTAAAACATATTAAGGACCACATTAAGACACTTTAAACACAATTTTATTCTTTGAATACTTTTGACCAAGGTTGTCCAACCTTTGACTTTAGTTGACTAGCCTAATACAAAGAGGATGGGTTTTGACAAGGACTAGGGGAAGGGTAAGTATGATAATAGACCAACATGACATCATATAAGCCACATTTTAACCTTATTAATTTTTTTTAAAATATTATGGGTTGACCCAAATTTGACTTGGGGTCAAATTTGGTCAATAGTAACAATACAAGATCAATAATAAAATCAAACACACAAATAAGAGAACTTAAAATCAATTCAAAAGGCAATGTCTTAGGATACTACAAACAAGGGGCATGTTCAAAATTTTCACAATAAAATGGAAATTACATAATTAAATGAAAAAAAAATCACAATTAACATGTTCACATGTCCATATAACAAGCAATGCCATATTCAAATGTCAAAGAAAGCACACAAGCATGGGGGTCAAAAATAAAGTAGCATATTCAAATGCTCTAATGAGAAAGATAATAGAAAGGAAAGACACTTGTGGAAGTGCCTAAAGGAAAAAATAAACAAATAGATTAAAAATTTCATAATATCCCATGGATCAAATGTGTTAGTAAAAAATGTTGAGTGCATAGCATATCAAGTACCCTATGAAAGATATAGTAATGGATAAAGGCATGTATATGTACATAAAATCTCAAGCATGATAATGAAAAGTGATCATCAAAGATGTTTTAGGTATAAACATTGAGAGGGGGTTTAATCAATGTTTGAACTCTTATTTCAATTCCATAAATGATACATTAATAAAAAAAATAGATCTAGAGATATGGTAATGTATAAGCACTCATTCATATGAGAAAGAAGTATAAACATAAAACATGAACACAAGATCTATGTGGTAAACCCTTATGGGGAATAAAATTCACTAATTCACATGTTTTATTATAGTAATATATTTAATGAATCAAACTTTTAGTGAGGCACCAACCCCACAAGGAACACCAACCCCTCACTAGTCAGGAACCAACCCAACTAGTCCTTTTATCAAGATCCAACTTGTAAGGAGGTTCTAACCACCTAGGTAACTCATCACCAAATCAGATACCTTGAATATATGATCATCCTTCAAAAAAAATTTATCACTCAACTGAATATGAAATCCTTTTGCTCTTCTCACTCTTCAATCTCTCTCAAACAGCCGCTTAGGCCTTCTTGCTCAACTAACCCTTTCCTTGGTAGAATTAGGTCAAATGACCTTGCTCAACATGTATAAAAACATATTTATATATTCATGGAATATTTATCACACCTATATGATGATATTAAATCCATGTAACTTTTTTTAAAAAAATCTATATCATTCGCTCATATGCTCAATTTTTTAACTAGTCAAATTAGGCCTAATAGGCCTTATCTTTATACTTGACTCTTACTCTTACCCATCTTGGTCTAAAATTAACCTCACCATACTTGTATCAACCTTGAAATAGATAAATACAAATGCTTCACAAGTGAAACAACCACCAAATAGGCCAGTCATTAACCTTAAGGGGCAAAACCATTATTAGGTCTAATAGAGACCTAATGCAGTTAGGCCTTCTCTAAGCACACATTTCACTTAGACCTCCTTGGAACACTTTGAGCCTCAAAAAATGAATGAAAAAATTCAAAACTTAATTAAATATAACCATTATAATCTCACCTTATGTCCCCAACACCATTTGTCTCATTTCACTCTTTGAACCATCCAATTAGGTATACTTGTCATTAGGCCTTCTTACTCCCAGAAAGTCTATTTTACAAATCTGAACCATATACTCAAATTTGACACATAAAAATATAAAAAAATCAAATTTATAGAATATAAATTACCTCAAGTTAAACATAATTTTTATTTTAATTCATCAAACAGGGCAAAAGACCTCTAATTGATCAACTTTATATGTTCACTTAGAACTACAAACATCCTCAAAAACCCAGTCAAGAACCTTTGAATTTACACACATTATTAAGATTTTATCATGCATAAAAATGTTTTAAAATTAAAATATGAGACCTATATAATAAATTCATGTGCATTTTATTCTTCAACACTATGAAAAATCACTCAAGATCAACATTCTCACTCATACACATAAAATTGCCTGTAGCATCAAAAACACAGTCAAGAAGATCAGTCTTAGGACACATGTGGGAATAATTTTATGATATTATAATGGATTTATATGAAATTTAAGCATCCTTAGAGAATATTTTAAAATACATTTTATAATTTTTAATATCCATATTGGTGTTATAGACCAATATCACATTTTCATCTTACATAGACTTCACTATGTTAGACAGATCACTTTGAGAACAAAATTTAGCACATTTATGTGCATAAAAAAAAATTGTAAATAATGTTAATATGGGTTATATGTCTTGAAAAATCACCTCATTCGTTTGGAATCACTTATCTCTTTCTCACTAGTGCCTAGTTTTCTCATTGTCTTGTTCTTTAGGCCTGTTTAGCAATAGGCCAACTTCCATGACCATTTTAACACATTTAATTTTTGAAAAATGATCAAAAATTTTCATTAATATTTAATAAAACTCTTACACATTATAATCCATCCATTTTCATGCTTTGACCTGGTCAACCCTACCTGCTACATCAAAATGATGAGAAATAAGGGTTTTCCTGTAGCTTCTATTCACTATCATGATAAACCCAAACCACCTAGAGAAACTTATAAGATTCCTTTAAATTTTACAACCATAAAAAAAGGTTAACAAAATCATTCTGATACATAACCAATAATATCTTTCCTATCAAGTCATTATAAGGGTTTTAAGATGGTTTTGATTGGTTTCCCTTCTTAGCAATCATTCATAAAGAATTTACCCTCAAATCCAAAACCAATGATATTAAAATAAACATAGGTAATTTACCCAAATTCCATGAACTGATTAGGATTTCATGTAAATTTTACACATGTCAAAAATCATAAGAATTTCTTCTCAGGTCTGCAACACCGCATTTTGTGCACATAGATGATATCAATACCAATTTTCATGATTTTTTCTCTAGGATATGACCTAAAACTTTGTAAACATACTTAACACAACATATAACGCCTCTATAAATTTTATTAATATATATATCACCTTGGTAAATGAACTTGACCCCTCTTTATGCCATACTAGGTCTCTTTGCACACTAGACCTTACATTGCCAGTCATACTTAGGCCATGATCATGCCTTGAAACGTAGTGAATTTCTCATAATACCTTATCCACATGTCAAACACACTCATACCATGCTCACAAGCTTCCATCCTTCTTCACATAAGTCTCATATGGCTCAACTCATCATGCTACCAGGCATATGCCTTCTCAGTAGGTCTCTCAAGTACATGGCTTATGAACCCAACATCAAGAATAACAATGAAAACATAGAATGAAATCAATGAAACTTTCCTGAAATAAATTAAAAATCAATTCATATCTTATAACACATTCCCAATATTATCTCCATTTATCATTGATGGCACCTTCTTAGAGATAGGAATCATACCTAATTCCTATCTCAGATGCTAAAATGTAGCCTTTGGAAGAGGCTTAGTAAAGATATCTACAATTTGAACCTTGGTGGACACAAATTCAAGATTAATACTTTGTTCACTCACCTATTCCCTTAATAAATGATACTTTATATTGATTTGTTTTGTCTTTGAATTCATAACATGATTCTTTGAAACACTTATGGCACTAGTATTATCATAAAAAATAGGAATAAAACCATCAAACTTCAACTTAGAGTCTCTCAAGGTTTGTCTAATCCACATTACTTGAGTAAAAAATAGAGATATTGCAATCTAATTAGCCTCAAAAGTAGATAAATCCACTAATGGTTATTTCTTACTTAACCATGAGACTAGACACTTACCTAAGAAGAAGGATCCTCCACTAGTTCTCTTTCTATCATCTAGACTCCCAACCCAATTTGCATATGTATAAGCTACTAGATCAAACTTCTTACTCATTGGGTACCATAAACCATACTCCATAGTTATTTTTAGATGCCTAAGTATCCTCTTGAATACTTGTAGATTAATATTCATAGGATCTACTTGAAATCTTCCCATAAGACCTACTATTTACATGATATTAGGTCTAGATGTAGTAGTACATAACAAACTCCCAATCATGGATCTATATTTTGTCTGATTGGCCCTTGAGGATTCATCATCCTTGCTTAGCCTTCATCCTATAACCATAGGTGTACTTACATCCCTGAATTCTTCCATTTCAAACTTATTTAACATATCCTTTATATATTTGACCTATGAAATGAACATACCTTTTTCATATTGACTAGTTTGAAGTCCAACAAAGAAGGATAATTCTCCAAGCATAGATATTTCAAGTCATGTTCTCATTATTTCCACCAAATATGATATCATCCACATATACTACTACTATCAACTGATGATCATTTTTAGTCTCGATATATAAGTTACTATCTACCACTCCTCTCTTAAAACCTTGGTCCAAAAGGTACTTGTCTAGTCAATCATACCAAGCTCTAGGGGCTTATTTTAGAACATAGAGGGCCTTATTCAACCTACAAACGTATTCCTTGTTATCATTCAATAGGAAACCATCAAGTTGTTCAATGTCAATTTCTTCTTCTAAGTTCCCATTTAGGAAAGATAACTTGACATCCATTTGGTATAACATAAAGCCTTTGAAACCTTCATAAGCAATAAACATCCTAATGGCCTCTAACCTTGATACAAGAGCAAAGGTTTCCTCAAAGTCCATTCCTTCTACTTGAGCATATTCTTTGCATACAAGTCTAGCCTTATTTCTAGTGACCTCTCCATTCACATTCAATTTGTTTTTGAAAACCCATTTTGTACCAATGATGTTATTATCTTTATGCCTAGGTAATAACTCCCAAGTTTCATTCTTATCAATTTGATTTAAATCCTCATTCATTGAATCTAACCAAAACATATCTTAATTTGCTTATACATATATTTTAGGTTCAAAATTTGAAATTAAGTAAATATTTTCTTGCTTAGTGTCACTCACCATTCTTCTCCTTGTTTTTATACCTACACTTTTATTTCCCATAATCTGAGTTTCATCATCATCTCTCTTGATGTAACATTTACTCCCAAAAACCTTAAAATGTTCAACACTTGTAGGTTTGTCATTCCATAATTCATATGGAATATTATAGCCATTGATCCTAATCTACTCTTTATTTAAATTGTAAATTTTAGTGCTCATAGCTTCTCTCTAGTATCCATTAGACAACTTGGACTCATTTAACATTGTCCTTGCCATTTCTTGAATTATTATGTTCTTCCTTTCAACCATCACATTATATTGAGGTGTTATAGTAGCTTAGAACTATCTTTTTATTCCATTAACCTCACAAAACTCATCAAACTCATTTAACCAAATCTCTCCTCTTTTGTCAGACCTAAGACACTTGATCTTCACATTCATCTCATTTTCAACCAAATCTTTGAAAGTTTTGAACTTGCATAGATCTTCTGAATTATCCTTCAAGAATGCTACCGAGGTTATTCTTGTGAAATCGTCTATAAGAAACATGAAGTATCTATCATCTTGAATACTTTGAATCCTTGTAGGACCACATATATTAATATGAATTAATTTTAAAGGTTTAGTAGTAGAATATTCTTTAGACTTGAATCTCCTCCTAATCTGCTTACCATGTTGACATGTTTTGCAAAGAGCATCTGTAGGTTTTAAAATATTGGGCATATACTTCAAAGATCCTTTGGAGTTGATCTTGATTATATTTTCAAAGTTCATTTGACCTAAACTCATATGCCATAGCTAACTTTCATCTCCCTTGCTCATGAAACACTTCTATTTTATGATCTCATTTAGTATAGAAATATTGTTCTCTATTCTTTTGGCTTTGGCTATCAACCTTCTTGATTTTGACCTCCTTATCTCACATGATTTGTAATGAAATTTTAGGGTATGTCTTTGGGTGCACATTTGACTTATACTGAATAAGTTTTGTTTCAAGCCATTTAAATATAAAACATGTTTTGTCTTGGTCTTCTCATTGTCCAAGCTCAAAGCACCTTTTCCAAATATATTAGCAGATGTGTTATCTCCAAACCTTACTGAACCTATGATTTTTTTTTTCAAAGTGATGAATTTGATTTTATCTCCTATCATGTGAATTAAACAACCATTGTCTATATACCACTTCAGATCTTCATTATGAGTATGAAAAGTAGTTTGGGCTATCATATATTCTTCTCCTCTAGATTCTTGCTTCTCTTTCAATTTACCCATAGGGTATACTTTCTTGATCCATTATTTAGTATCATGATTGGTTTTCCTAATAAAACTTATCTTACACTCTCTTTCAATGTGTCCTATTTGATTGCAGTTATAACATAGGATTATACTTCTCCATCCATAGTTAATAGCTCTATGTCCAAACTTACCACAAAAGAAAATATAACCACTAAAGTAATCCACATACTATTATTGTTTAACCTTATTTATATTTTGATGATCATAGGATGTTACATCATTTCCATTGATATCCTTTGATGAAAAAAAACCCTTCTTGACTTGTTGATGATTGACTTCAAATTTGAATACTTCTATTTAGGTCTTGATTCTACTAGCTCCATCACTCCTTGACTGATTAGTGTCTTTTAGAAACTACCTTTTCTTGAACTCATTTTTTTCTTCTATGAATCCAAGACCTATCATATTATAAAAGGATCTTTGACTATCTAAAATATTGTTAATATTTCTATTACTCTCTTCAAACTTATGATAAGTCCTTATCTTGATTGCATCTTGCTCAAATTGTGCCTCTAAAGTATTTACTTTAATTCTAATTTGGGTGAATTCCTCCATATGATTCTTCTCTTTTGAAAAAAATTCACAAGGTGTTTTGACAACTATGGATATCTCCTCATTATAATCATAGAAGACACTTTTATTATCATAATCCATACATGTTCTCCAAAAATATCCCTTGGACTATTAGACATGCACAAGGGACAAGGTTATGATACCAATTATTAGAGGTATAACCACTTGGGTGGGTTTAATAAATTTTAAAACTCTTATTTAATTCCATAAATCATCCATTAATCAAATAAATAAATCTAAAGATATGGTAATGTATAAATAATCATTCATATGAGCAATAAGTAGAAACATAACACATGAACACAAGATCTATGTGGGGAACCCTCATGGGTAATAAAACCCATATATTCACAACTTTAAATACATCCCTATAAATAATGAATCAAACTTTTAGTTATGCACCAACCCCACAAAGAACACCAACCCCTCACTAGTCAAGAACCAACTCAATTAGTCCTTTTAGCAAGCTCCAAATTGTAAGGAAGATCCAAACCCATAGGTAAATCACAAACTTAGATACATTGAATATATTATAATATTTATATACCTATTTCTCACTCAACTAAATACTACCTTAATCTTTTTATTATTTGACTCTTAAATCTCTCTCAAATAACCTCTTAGGCATTCTCGCTCAACTAGCCCCTTTTTTGGTAGAATTAGGTTAAATTACCTTGATAAACACCTATATAAACATAATTAGATATTCCTATAATATTCATAAAACCTATATGATGATATTCAATCCCTTTACCTAGTTTTCAAAACTCTATATCATTCCCTCATATGCTCAATTTTTTAACTAGTCAAATTATGCCTATTAGGCCTTATCTTTATACTTGAATCTTGTTCTTACCCATATTGGTTGGAGAAGAACCTAAAAATAATTTTATAACCCTTAAAATATATCAATACACATTTTTAATAAGTGAATAAATGACCACATAGGTCGGTCATTACCCTTAATGTCCAAAACCACCATTAGGCCTAACAGAGACCTAATGCAATTAGGCCTTCTCTAAGCACATGTTTCACTTAGACCTCCTTGGAAAAATTTGAGCATCCAAAAATGGATTAAAACTTAAAAAATTAATTAAATATACCTTTTATAATATCATATTATGTCTTCAACAACATTTGGATCTTTTTGCTCTTTGAACCATCTAATTAGGTCTACTCGCCATTAGGCCTTCTTATTGCAAGAAAGTATGTTTTACAAATCTGAATCATATACTCAAATTTTCCACATAAACATATTAAAAAATAACATGTATATAATATCTACTACCTTAGGTTTAACATAATGTTTATTATAATTCATCAAATAGGTAAAACTATCTCTAATTGATTAACTTCATATGCTCACTTATAACTACACATAGGCCTCAAACACCCAGTCAAGAACCTTTGACTTTTCACACCTTCTTAGGAGTTTATCATGAATATAAATGTGTTAAAATTAACCTATGAGACATATAATACAACTTCATGTGTATTTTATTCTTCAACACTGTGCAAAATCACTTAGCAGAAACATTCTCACTCATACATAGAAAATTTCCTATAGCATAAAAAACACAGTCAAGAAGATCAAGTCTTGGAACACCTATGGGAACATTTTTATGATATTATAATGGATTTATATAAACCTTTAACATACTTAGATTATCTTGTAAAATATATATTATAATTTTTAATATCCATATTAGTCTTAACAACTTTTATCATGTTTGTGAGCACCACCAAAACTTCTAAATAAGGAAAATACAAGGTATAGGTATTGAATAATGACCTCATGAATTTGGATCCATCCATAATACTTTACAACAAATACCTAATGTCTTTCTCACTACTACGTATTTTTCTCATTGTCTTGATCTTTAGGCCTTTTTAGTGATAAGCCAACTTTCATGACCAGTTTAGCTCATTTTAGGTCTGTAACCTACTCATAAAATTTCATGATCATAAAATAAAAACCTTACACATCATCCTCCATCCATTTTCATGATTTGACTTGGTTAACCTTACCTGTTATATCAAAAATTCTAAGAAATAACGGGTTCCTTATAGCTTCTATTCACTATCATAATAAACTAAAACCACTTAGAGAAAATTGGAGGAGTCCTTTACATGTTCAAAGCATCAAACAAGGTCAAAAAAACCATTTTGAGACATAACCAGTAAGATCTTTCCTATCAGGTCATTATAAGGGTTTTAGGAGGGTTTTGACTAGTTTCCCTTCTTAGCAATCATTCATAAAGGATTTACCCTCAAATCTAAAACCAATTCGAGGAAACTAAAGCTATGGACCTTCCCCAAATTCTGTTAATTTCTTAGGATCTCATGCGAATGTTTAATATGCCAATGGGCATAAAAAATTCTTTCTTGTTTTTGTAGCACCCCATTCTATGCACATAGATGATCTAAACACCAATTTTCATGCTTTATTCTCTAGGATATGACCTCAAAATTTTTAAACACAATTAACACAACCTCTCACACATATGTAAATGCTA
>JARHVA010009702.1:0-278714 GCA_037957365.1 Torreya grandis
ATTTGATTAATTTATAATAAAATAATATTTATATGGGACTTTTATACATGTGCTCAGACCATGCCAATGTGGTGTAATCCTCAAAGGAACCATAATTCATTGAGTCATCTATCCCATAGACATTTTTGAAACCATGGTCTATACTATTCTCACAAAATCTATAATCTTATAAGAGTGATCTCTAAATGATGGTGCTCAATACTTTAGTGGCACTACCTACACATAAAGACTCATGTAGTAGCTAGACTTATCCATCACTCTCATAATACTATCTAATGATGAAATCTGACCAGACACTATGAGTAACTCATTCACATTCTCTATCTCTACTTGCAATGTGTCTCTATCCTTCCTATACCTTTGTGTTAACCTTACACCATCTAGAGCCTACACAAAAAACATATTGTGTCAAGATAACCTCTTTTATACCATAACCCTCTAGTATCATCCTATCTACCTATATTTTTATCATGTCAGCCTTTTCTTATAAATGGATGATATCTACTACTGTCATATCCCCTTGACTATCCCTACTAGCCCCATATCCTCATAATATTTTAATATCCACATCTATGGCCCTAATATCCTACTAAAAGGAGTAAATAATATCCTAATCCTTAGCTAACCTCATATTCCTTAATTTATTTACTCTATATCCTATTTATAATAGTCCCTCTAGGGTTATCATCATCATTATGTCACCTCCCTCTCCATATCCTCTCCATCACTATCAATCAAAACCAATGGGATCTCTCCTCATCTACCAACATCTCCTACCTCTCCCATATCAACATCCACCTCATCTCTCTCATCTCTATCCTCTACATATCCTCTCAGTCTATGCTAATGTATCTCTCCTAACCCTTGTTCATGATCCTACCCTTTGAGGATTCCCAATCTAAGATGAATGTAGTCTCTATCTCCAAGTCGTAGGTGGAACATATGGCTATATTAGCTTAATCTATTTCTATCTCACCCAACATGTATCATAATAATTTTTAGTCCCCTACATCATATAAATCCTTCTTAGGACAAAAATTCACTATCTAAAACTATGACCAACTTTTTTATTTAATCCTAAGATCAATCCCTACACCCCATTTTGATCTCTCTCATATTACTTGAAAAAACACATAAAGACCTATAAGAATACCCTACCTAATACCAAACTACCTGATCACTCTATTAGGCCTATATCACTCAATGATATACTTATGATACATAATAATGTAGAATGATGTCATCACATAAACCATATATAGCACATCATTTCTATAATTTAGATCACCATCTCTATATGGATTCTATGTAACCTATTGAGATCCTCGTCTATAGTCCTCTTACAAAAATTAATATCTTCTAAGTGTGTCCATTTTACCCCTAGGATAACATACCATCCCTAGGTAAATAGCTCATCCTCTAAGCTCATCCTTATATGACCCTTAAGACAATCAATCACTAGGTGTTCCATTACCCACACTTGAAATAATGTCGATAATACTTTATACACCCCACTTATGTAAATAATATGGTTTAAATCACTATATAAATGCATCAATACTCATGGCCCCCATGAAAACTATGTGGAATTATCCAACATGTCTCTAATCATGTATAACAATCCTATTGAGAATAACCTCCTACTCTTGCTAGGTATCATAATGAAAATGATAATAACCATCAATGAAACCATCAATGCATATATCCACAATCCCATGCAATAATAAATATCAATCTCCCCTCTCAACATCAATATCAAATCCTCTCCAAAAACTTTATATGTCATCACTACCCCTACACCCTCACTTCAATACACATGTGTGCCTTATATGTGAATACTCAAAATCATCCATATATCTTTTAGTGTCAATCATCTCACCTATCAAAAAGCAAAATATGTTGGTCTCACTATGATACTACTCATCTAATTCCATTAGGAAGGTCCTATCTACCTATATCTATAGCATCTCTACTATACATGATAACCATGTGGACCTAATACCCAAAACTCAAACCTTATGAACCTAGATATCAACTCTAATGGTCTTGATTAACTCTCCCATGTGCATAATATTGGAAATATCTCTTGTACATAAATAAATAAGAACTATGTTAATCCTATTCAACTAAAGTCATCATCTCACAATCACACTTCTACTTTCATTCCAAAGCACACCACTTTATCTTATATCCCATTATGATGATTTAACCACAATTCCTAATGATTTTATTAATGCATATGAAAAATTCACCATGAATTTCAATGAATTCGATACACTTGTCAATGAATTCATCATGATAGTTAAAAAATTAACTAACCTAGTTTTAACCTTATTTTTTGACTATTTTGCCATTTCCCTCGACTAATTTTCCACAATTAATGCTGAATTCATTATTCAAGAAACAATGAAGTCATTTTCATCCCTTTACCTAAGTATTGAATGCTATCACAATCCAAACACAAAATACAAAAATGTACTTAATGCATCACTTCTCCCCTCTAGTTGCGGATAGACTAACACTCACTCGTTGTGATGCTTCTTCACTAGAATCTAGTCTATATTCCATTCCAAACCTAGATAAAAATATAACACTATAAATAACTAAGAAATCAAAGATATAAAATGAAATTTCATAAATTAATTTTAAAACTCCCCCAACCCCCTATATATTTACACCCATCACTCCATTCTTACCCTACCATTTCAATTTCAATCCTTTTTCATCCAAAATTTCCTAATATAAACCTATAAAAGTGTTATACATATTTATAATTAATTTCAATTATAAATATTTTAAAACTTTTATCACACATCAAATGATCTATATTTTTCATTTTATGATCCATAACTTACTATCATTGGGATATGTCATTCCCACATCTACTCTTATGAACCTTGATTCCTTGAGTGCCATTCAAGCATGTAATATAGAAATGAGAGATATTATTTTTCCAAATATATTCTATAGTTTTTAATGGCTAGGGCCAAATCATTTTACATGTACTCTCTACCATGTTGTGAGCATTCTCATTGAGATAAGTATATCCATTATTGATGGTAATGATCTCATCATTTTCCCTTTAAATATTTTGAGTGTTTGTCCACTCTCCCACATGAAAACTCAAGGGGGAATCATTAGGTTAATTTTTAGTTACCTGAGGTAAACTTTTATTCAAAATAATCAATGATCTACTTCATTTTTTATTCTTAGAAACAATATTGATTTTCAACACTATTTCAAAGAGGGGAAAATGTAGGCACCTAAATTTCACCATTTAGTGTTTAAATTAATTTGGATATGCTAACCCTTCACCATACCCAATTTGAATTCATATTAACATCATTTCCATTCAATTTTTGATTAATTGATTAATTCATAATTAATTAATAAAATCATGCACACCCATTTCCTCTAAAACTATTTAAAAATATATATCAGCCACCTCATCCAAACATCCTCCATGTTTGTCTCAACCAAATTTTGACTCATTAAACCAACTTAATTAACTTAATAAACCAAGTTTTGAGTCATCATACAAAATTTCAACCAACTTGTGATTCATCACTTGAATTTTAACTATATTTACCCATTCATGTTGAGTCACAAAACTACTAGCAAACTCTTCCCTTTCTTCCCAACACATGGGAATTAGTCATCATCCATTATGATGAGGACTCAAATCCCACCCTTTATTATTTAAATAATTTAATAAATTCAAATTATTCTCAACCATTCATATTATCACTCTCATGCCTATAAATTAACATGAAATACTCTACTAAAATCATCCACCTTCAAGATATTGAAACTTTCTCAAATTATCCTTATGAATATATTGAGAACAAAGTAATTTACAACCAAACACTAAAAAATTCCCTATGTTTTGTAAATATTTAATACCCAAATCAAGTAAGAAAAATAAAATATACAATTTATTACATAATATAGAATGTGATGAACATGCACGATATGTTTTGTGAATGTTTCATTAGCTATATTTATTTTACTGGTGTTACCCTATTAAGAGGTTAGTGTAGTTTAGGTAGGATTGAATTGCATCTTGTCTTCTTTATTTATATTCTAAATTTCACACCATATAATAACCAACTCTTATAATTGGAGTATACAAAATTTATTATTCTTTTGGGATGTAACACATTGGATAGATGGCTTGTTCCATCAACATGAGGGTCAATGAACATTTGGCATATATTAACAATGAAATATTGGTGAGGTTGGCTTTAGAATAACACTCCTTCAAGACTCATCATCATATTTTTACTAAGAATACATGTTCAAGTTGTTTTCATATTTTTACTAAGAATACATGTGGTCTATAATTAAACCCATCTTGGTGAAAAATCATTAATTTAATTAGAAAACAATGAATTATATCCTAATAAGTTCCTCTATTCCTAACATGGGGTGTCTTATGGATTTTTAGGACATTTCAAATCTATTCCCTTCTTATACATTTCCTTTTACCTTGTATCGTATCTATTTTTGTCAGAATTCCACTATATTGTTCTCTTTCATTTATTTTATTCATTTTTTTTTAATATTCTAATTTACACTTGGATATTAATTAAGATGTTTTTATACATTAACAAAGATAAAATGTATCTTCTTGCTTCATTTTATAAATATATTAAATAAATTATAATTACAATTTCTCTTCATTTTTATAATTTTATAATTTTTATTCATCTCTAAGGTTAGTTGTGTTAGGTTTATTAACAATAAAATATTAAATTAAATTATTTTTAATAGCTCTTATCTTCTTAATATATTTTAAATTAATTTTCATTTATCCCAACTACCTGAGATCAAATCACTTCATTTAAAACATATTTAAATGGAAACCTAAGTTCACAATCTAATTCATTTTATTTCTTCATATTATTGATAGTTAGTGGAGCATGATTTGAAATTTTGATTGATTTTTTCACATATTTTTATCTATAAATCTTCATCAATATACATCATGGACTATATAAATACTATATCTTTAATGTATTTCAAGCCAATATTGAAGGACAATTTTATTTCCATTAAACCTAATATGAACGCCCTTTCCCACTTTATTATAACATTGAAGATAAAATACATTGAGCCATGTTTGTAACTTATTATCATTAATAAAAACATGATAATATATTTCAAATTTTTTATTATTTCATAAATATTTTCTTAACCCTAATTTCATTTCACAACACTAATAGGATGTAACCTAGTAGAATAATGATTAATTGATATTTTTATCATATACACAGATACTCATAAAACTAATTGGAATTATGATAATACACACAAGATAACTACATAAATACTTGTACAATAAGAGGTAAGAAGGATTTTTGGTGTTTATAAGTGTACACATTGGAATGAGTATCAAAAAGGCTAACATACTAAGGGGATTTCACCCTTTAAATTTAATGAATACAACAAATAGGAAAAAATTAAGGTCTACCTTTATCTTTATGTTTCTTAGGCCAAAAAATTATCCATTGGCACACATTGATCACATATTTAAACTTGATGCACTTAACACATATTTAATGCATTAAGATTAAAAACATTATAATGAAAACACATTCACACATAAAATATCATGCATGCTTATAAAAGATTATTAAATTCAATTAAAGAGTTATAGACTCTCATGTAGTTCCTCCTAAACTGATACAACTCTCTATCTACTCATAGAGAGTTTTGATCCTTCCCAACTTATCCCTCTCTCCAAAACTTCCTTATTTATTTCAATCATGTATTCTTATTGACATCCTTATATTTATAGGGTGTCTATTCAAATTCAATGACCTCAACATAACATACAATAAACTGACATCTTTTGAAATATCAATAAAAAATCCTTCACATGTCACAAAGTAGAGACAATCACATATAACTATAAAAAATTACCATTATTCTATTTAACATTGAGAGACTATTACATATAACTATCAAAAATTACCATTATTCCATTTAACACTGAGAGACTTGGAATATAGTAATAATATTAAAACTAAAATATCCTCTAAATTTTTTAGATTCCTAAATGATACTATGGTAAAGAATCAAACTATTAGCTATCAGATACTCAAGTGACATATTCAATCCAAACTATAGATACCAAAACTATCATAACTTTAATTATATATATGTAATTGATCTAAAATTGGAAAAACATATGTTTAACTATTTTAACATTTTAGGACCTAGATGAATGTAAGTCCTATGTTTGTTAAAGAGTTGAGTATAGTAAACTAGGCTAATGATATGCAATAAATACAACCCATTAATTTGCTACACAATATACTTAATTTTTTATTTTTAAAAATAACAATAAATAATGAAAGTAATAACTTAGATGGAAAATGGTTGAGATGAATGGTCTAGAGGTTGAAAAATGATGTAGAGACTAGTTTGAGTGTTACAACCAAGATACCAATGTCAAAAACCATCCTAGAAATTAGTACCTTAATTATATAGTAGTGTCATGTGGTGTTAGTGTCCCTATTTTGGTAGTAATGTCCTCTATACATGATTATCTCAAGCTTTTGAATGCAACTATGTCTAGATATGTAAGTTCTATTATTACATGAACAAGTATTAAAACCTTGTATATTACATGTTTTTGATGATTTTGTGAGCAAAGATGAATTCTCCATATTGCTAGGGCATCTGGTTGATACAAGATAAAAAGTGTGTTTGTTAGTGGAGTAGGTTGGACATCCTCAACATGATGATATGAAGAGAGTTGCCTACATACCAATACTCCAAAGAGGTATCAATCCCGATGTAGTTCTCCCCACCTAAATTCTAGTGCAAGTGAAAGTGAAGCTAGTATGATAGTTGAATTTAGTGTTTTGAATGTGCTTGATACTGTAAATATGGGCAATTTAAGATTAAGAATGTTGTAGATGGTAGTATAAAAAAGTAGGGTGGTATAAAAAAGTAGGGTAGAATAAGGATTGATAACTTTAATTGTGCACAACTTATTTTGAGTTTGCATATGTAATTTTCATCTAATTTCCATCTAGTTGTTAAAGGGATAAAAGCCTTGTATTTATACTATTCTAGTGTTTTTGTGGGTGCTAAAAGAGTTATAAGTTGACCCTTGAGGTTTAAAATTTAAAAAGATATCTGTTTGTGAAAAGAAGATGAAAAAGATAGATATCCATTTATGAAAAAATAAAGGAAAGGATAGTAGCAAAATTATTTGGACACTAGTGCTATGTGGTGATATTATCCCTATTATGGAACTAACATCCAAGTGCTAGAACACTTGGCACAAAGGGTTAGGATGCAATAATGAGGATCTAAGACTACTTTAGGAATGACTAGGGACTCTTGTGGCCCATACAAAAGATGGATAAGTGTGAAAATAGGCTCTAGGATAGGTATAGGGCTAATCTAGGGATAAGTGATCTCAAGTAGCACTCTTAGTACTTAAGTGACACTTTTAGGTGATTATATTTACCCCCTTTTATTCTAGAAATGCAATAAAGCAAAATGACTAGGATAAAGTAAAAATAAGTTTATCTAGACTTACCTAAGAGGTGAAGCCCATGAAGTTAGGGATGAGTATGTGAAGCATGATCCAATGCATGTCCTAAAAGTGAAACATACATAAATAAATCCTTACTTAAGAGATATAAAAAATAAAGACAAAACTGAGTGAACAAGTGAACTGAGTAAATAGATAAGAGAGAGGAAAGGAAGAAATATACCTCATTGGGTAAGTGAACCAATGCATAAACCTGGTGACAACCTATGTGTGTGCATGTATATAGTGATCAATCATTGAATGTATTGGATTAAGTTTATGGATTACTCAATCCTCATGTGTGGGTGCATTAATAACTTGATCCAATTTTTACTCCATCATTGCCCATGCATGCTTAGTGGATCATGACCTATGAATAAATTAGATTAGAGTGATGGTGTGTCTAACCCTATCATGTAGGTGTATAAAGAACTCAAGTAGAATATGAATCCATAATTTCATACCCATGTGTATTAGATGCATCTAATATTGAAAATATGTGATGTAACTAGAAATGTCAACTCTACAACCACTCATATATATTAGGTAGCTCTAAGCCACTAAGGAATGCCAACCATTATAGATGAAGTAAGGCATGAAACTAGTGTGTAACCTAGAATATGATGTTGGATGTATATAACATAGAGAGCGATATGAAATTTATAATTCTTTTTGAAAAATTGGTATCTAAATGAGCATATAGAAATAATGTGTTACACACACACCCCCAAATATGATATCTAAGCATATGGAATATAAACTGAGTTGTAATAATCTGTATTCAAGTATCTGAACTAAATATGAGAATGGTCATGCCATGCATGATGCCCCTAATCTAAGAAAACTAGTATGAATCTATGCTAAACTAATATGAATCTAAGTAAACTAGTAAATCTATAACTAAACCTATACAAACTTGGACTATAGCTATTATAATTTTTTGGCCAATCTTATTTTTTTGAAACTAAGGCTACTAGATAGTAGCACCATATCTTAGATAATAGCTCTATGTGGTGCTAGTGTCCCAATTTGGGTTCTAATATCCTAATGCTCTAATTTTTGTGAAACTATTATGATCTGTATATCACTATTTCTCACTATGTTTACCTGAGCTTGATTTATAATCTGAGCCTGTGTTTTGAAAAATGTACTATGAGTGCATTATGGGAGCCTAATATTTGTGACTAACCCCTATGAATGCCCCCTCTTTTGAGGGGAGTTGTTGAACTTGTGAAATAACTATCCTTAAAATAAAAAAACTTTGTAATATGTGTGTTAGTTAGAGCATATATGATATCTACGTAATAATCCAATATAATATACATACATAATATCAAAATATTAGAAATTTTGAGCATATGTTTGTAATGTGTGATGTATGTTATGTCTAGCATTCAAAAGGCTATTAGGATAGATATAACAATGTATGTAACATCAAATCCAAGTAAAAATTAAGTAGTTACCTAGGGAGATGGGGCATGATGTCCATCACCACACCTAAATAAGAATGGGATATGCATGAGGTCCCTCATGACATTTAAAATTAGAGTATGTAACAAGTAAGAAACAAGTTTCATGGCCATGACACATACAAGAAAGCATACATACATCACACATGAGGCATGAGAAGTAGACCAAGGGACCAAAATACAAGGGAAATGGGTACATGTCACTAATATGAGAAAGTAAGACATGCAAGGACATGTTCAAATGTCCACATATGTAATAAACAAGAAATTTGGTTTAAAGTCACATTGGAGGACATTTTCAAATATCTGTATATATAATTAGGAAAGAAAACATAAGGACATGGGCACATGTCCAAATCATACATAATATGAAAATAAGTGGCATATAGCCAAAAAACATTGGAATATTAAAATTCCATTAAATATAAGAAGCATATAGCTATAATCAATTCTAAATTAGGAAAGATAGAAAGGAAAGTATGCATGAACATGTAATACAAATTTGTGTAATATCCAATATATACATATGCTGAGTCTAAATTAGTAATAGCTAACAAAAAAATGAGTAAATATAGCATGATCAATATCAATATATAACAATGCTAAATATGTGATGTCAGGTATAAAAAGATGTAACCTAGTAATTGAAACTGTGTATAGGATGCCCTCAAATGGGCGGATGTGTCAAATTAAGAACCCATGTATCAGTGTATATACCCCTAATGGGTAGATAATATCAAAGCTAGATTGGTATAGTGGACCTAAATCCTATATCAATCTGCAAGCACTTGACAAGAACAAGTGAAGCATATATGTATGATAAAAACCAACTATACTAAGAGAGCTAGCATATGGAGTGTCTAGAAAATATAAAATATGTAAACAAGGCAATGCATACAATCTAAAATTTTGTGTTTTCTAAGTAAATATTTGAATTTTTTTGTGTTTTTGAAATATTATATTATTTTTGTATTTTTTTGGATATAAGCTATGTAAAAGTAACATGAAAATGAAACTATATACAAGGAGCAAGAAAGAAGGAAAGAATGTACAATAAGGGAGGAATAATACTAACTAATGAGTCTCATGGTAAAATCACTATCAATATGGCTTGTATTAAAAATAATAATGGTAATATCTCATGTAATGTGATCACTATGTTGTAGTTGAATGATGTTTTAGTATTAATCTTAGTAATTTTCATCTTTGAAATAATAATAATCACAATAACCTAGAGTGCTAGAAGGAATTGTCTCATACTGTGGATTTGACCTTTCTAAATTATTCTTTAGAATATCAATTGTGATTTTTCCATTTGAAAATATGTTTATTGTAGGCATATGGTGCTTTGGAGGCTCTTTTTGCTAGAAAGCCTTTTTTTGAAAATGCTTGTTAGATTAACATGATTTTGACTTTAAAACTAAAGTTATTAATCTTTGTGTAACATTTTCTATATATTTGGATATTTTTCCTTGATAAAATATATCTATGAATGATTTACCTTAGGATGTTTAATAATTCCCAAGCCTTGTTGACTAGCATTATCAACTGCTAGAATAGGAGTAGTGATGCCTTAGGCCTACTTGCCCAAACCTTGAACATGATAATCAAACTATTATAGATATTTTTTTACCAAAACCATACTGATTTTAAAGATGAGCCTCATTTTAGAGAGGTATATTTTCCTATTTTAATTGTTTTACCTATGTTTGTTATACTATTTCTTTCTTTGATTATGATTTGTGAACCATTTTTTGTTTTAAGTTATGATTTGGTAATGATTTTTATACTAATCTAAATTTTACCCTTTTTGAATTCATAGACTTACTATTGTATGCTTTTTGGGTGATGTGTCATTGATCTTATCATTTATATCCATTATTTTTTGTATTTTCCTTTTCAAAGCTAAATATGAATTGGTGTGGTGACCATGCATTATATGGCATGCATAATAATATATGTATCTCCTCATTAGGTGTAGAGGAGGTAGGTTGATCAACTTAACCTTAATAATTACCCTTACTATCTCACTTTCATTTTTATTGGATCCTTGTAATATTTTTGAATCTCTTATAATAGATGCATTGTGTTTTACTTTATGATTTGGATACAAAAGAGTGTTAGGCATAACTTTTCTAGGTGTAAATGCATTTACATGATGAAAATTAGCATATTCTTAAGAATTTGTACATTCAATTTGATTTGTTAATAATTTGACCTTTTTACTTAATAAATAATTTTGATTCTATAATTTTATATTAGCTAGCTCATACTAATAATTTTATCCCTGAGAGTCTCACAAGTGTAAAACCTAGTCACTTCTAATTGAACATGTAAGAGCAAACACTATAGGGGAGAGGTGTAGATAGGATAAGTATGGGTATTAGTAAAAATATTATAGTATTTTTCATCTCATGGAGGAGTGATAACATGGATCTAGTTATAGGGAAAGTAACTATCACCCTCATGGAGATAAGGAGGAAAAGGAGATTCTTTCCCATGCATAAGATATGACATTGAAACTTGAAACATAATTGTAAGTGTTGTCACCAAATATTTCACCCTAGAATAGGTTATTTAGGCTTCTTCAAGATCTAGGAAACATGGGAACATTTCTAGGTATGTGGGTGTACCTATATTGGAAATGAGCCTCTAGATTTAAGGGATAGCTCGTTAAATGTATCTTGAAATGCTCACACGTAATGATAATGCTTGCTTATGGGAAAAGAGTTAGAAGTTTCATGAAATAAACCTAATATAAGGGTGTGATACACCAATATGTGTTCCATATGACCGTCTTAATTTCATTCACTAAGAAATAAGGTATAATAATTAACTTCCAAGTCCTATGAATTCTAACATGAGTATTTCAATGTAGAAGTGTGATGTATAAAGCAACACAAGACAAATGAACTAGAGGGTAGATTGCACACTCCAAGGATAGTAATAGACTTGAAATAGGCCTAACATACTTGAATACACTCTACATGACATGTTAGAATAATAACTCTTACACCAACATGAAAGGATAAGGGAAGAAAGGATAGAGAGTTATCACTTATCATCACCATACATCACTTGCACACTTAGACAATTATTCTAGAACTAAAAATCAAAATTGTGTTATTATAGAAAGGTAAATTATGACATAATTCTAGCAGGGATTCACCATACATGGAGTGGAACTAATTTACAATGGTTTAAGAGCTATATTTATCAAAAAGAGGAGTAAGAGAGAGGGGTTTTGGCAATAAGAAAAATAATTAAATGAACACAAATCCATTTGAAATGCCATTACAACTACCTATATAAAATATGCTTATTTAGACAATTTGATTGATCCAAGCTACTTCAAGTGGTTACATAGTTAAATTATTCTTTCATTGATGATCTTTGATGGCTGTAATGGTAGGATCAAGTGGTTTCAAGATAATTTATATCATCAATGTAGTTAGAATAATTAGATCCATATATTAGAAACTTATCCTAGTGCTAACTTCTCCAAAATGGTTTGTAGTGACATGTACAATTGAGAGAATAGGTCCTTTTCATGTAGTTTATCTTGGAGATGAAACTGTTAGAGCCTACGTGTATGCCTTCATGGCATCCATCAAAATTCTAGCTCTTGTTCTAACTAGATCATGCTCAAACTGGTCTTCATTCTCATGGGTCTACTATAGATGGAAATCTAATCTCAGACTATTGATTTTCCTTTTAGGTCCAAATATATTATGTACATGTCCTTCCTCTAATAATGGTAAACACAATTATAGAAATATCCCTTTATGATGCAAACCCATGAGCCAAAGGTCCATATTTAGCCACATAGGTAGTCCCTTTATGTTTTCCATGCTTGACTATATCATATTGACCAATCCATGGTGTTTGAACTAGCTTTAATGGTGTAGGGATGACCATGCAAAACCCTATTGTCCATGGTTGAAAATAGCCTCTCAACCTCCATCAAGAATCCTGGGCTTGCCTTTGCTCTAATTGGTTATTAAAATCTAACTTAGCTCATTGACACATTGAATCATTTCACTCCATTGATTTTGATCAGTACAAATGCCTAATAACCATCGATCCTATACCAGTTGAACATGTCCTTGACACTTGTCATGCCAAAATTCTCTCTTGAGATTCACTGACCCTTTGACCTCTATTCACCATTAGATCTGGGTGTATGATTGAATGCAAAATATTAGAATAATTGGGACACACTATTTGAAAGCCAATAACTAGTTCATGATCTTAAATTAACATGTTTGCTCCCATCAAATGATGTTTGTGTGACCATCAAATTTATGCTCAATAGGATATGTATTGCTCTATTTTAAAATTGATGTCCTGTTGACTATCATTGAGCATCTCATATAATCTAAACAACATCCCAAAAATCATCAAATTTAAGCATAGATATATTTATGCCCAAACTTTATTTTAATGTTAGTACAAACATAATATTTTGCAAGTCCATTTTTTAAGGCTTGAAAATTGAAACACAAAAGTCATAGAGTGACCAAACTTTCAAGAGACATTCTTGAGGTCAAAAGGAACAAACCCATTTGATCCATTGGTCCCAAGAAATTTCTAGGTGAAGATATTAAATAATCAAGTTGGCTAGTCCATATTTGCACTTTCATGACATCTTGGTGATGGTCAAGCTCATTTGGCTAAGTATGAAAAACTTATAAAAATCTAACTAAGGAGCTAACTTTGATCATGTATAACTTCATTTATGCTTCAGTGAAGGATCTGGAACTTAGTGCATAGTAATTAGGGATCAAGATAAACATACCCATGTAACCACTTTCCCATGCAACTACCATATGTGTCAGATTGTCCTTGTCAAGATGCTCCCTTGGATCTATTTGAATTTTTTTGAAAATGGTTATGGAAAAACAATAAAATTTGGATGAGAGGCCAACTTTATATCTCCATAACTTTTGATGTGCTTTGGTGGAGGACCTAAAAGTTATCACATATAAACTTGGCATAAATGTGAACAAAACCATATAACCAATTTTCCCTGACTCATCCACATGTGGTAATGGTGATGTCAAAAAAGTGCCTACTCAAAAATTCTACCACTAGACCGAAGATGCTTAGATGAACACAATGAATAACTAAATGGATCCCTTGAATTTACACACTTTTTCCAAGCACTCTTAACATCCCATAGGGTCTCTAAAACACTCTTCATCTAATCATCTATTAGAAACTTGATCCATGCTCTAAATATGTTGATTATCATGGAGACCTACCATTTTCATATATGACTCTAAAATGGTCCATTAGACACCAAATGACATAAGGACCAAAGCTAAACTATGACCAAAACCTAGAATGGCATATGAAATGACATCAAATAAACTAAAAATACCCTATAAAATTATAAAAATCCCCATAAAAGGTCCTAACTATAGAAGGTTGACTCATTTTAGGCCTAAGGGGAAAAAATGGTCAACATCCTTGGTGATTTCCTAGGGGTAGCATGCTTGCTATGTCATGATCAGTTGCTTAATCTTGTCCATTGGGATATGGAGTCACATGTACAATAAGTTTGACACATAAACTTCCTTGAATAAAACATTAAACAATAAAGAAAGATAAAAAATAAGTAACACATAGAATAAAAAACATACATGTACTTTAGAAAACTTATTGGAACACAACACAACAATAAGGGAAACACACACCTAAACAAACTAACCTAAGAATTAACTAACTTGAGATGAAAACTTCCTTCAAGATCAAAGGGTAAGTTTGAAAAATATCTTGCTTTATGACATGAAGGGTTAGATGAGACATGTAGCCTTTTGATCCTTGACATTGATGCCTCTAGCTTCTTCATGGTGTTTACCAACTTCAATAGCATGATTCTCAATGAGAACTAAGTAGATACAAATAGGTTAGCTATGGAAATTAACTCTTTTTTCATCCAATTAGCCTCAAAGCTCTCATATGGTTCCTCAATTATGACCTCTAATGATGGTTGAACAAGTCTTTCCTTTTTAGTTTCCATTGTGTCCTCAATAAGATTGGGTTTCTCTTCAAATACAAGTTCTTTAAGGTCATCCTAGAGCTCTGAATATTCTACCTAATCCTAATCATTATCTTCCATGGATAACTCCTCTACCATGTCATGTACTTGGCCCTTGATATGAAAATTTATGAATATGATAGTCCTCTCAGCCTTTTTCTCCTCCTTGACATAATGTACTTGATGTTTGAAAGCATCAAGCTCTTTTATTCATGGTTTAATAGCTTTGGAAAGGTTTCAACATCATATAGAGATATTGAATATCCTTGAGGAATCTCAACTTTGGCCTTAACTTCATCCTCCATGTTCATAACTTCTTGGGTAGAAACTACATAAAACTCCTTTATGATTGCATGTTCATGATCAACAAAAAGATATTCGCCTTCATGTTTGATTGAACACTCAAGATCATGTTTATTAGGCTCATAAAAAAACTTGTCATCAGATATGCAATATTTTGGAGGAGGAGGAGTTTTAATCAGCTTGTCAAATTCCTTGCATATAGCATAGAACTTCTACCATAAATCTTCTTCCTCATGAATGTTATCTTCAAGAGTTATTCAATCTACCTTGATCTCATGAGGCTCTCGTAGGACTATAGTTTCTTAAGGAGTAACTTGGTCTTCCTCTTTGATAGTATTCTCCACTTCATGCTTGAGAAAGTCATACATAACTTCAAGATTAGACATGGAGTATTACTCAAATTATTCTCTCTTCAAGTCTTGGCCACATTCCTCATGGAAAACTACAATAGGATCTTCAATATGTTCCTCTTCCATATCAAACTCTACACCAATAATTGTGATAGGATCTTCAATGTGTTTTTCTTCATCCAAGAATGTAGAGTTGCACTTGTGGTCACCAAGGGGAGTCCCTATGATGATTTCCTCCTCATAGTCATTCATGACATATTCTTGGTCAACTTTATCTTTGATTTTCTCCTTTCTACCTATTTATCTCAAGATGGGCTCATGTGAAAGGGCTAGAATATGAGATGTAGTGGAAGGATGAGATGTGATGGGGAGTTGATCAATTGGGTATAGATTTTGAGGGGTAGGAGAGGGCTTATTAGTGGATTTAGGAAAGAGAAAAACACTAGTAAGATCATAGGGAAGTGACATCTTGGGCTGGTTAAAATAATAAATATCTACATGAGTAGGAGTTAGATCTTATTAGTAGCTTTCTTGAAATTATTCAACATCAACATGTTAATTTTTTTATCTCTTTATCCTCCCACATACCTAGTCTATCTATTGAGCATTGAAGGAACTTCTTTGCCAAGTCTATTTGTTCCTTGATCTCCCATTGAGTTCCTTCTAGTTATTTAAATGTCCCCAATTTTTGCATATGTTCTTGGGTAGCACCTTTCAACCATTACTTGAGAATATCAAGGATAATGTCATTCTCATCATCCCATATACTCATTTCATCTTCAAAATATAGTAACTGTGGTATGGATGCCAACAAAAACTTGATATAGGATGGAAATAATGAAGGAAGAAGAGGGTAATGGTGGGGACCAAGAACAACTTCATTTTATTGTATTCTAGTCTATAGGAATCTATATCTTGAATTATAATACCTTGATATAGAGTCCATAGAAACATCTTGTTCCTCATTACAAGACTCATAGGAGTAATCTTGAGTTTCATATGTATCATGGTATGGTTGATATGGTTCATATTTAGATTAACAGGGAGGTATTTTTTGATAGGTAACTTGATATCCTTCCTCATATGGATACCTAATAACATGGTGTCTATCTATGGGGAAAATTAAGGATTATAGGGCTTCCATAGCTCATAAGACCAATGGGGAGTATCCTATGATTCATAACAAGGCTGATAAGGAGTTTTATGGTAGGGATATTTAACATGGCTATGCATGTCAATCTCATGTATCAAAGGAAATGTAAAAATTGATTAAAATTTTAACTAAAGATACCTAGAATGCTTATAACTAGAAGATATCATTTGGAGTTTCCATTGGTGTTAACTTACTTGCTTCCAAAAGAATATAGAGGAAAGACACACCAGTAATCTTTCCACTCTCTTGGACCTTCGTCCTATTAGGCATGCTAGAATTGTTGTCACCAAATATTGTACCTTATAAGAGGTTATTTAGGCTTCTTCTAGATTTTGACAACATGGGAACATTTTTAGGTATGTGCTTGTACCTATATTGGAAATGAGACTCTAGATTTAAGGGATAGCTCAATGAATGTATCTTGATATGCTCACACCTATGGCTAATGCTTGCTTATGGATAAAAGAGATATAATTTACATGAAATAAACCTAATCTAAGGGGGTGATATACTAGTATGTGTTTCATATGACCATCATACTTTCCTGTACTAAGAAACAAGGCATACAAACTAACTTCCAAGTCTTATGTATTCTAACATGAGTATTTCAATGTAGAGGTGTGATGTGTGAAACATCACAAGGTAAATGAACCAGAGGAAAATTTTCACACTCTAAGGATAGACATACACTTGAAAGAGGCCTAACACACTTGACTACACTCTACATGACCTATTAGAATAATAAATATTACACCAACATGAAAGGATAAGGGAAGAAAAGATAGAGAGTAATCACTTAGCATCACCATACATCACTTACACACTTAGATAATTATTATAGAACTAAAAATTAGAATTGTGTTAATGTTCAAAGGCAAAGTATGACATCATTTTAGTAAGGCTTCACCATACGTGGAGTGAAACTACTTTATAATAGCTCAAGGGATATATTTTTACATAAGGGGAGAAAGAGAGAGGGCTATTGGTGTTGAGAAAAAGAATTAAATGAGCACAAATCCATTTGAAATGCCATTACAACTGCCTCTACAAAATATGCTCATTCAAACCATTTGATTAATTTAGGCTACTTTGAGTGGTTGCATAGTTACATTATTCTTTTAGTGATGCTCTCTGATGGTTGAAATGATAGGATCAAGTGGTTTTGAGCTAAGTTTTGGCATCAATGTAGTTATAACAATTGGATCCATAGTTTAGAAATGTTTCCTAGTGCTAACTTCTCTAAACTAGTTTGTAGTTATGTTTACAGTTGAGAACAGAGGTCCCTTTCATGCAGTTGGTCTTGGAGATGAAACTATTAGAGCCTATGTGTATGCCTTTGTGGAATCCATCAAAATGTCATCTCTTGTTCTAACTAGATCATGATCAAATTACTCTCCATGCTCATGGGTCTAATATAGATGGAAAACAAATCTCAGACTATTAGATTTCATGTTAGGTCTAACTAGACTGTGCATAGGTCCTTCCTCTAATAATGGTGAACATAGTTGTAGAAAGATCCCTTTATGACGTAAAACCATGAGCTAGAGTTCCAAATTTAGCCATATGGGTAGTCCCTTTATGTTCTCCATACTTGATTACATCATATTGATATATTTGTGGTATTTGAACCAGCTTCAATGGTGTAGGGATGACCCTGTAAAACCCTATTATCGATGGTCAAAAATAGCCTCTCAACCTCCATTAAGAATCTTGGGCTTGCCTTTACTCTAATTGGTTATCAAAATATAACTCATCTCCTTGACAAATTGACTCATTTCACTTTGTTGATTTTGATCAATATGAATGCTTGAGAACCATCAATCCTCTACCAGTTGAATGCATCCTTGATACTTGTCATGCCCACATTCACTCTTGAGATTCACTGACCCTTTAACCTCTGCTCACCATTATATTTAAGTGTATGATCAAACACAAACCATTGGATCAATTAGGACCCACTATTTAAAATCTAAAAACTAGTTCATGATCTTAATATTGACATCCTCACTCCCATCAAATGATGTTTGCATGACCATCATTAACGATCATGTGGCCATCAAATTTATACTCAATAGGATTTGTGTTGCTTTGTTTTAAAGTTAACGCCCTACTGAACATCATTGAACATCCTATAAAATGTAACTAATGCCCCATATACTATCAAATTTAATCATAGAAATATTTATACCCAAGATTTATTTTGACATTAGCATGAACATATTATGTTACTGGTCCATTTTTGAAGGCTTAGAATTTGAAACACAAAAGTCATGGAGTGACCAAACTTTTAGGGTATGTTATTGAGTTTAAAAGGAGCAAAATAATTTGATCTAATGGTCTTGGGAGATTTTTAGGTGAAGATATTAAATTCTTAATTTGGATGGTCCATATTTTCTCTTACGTGACATCCTAGTGATGGTTGAGATCGTTTGTTTAAGTATGGAAAACTTAGTAAAATCTAATTGAGGAGCCAACTTTGATCATGTATAACTTCATGTGTTTTAACAAAGGATCTAAAACTTGGTTTATAAAAACTAGAGATCAAGATGAATAAACCCATGTGACCACTTTACCATAAAACTATCCCACATGTGAGATATGACCTTGTTAAGATGATCACTTGGCTCTATTTAAACTTCTTTGAAAATGGCTAAGTATGGAAAACAATGGAATTTGGTTGAGAAGCTAACTTTGGATCTCCATAACTTTTGATGCAATTTGGTAGAGGACCTAAAACTTGTCACACATAAAATCCATATGAATAATTTTCCCTGACTCATCCAAACATGGTAATGGTGATGTCAACAAAGTGCCTACTCATAAATTCTGCCATTATACCCAATATGCCTAGATGAACACAATGAAGAACCAGATGGATCCCTTACATTTACACACTTTTTCCAAGAACTCTTAACATCCCATAGGATCTCTAAAACACTCTCCATTTAACCATATATTATCAACTTAATCCATGCTCTAACTGCATTGATCACCATAGAGACCTACCACTTGCATATATGACCCTAAAATGGTCCCTTAAACACCAAATGACACAAGGACCAAGTTAGATTTTGACAAAAAACTATAATGGCATATGTAATACATAAAATGAGATATAAAATACCTTATAACATTATAAAAATCACCTATACAAGATCTTGTCTATAGGGGTTTGACTCATTTTTTACCTGAGGAGAAAAATGGTCAACAATTAGCTTATGTAATATATCCTCTATGTATGTAAGCACTTGTTTCTTAATTGAATTATGCATAAGATAATAATAAAATGATAGAGATGAAATTAAATATAATATATACTATAATTGATATAAAGCATCATCTATACATGTGTTTGTGTATTTTTTGAGTTCATTCCGAATTATAGGAAGCATGCATGTAAATGAAAGTATTAAAATTTGAACCAAAAAGTGATAAACTTATTTTGTCATGATTATCATGATTATATCATATAAAAATTAGAATATACATAGATATGGAATCTTAATGTGGGTCTTATAAGGATGGAAAGATAAACCCTAGGGTTATCTATGGTTAAGGTTTGTATAATATTCAAAGTAAGTCAGGTTCATCAAATGTTTTAACCTTTTAGGAATTAGTGTATGTAAATCATATGTTTGTTAAAGAGATGATTATACTAAATCAAGATAATAATATGAAATAGATATAACCATTGATTTGTTACATAATGACTTAATTTTATCCTTATAAATTAATAATAAATAATATAAATAATAACTTATCTAAAAAATGACAAACAAATGATCTAGAGGTTGAAAAATGAGGTAGAGACTGGTATAAATGTCACAAGAAGGATCCAAAAGTCATAAACTATCATGTATAATAGTTCCCTAATTAGATAGTACTGTCATGTGGATTTGGTGTCCCTATTTTGGTAGTAGTGTCCTCCATGTAGGATTATCCTGAGCTTCTAGGTGTATCTATGTCTAGATTTGTAAATTCTATTCTTATATGCATGAGTTCTAAAATGCTATATATTACCTATTTTGAATAATTTTGTAAGAAAACCCTAATCTTATATGTTTCTAGGGCATCTAGTTGATACAATCTAAAAAGTGTGTTTGTTAATGGAGTAGGCTGGACATCCTCACCACCCTATTGTGAAGAGAGTTGCCTACATACCAATACTCTAAAGAGGGATCAAGGCCAATGTAGTTATCCCCACCTAAGTGCTAGTGTAATTTTAAGTGAATCTAGTATGAAAGTTGACTTGAGTGATTTTAATGTGCTTGATATTATAAATATGGGTAATCTAAGTCGAGGAATGTTATAGATGGTAGTATGTAGAAGTAGTGAAGAATACAAATTGATAACCTTAATTTTTCATAACTTATTCTGAGTTTGCATATGTAATTTGCATCTAATTTCCATCTAGTGGTTAGAGGAATAAATGTCATGTATTTACATTATTTTTTGGCTTGTGTGGGTTCTAAAATAGGTCTAGGCTGATCCTAGAAGGTTTAAAATTTGAAAATACGTCTATTTGTGAAAAGAGGAGGGAAAGTATAATAACACCATTATTATGAAACTAACACCATGTGGCACTACTTTCCCTATTGTGGAGTTAGTGTCCAAGTGGAATAAAACTAGGCATGAAAGGTTAAGATATAATAATTAGGGTCTAAGACTACTTTAGGGATGACTAGGGACACTTGTGGCCCATATGAAGGATGGATAAGTGTGAAAATAGGCTCTAGGATAGGTCTAAGGCCTAGCTAGGGATAAGTGGTATCAAGTATCACTCTTAATACTCAAGTGTCACTTTTAGGTGATATATTAACTATTTTTCCTACCATGACACTAGATTTGGCAATCTAATTCTCACCACAGCTAAAGAACCATCTTTTTAAGTATTACAAACTAGACATATGACACGTTTTGAAAATAACACACAATATATTACCAATGTGTCTAAAAATGATATAAAATTTGGTACGTAGGTTTCAAGTATTATTTGATACATCTCACCAAATTTTGAAATCTAAATCTTCCCAAAACAATATAACCATCTTTTCAAGTGTGCTAGACTAGACAAATGACATAGTCTAATAGAAATAGATGATACATTATTGATGTAACTCAAAATGCTCTAAAATTTGGTATGTAGGTTTCCTAGGTTAGGTAATACCATGTCAATTTTTTTATAAAACCATATCTTAACAAAATAATATCACCATATTTCTAAGTGTCATAGATGCACTATGATAGATTCAAGTAGTAAATTTCTCATGTAGCTCCAAATCATCTAAAATTTGGTGCATAGATTGTAAGTGTTAGGAAATATTACCTCACCAAATTTGTTCATCTATTCATTACTATAAAATTATAAATATCCTTCCATGGTTTCTAATTAAATCAAATGGTGATTTTTGAGGTGACTCCAAATGATCTTAAATTTTGTACGTAGATTTAACTTTCATGTAATATGACCTCACCAAATTTCATCATCAAATTATTACCTCATTTAAAAAATAATTTTGACCAATGCCTATGACTTAATAGTTTATGCAAAGAAAAAAATGTAGAAAAAGATCTATGAACTTTTCCTGAAGCAAAAGAATACTTAGGAGACATCATTTTAAGTAGTTAAAAAGTTCACACCAACAAGGCCAAAACCCAAAAAATAAAATAAACACACGCCATTTTATTTTTGGCTAATGTAATAGTACAAAAACCCTTGGATGCTCCTATATCATACACCTGAGGTTTATAAAATGGTCTCTATTTTTCACATAGATGAAATGAGTAGAAACCACTTTTTTGACCATGAATTATAATTGACATGAAATTCCCTTCCAACACAACAAGTATTTGAATTGTTATCTTCCTTTAATAGATCATTCTTGATGGTTTCAACTACTTTATTCTCTTATTACCTCTTCTCTTTTCTACTCTTTCTTCCTCCCCCCTGCCCTTTTTTTTAAATCTCATCTCACTCCTTTTCTAGGGCTAGACCCACCATAATCCATCTTCCTTTGCCAAAAGATCATATTTTCTTATCTCCATATTATTTTGGTATGAAAACCAACTTAATCTAACCACCTTCAATAAGATGATTGTTCCTAAATCTTACTCTCCCTTGTGGGACTAAACCCATCACTAACCATCCTCCTAAATCCTTATTGTCTTTAACTACTCTCTACCCAACCTATTGTTAGATTCATACTTATATTACCCTTATTTATTTTTATATCCTAATATCTCATGGAATCCATGTCATCTTTCATCATTAATATCATATTTATATATTCAACATACATTTGGGCATCCAAATGATAACCCATAGCCTTTAATAACACATATTAGATATTATTCTCCTCCTCACCTCTTGTTGTCCTCACTGTTGTGTCAAACAACTCATCAACATTTGATGCACCATCATATAATTATCCACATGATTATTATGATATTAAAATTAGTTTATCCTCATTTTCATTATTGAGAATTTTTTTCATGTCTAGATTTAAATCATCACCTTGGAAGGCCTATTTTCATTTTTTTCTCTCTCCATTTATGTGCTTGTATACTGGATATATTAAAAAATTAGTTTATAAACATGATAAATAATAGTACACATTAGTGTTTCCTCCATATTAATGACTTAATTTGATGATATAATAAACAAATATTGTTTCTATTCATCTTAGCTTCTATTATATTGATTTTCACTAAGCATGGGTTTAAAATTCTCTTCCATTCTATCATTGTTCTTCTTGTAACTCCTCTTTATTTCTCAAAGACTTTATATCAAATATAGGATTATTATTTTCACCTTATTTAATATCCTCCATTTTATGTGGAAAGTATATTTCACTTTCATTTTCTATTTATAAATAATGTAAACCTTAAATCATAAGAGTCTATCCTCCAACATCTATATGGGCAACTCTCACATATGAAAAATACATTTCACCCTTCATCCTTATTTATAGAACCATTTAAACCAAATCAATATCCATATATTTTTATGGACCTTCACATTAAACAAACACATTAAGGGAATCAAGAGTTCCCATAATCACTTCTTCCAACTCTTCATCATGCCTCATGGACATGCTATCAAATTCTTATTTTTTATTCATAATATCCTTATAGATTTGTCTATTATGATGTACTCCCATAGAACCATTTTAAATAACCTCCATGGTTCTTCTCTCCTCATTATTGTTTCTCTTTTAATCTCCTCCAAATGGATGGTTTGTAACAATACTATCTTCATGTGCCTTAGTTTATAATTAAACAATCTCTATTATTTCCTTTATGGAAACAAGAAAATACTCATGATTTATATCTTATTCATTCACATCTATATATTTATTCAATTAAACATTTAAATTTTCTTGGTTGTCCTCAACCCTTCTACCTTCTAAAATAGAAATGAAAAATTCATTGGCATCACTCACCAAGGATGTTTCAAAATATTCTCACTTATGGGATACCAAAAAATCATTCACATCATTAAAAAATCAGTCTCCTTATTTTGGTTAAACAACTATCACCTATATATCTTATTACATGAGGATTTTATCCACTAAGGGTTGCTCACAAACTTCTTCCTCACCTATTCTAAAAATCAAATTTAGGATTCACATAAATTTCCTTGTTTTTGTTGTGTTTGAAAATAAACTTGGGTTTCTCACATGGGAATCTCACTCTCTTGTTTATTTCAAGACAAAATTATTATCCACATACAAATCCTTCTCCTTGATACTTCTAATATTAGACTTGTGTTTGTCACATGGAAATTTCCCTCTCATATCGCCCCTCAAGCCAATATTTTTATTATTTTATCTCTTAATCCTCAACACAAAGATTATTAAAAAACTCTTTTTACAATTTTGGCTGTAAAAAATGACCCATAAAATTAGAAATCATATGTTCCTATTTGATCACCTTCTTATTTACTTTTCTTTATCTCCCTTCTTGGAGATATCTCTAATATATATCTGCACTTCTACATAATCTCTTAATTGTATCCTTTACCCTCATTAGGTATTCAGTATTCTCATATTCAAAATAAATTTATAACTCCACTTCCCATTTCAAGAACTTATCAAGGCTCTCTTTACCACAACAAATCAATAACACAATTATACTTACATCTTTCCTTCACCATGACCTTTACTGGTAAATTTTTTTTCCATATAGTCCTTCCTAAAAGGCATCTAGCCTTGATTTTAAGGCCATAGAGATCTCTTTCTCATCATATTTACTCAAATATTCAATGTCTCCACTTTGTGTAGTCATCTCCATAATTTACAATCTTTCTTGTAATCCTTTGAACACCTTTGTCAAGTCATCCACCTCTTGTGCTCTTCCTCATTTGTGTATCATCTTTCCATAATAAATAGAAATATCATTCATGCCCTATAATAGAATCAAAATAGATATTATCAAAATTTATCTCAACTTATAGGACTTATCTCACACCTACAACAAAATCATCCTCACTACCATGCAAGATTCATTTTCAAAACTTATAGCTCACTCAACATTTTTCATAGCTTATAACTAACTTAGCTAAAGTATTCAAAGTATAAACCCATAAGGAAAAAAACTTTGTCTAATACTAATTGATGAAAAAAATAGAGATTGAAACCAATTAAGGTCTTCCTTTATCTCTTTATTGCTCAGGTTAGACACTTATCCATGGACACACCTTCATCACATAATCAAACTTGACACACTTAAGGCATATTCATTACTCTAATATTATAAATTTTATAGTTAAAAAAAATTAAATATCATACATGAATATAAAGGATTATTAAATCACATGAAAGAGTTATAAAATCATACAATTCTTATTAAATTGGTATAGCTCTTTGTTGTGATCTTGGGGAGTTTTTCTCCTTCCCATCTCATCCATCCCTCTAAAACTTCCTCATTTATTTCAAAAAAAATTAATATTTGACATCCATAGATTCATTGGGTGTCTCTTCAATATACCTAATTTAAACATAATGTATAATAGTTTGGAATATTCCCATTTTTATGATTAAACACCAATTTGCCATTAATAGCTCCTTCCATGAATTAGAAAACAACTACAACCACACATAACTATAAAACATTACCACTATTTAATTTAACAAAGAGAGACTTGGGATATAAGAATAATATTAAAAAAAAAATCCTCCAAAAATATCAAATTCCTAAGTGATATATTGGTAATGAACCAAACTATTGAGTCTTGGATACTCAAGTGATGTTTTCAGGCCAAATGATAGTTACCAGAACTATCATAACTTTACCAATATTTATATAATTTATTTAAAATTTTAAAAAATATTGATAACTAATTTTTTACCATAATACCTATTATCAACCAAATTTTAACCCTAAGGAGGTCTACTCAAACCTCCTTAGATTTTGTGTAACATTTAAACACCTCTCAGGTTGTGGGTGACCTATTAGAGAGATGAGTCTCTAGATTGAAGGGATAAATCCCTTGCAAAACACCTAAAAATAACCACTAAAATAATTGATTTGAAGGAAAAGGGATAAAAGGAGACTAAAAATAATCTAACAGAGATGCTACACCAATATAAACTCCACAAGTCTACTTGAACCTGTACTATGCAAATAAATTTGCAAAACTAATCTCAACATCTAAGGTTCTCCTAAAAAAAGTGTTTCAACGTGAAGGTAAGATGTAATGTATTTATCAAGGTAGATAAATATTAGGTTTGATCATAGACATAAATATTCTTCCTTAGACTTAATGACATGAAAAACAACTAACTACAAATCATGTGACATGTTATAAGGTAGATTACTTGCACAAAGCATGAAAAAGTGAGATGAACACAAGGAAAGGTAACTATCACTTGCCATTAAAACATAAAATAATTCACACACTTAAGAAGGAATTTGAGGACTTAAAACTAGATTTAAATATTTTATGTAAAGGCAAAATCAATACTAAAATTATTAGGGCTTCACCATACCAAATGCGGATGCATTACAAGGCCCAAAGTGGTAACTCATATAGAGAAATGAAGAAGAGAGAAAGGGGTGTAGCATAAGAAATTTTCCAAGTGTACACATGAGAGTTAAAAAAAATATGGAGTTATAAAATATTTCAATGGGTCACTAAGGACATATATCTCTCCTTTGAATATGTTCCATCATCCAAGTGGCATAGGAGTTATAAATTTAGCTTGACACCTTGCACAACTCCTCAAAACAACCCTTATTTGCATAAGAAGAGTGATAAATGGGATTATTCATCATAAATTAACTATGAAATTATTTCAAACATATTATTTGAAACCTTTATTTCATTTATAAACACCATCTATCTAACATTTTAGTGGTAATTATCATTCGTATGATTAGGTGTCTTGAAACCCCTTCATCTACCACACTTAGCTTTGTCCAAGTGGCTCAAAAATTGAATTAAACTTAATCAAGGAACAATATATCCATGAAAGGAATAAAAATACATTATCAAACTTGATTCAATCCATTTTGATTGTTGGAAAAACTCAAAAGACTCCATTTTTCTCTTCAATATCTCATTAGGCCCTTTTCCTTATAGCCCTAAAATCAATAAAAACTCCTTATATAGGACAATATATGAATTAACATAGGAAAAAAAGACATATTTGAGGACTGAATATGGATTTACAACTCCATGCCAAGTTTCAAGTCCTAATAATGAGTGTAAGTGCCTTTTTTCTACTGTTCTCTTCTCTCAATTAGGCCTCAATTATGCCACATTGCCTACAAGACTATTTTTATACTCCAGATCACTCCCACACATGTGAAACCACAAAAAATAATATTAAATTTACATATCCTATCACCAAATTCCATGCCAACTTTGAGGCCCTGAGACTCTATGGAAGTGTGAGAACCACGAAATGGTCTTGAAATGTAGTCTTTTTTTGAGCCTATTGAAGATTGCCTTGAAAAGCGAGGTTTGTTTTATCACTTATATGATGTTATATACATATTTTTATGCTTTAATATGCGTAAAACATGCCAAATGACATATTACAATATTTTTCAAGTTATCTATTACTCAAAAACCTATAAAATACCTAAAAAACCTTATAAAATAATACATTTAATGCAGTCTATACAAATGCAAGTACATAAAAAGTACATGGTTAGAACCTATTTGGAGTGATAAAAAATATATAGGAGTTTTTATAAGCAACTTAGGTCATTTAATTCACTTTAGAAGCTCATCTCTCTTAATTGGTAATTACTAGGGTTTTAGGAAGGTTTAGAGTGATTTAGGTTCTTAACGATTATTCATAAACCTAGGGCCTTAACTCCTAAACCAATGCCAAAATTTCATAGTGAAAAAAATCCTCAAATTTCCCAAGGTGATAATATTCCCATGCATCTTGTCTATATAGTTGTGAGTGCAAGAAGTTAGCTCTTATATTGCAAATAGGCTATTTGAGAGGGGTCTGAGTTCTTAGCCTTTGTTCATGTAGGTGATGGACCTAAAATAAAAAATAATTATATTATTTTTAATCATGGGGACCTATTTATCATCCTTTAATACCATTTATTCTCATGCATAGTGTCATGGTATTAACAAGTGAGAGAAGACTGGTCTTTACATAGTAGTTCTGAATGAAAGGAACTCAATGAGGTCCTTACGATAAAGTGCCATTTTTATTTCCTTTCCATTTTTATGGATGATATTTTCGGATATGTACCAAAATTTTATTCTCATAAATTCTCTCATATTCTCATCTTATCCCTCAATAAGACACTTTGCTTCAATTGGGTATATAAGTCCATTTTCTTGGTTTTAGGCCTATTAGGCATGAAAAGAGCTTATCTATTTTTAATCACTCTATCATTGGGTATAGGGATATAAATTAGATATTAATATCATAATTAAAACATATTGTAATTATTTATTTCCCTTAGATCATTTTTTTCTTCAAAACAAACAACATCCTTCATGCCTAAGCATGATAGGCTTATAGGTTCTATTGATTATATATGCAGGGGTTTAGGGAGTCTACTTAGTTATATTATTCTCTAAATTTATTTTTATGTTTCCAAAACCTTAAATGGTGTCATTACCTAGACATTCACATGAGCTAAACCCTAATTCTCTTCATGTACAATCTGCCTACTCTCCAAACTTGAAACCAACATGTATTGCCTAGCAGACCTATAGGTGGAGATGAAATATTTATAAGGGGTTTAGAGAAGTTAAATTTATCTTATATATCTAAAAATTATCCATGTTTACCATAAAATTAAATTAAATCATAATAACTTATATATGATCCCACCCAAGCTCCCAAATCATTGACTGTAGGTGGCATTTTCTTCTTCAAGTTTGAAAATAGATCATGGTGGTTAGACCAAATTTTAGGTGTCCATTGAGGTTTTTGAATGTTTTTTTTGGGTTTTATGAATTCAATTAAAACCATTGAACATATCAAGACATTACTACAATTTTGAGGACCTAAACCTCTTTTGAAACTTTGTCATCTTACACTTTTTCTTGCATACACCTTATCTCTCAGGCTTGCTTAAACCATGACTGTAGGTGGTTATTTTAGGGTATTTATGGCAGTTTGAGTTTCAAGGTATTAAATTTACAATAATTAAACACATTAATTACTTTTTTACTGTATGAGAGTGTGTAAATCCTCTTCAAATTTCCTAAAACAATACATTTTTCCAAACACAAAATTGTTCTTTGCACCTTCTCAAAGTGTGGCTGTAGGTGGCATTGGAGAAGAGTTTAAACATGAAGTTTAAGAATTGGTCTTATAAATCCATAATTTCACCTTTAAAAAATTCAAATATCATTTAAATTTAACTTCCATTGTCTCACAAGGTCCATTGGATCTTTCATAGCATCTTCAAGCTTGTTTACCTTCTTTTCTTCTTAGTTGTACTTGTACAAGAGTATTTAGGTCTTTACATCCAATCATATTAACCCTAATTGATTTCCAAATAAATTAGGTTCCTTAATTGGTTTATAATTTCTTGGATTTTCATCTGAACTAATTTATTCTTCCAACACCTATCTTTATTTTATGTAAATTAGCTCTTTTGGTTCAAAATGGGGAACTACAAGTCTATAACCTGTAGTCTCTGTTATACTTGTATAGACTATTAAGAGGTATTATCTTGAGTCCTTTTGATAATTTTATTATTGTGTTAACTTTTTTACCATTATATTTCACCTCTTAATAAGCCTAAGGATCTTTTGTTAGCACTATACAACCTCAAATGTGCCCATTCACCTAAACAAACTATCTACACAAAGAACTTATATGGAAGGTTTGCATATAGAATGGAGTCTATGGTAATTCATGTTTTTGATGATTTCATGAAGTATATCAAGGTAATATGAGTGATTAAGATTTTTTTTTACATTTCTCCATTGATTTAACACCGCAATATGAATCCTATACCTCATGAACATTCACTGATAGGTCTGAATACCTATGGGTGAAAGAAGCTTGTCTAAGTCATGGTTGAAGAGTGCATTGAGTTAAATTATAAATTTATTAAGATTAAAACATGTTAACCAATTATCCTTCATGATTTATCATTGATTTTAATTTCTAATTGGACCAAAATTGGTATTCACACTTGTATTATATTGCTAATACATAGATTATGCTTCTAAAGGACAAGAACATGACATCCCTTGAAAGGATATCTTCAAAGAGACATTTTTATAAATAAAGAGAACATGAATCATCAGATAATGAAGGATTTCATATGAACAATGAAGTACTTAAAACCTCTGAAAGTGAGAGTCCTTCAAAATAACCAAACACTTGTAGCAGGGGTGACTTAAATTCCATACATTTGAGACACTAATCCATTTGAATAAAATAGCTCATGAAGTTGAATTTATTGATGAAACCATATTTGAAAATATTAATTTATCTTATAAAAACATATCATAAAACCATTATCCTCCATCAAAGTCTGGCATGAATAAATGGGATCAAAACTAGACCCTTCTTGAATAAACAATACATAGTGACATGTTATCACTCTTAACAATTGTTCATAAAGGAGAAGCCATTAATATACAAAAAAATGATAACAAATTGAGTATAATTTTAAACCCTAACAATTTCCAAAGTTTTAGCCTCCAAATTTCTCTCTCCTACCTATACCATGTATTTGATTTTTGCCTTTTTAAGCTTATGAAGGTAATAATGGAGGAGAAAGAGAGTTGTTTACATCTATTAGAATTAAAAATTGATCCAAATATATAAAATAAACTATGAAACTACAAGAGACTCTCTAAAACCATTTTCACCTATATTTTGATCTCCTAAGGTCATACAATTGCCCAAAAGTGCCTATAAAGGAGTATTTTTCTCATTTTGGGCATTGAACTACAAGTTTTCCAAGGTTTGACCATTATCTGACCCTTTTATGACATCATGTATTATATAATACTTATTTAAATGTTTTTATTTGAGATTTTTATGTACAACCCCTCCAAATTATCCAAAAAGGTGACCAAAATGACTTTATGGTGTATATCAACATTATAAGAGGCTAATACATGATAATATGACTTTTAAGACACATTAAGAACCTTATATAATGACTCATTATCATGATAAACCTTTGAACACACTTGAAAACACCATGACTAATAAATCACCTCTAACACTATATAAACACATATGAGACCAAACATCAAATAATTCTAATCAATGACTAATGTGACCACATATAAACCAATTTTAAGTCATTAAAAGACATTAAAAGACCAGATGTAATTTTTAATAACACTATGAAAATTTTAAACCTATAAGGGTTGAATTTTTTTGACTTATAGTTAAAAATTAGTCAACAAATTAACTTTTTATAGGGATAACACACCTGCAATGCTAATAGATCAATGGCCTCATCCTCCCATTGGGTAATGTAGTCACTCCTATGCTATAAAATAAAACTAACATGTATTCTAAAGACTCAAACTCACACCAAACCACACAAAAATAAGCAAACACACTATGTCAAAGGTATTTAGGGAAAACACATAATGATAAACACTAAAAAAAACACACCTAACCTATTATGTATAGACCTCAAAATAGGTTTGAGGTGGTGAAACAACTCCTCTTTGATTCAACCAGGGTCAAATCATTATTTCTAGAGTCATAATTGCTCCATGAGAAAAAATAATCATATGCTAGATGTTTTTCAAAGAAAACTTACTTATGAAGGCGATAAAATTACTTACCACTCATGAAACCTCTACTAGATATAAGTGCATCACTTGAGACTCCTTTGAATGATCTTTTTATCTCCCCTTTAATATTTTTTAACATTTTATCTTGATTGGTCTCTTTTATACTTACTTGATGCTTCTAAATTTTCTCTTTAGGGATCATGAAACCTTTCCCAACTTCACTTGCATATGAACCATGATGTGATAGGTGTTTAGAAGCATCAAACTTGTATTTTTGTTTGACAAACACATATTCAAGTGACTCAAGATGAAATTGGTGTCTATGCTACTCCTCACTCACACAAACTTTGACCTTGACCTGATTTCATTCCCCCAAGGTTGTAATATACTTGAAAAGGGTTTCACACTCTTATTTATGCTCATTATATCCACCATTGACCTCATCATCAAGCCCATGTTTCTCTTGAGGAAGAGCACGCCCATATACTTGTTCAAACTTTTGTATTATGGAAGGGTGCTACTAACATAGATCATTGCATTCTACTTGAGTGTTATATTCATGAATTTATTCTTCTTTAGTAGGCAAAATTACATCTTATTGACTATCATTCTCTAACACACTTGTAACCTCATCATTATCATCCATATGTAGAAAATATTTTTCCCATGTAGCTTGTTTAATAACATCATTAAAGATCACCTTAGGAAACTAATCACTTTATTCATGAATGATATATGTACTCGTAAATATCTCTTTAATGAGTTTATATAGATCAAACACATGTTGATCAAGTCCCCACTCATCAAGATAGAGGTCAACTATGCCATCAAGAGGTGTTAAATATTCTTGGTCACTAGGATGGTCTTACTCTTCATTGATGGTGAAGTTCATGTTTGATGTGTTAAGCACATATGGATCCACATGAAAATTATTTAAAGGTTCAAAATTTATAGAGACTTTAACACCATACCTATTCCTAAATGCCAAATAGGACCAATCTAAATTCAAATACCCCAAATCTTAGTAATAAAGTCCTTTCACAAGCAAAGGGCAAAGTGAGGTGGCACATCTAAAACCACCACATATTTAGAGATATCAAATTTAGGACAATCATGGAGGATGAGATTCAAACCTTTTATAATTCCAAATATCTTGGTATTTGATCCATCTAATTGTAATACCCCCTTGGAGTGTGATTCATACTTCAAATTCAGCTTATATACTACCTATTTAGGCATGATTGATGTGATTCTTTCACTATCAATCAAATTGTTGTGGAAAAATGAGTCTCTGATGATGATAGAGAGGTAAAATTGAGGATTTTTATCTCTTCTTTTAGTTTTTATTGGATACCATCCTTGGTATTTAATTCATTTGTCAAAACTATTCCTCTTTCACTAGGTTGCCTAGATGGTGCATTGACCTTGGAGAGCTCATTTTAGAGCAAATATCTTTATCTATAAATGGATATTTATTCCCACATTGGTATGCTTACATGTAATTTATTTATTTGATCAAAAATAATCATAGGAAAACTACCAACTTTGTCATGCCCTCTAAGAGCTATAACACTACCACTAGCTTGTGTCACTTGATGCATAGGAGAAGGCATATAAGGATCTTTAACATTATAAGTTTTATTATTTAATTGAGCCATATGGGATGTATTTGAAATACATAATCCTTGAGGTTCTTGAGATTTTATGTTTGGACCACTACTTTCTCCTTGCACTTCCTCAACCACTATCTTCTTTGACCTTATATTTGAAGCTATAGAGTTTGATCCAATGCTCAAGTTACCTTAGTAATTGACTACACATGAGTCCTCTTAATAGTATTTAATAAATGTATAATTTGATTGAGCATATTCTCCATTATTATATCCTCCACTAGGCATCTCTTCTTGAGTCATAAAAGGCACTATTCCCCATTCATCCATATAGACTTGATTGAATGTTTCATTTATATAAGTGGAAGAATCATGAGGCTGATCCTTGAAGGGATACACTCCATTGTATTATACAAGATTGTTTTGGATAGGTACATGTGATTTGGAAGTAGGAGTATTCTAATTTTGTCCATTATGTTGCCACACTTGAGTTAGCTAATCTTGTCCTTGGTGTTAACCTTTAAAAGGTTATCTAGGACCTTGATAAGATTGATAGGGTTAAAAAGGACCTATGAAACCTTCATTACTATTATTATTGTTGCATATTAATAGTTTGATTCTCTTATCTAAGAGATTTGATCAGATATTCCTATTTTTTGTTGCTTAGATGATTAGAGGAAACTTGCTTATGCTTGGGTGTGGGAATAAGAGAAATGGTGGGCATATGAGTTTACACATCATGAAAAAAAGGCATGGGAGGTCTATGGGATATATTAATAGCTTAAATAAGGAAATTATTAGTCCTTATAGCTATCTCATAGGCATTAGGCAAAGTATCCCCTCACATGGATTGAATCATCATAAATATGTCACTATTAAAATATTTGAGGTAATAAAGAAAAGCATGATGGGAAATAGGCATTACCAAGATTGGGATCCTATCCCTATTCTTTTGAAATCTTGTGTTGAAATCTTGTATGACCTCTTGAGGTGTTATCTTTATTATACTTAGTTATTTAGTCAAGGATAAGTGATCAAATTTATATTCAAATTTCCTTCTCAAGAGATCACCTAATTCATCCCATGTAGTGATGGAGTTGGGATCTAAAGTACCATACCAATCAAGGGCCTTAATATTTAATGAAAAAACCAACACCCTGATGGCAACATTCTCTTCAGTGATGTTGTGTATATTACAAAAGTTGGCAATGTTTATTATGTGTTTAATAGGAGTAGTGGAAACTTCTCCCATGTATGAAAGCACACTTTTGAGGGATAACATACAAATTTCATCATAGTGATAAAGTGCCAAAGGAATATGGACATTGAAGGCAACAAAGGGTAGTTTTATTGGGGTTGCCATCATGCAAATTCAACTCAAGAAAAGTCTCCTAATAGGTATATGAGAAACATAATATTTCTTAGAGTATGGATATGTATTAGAAAACCTCTTTGTTCTAACTAAATAGTAAGGTATATATAAAATATAAAATGGAATGCCTTTAATAAAATACCTTATCCTTAACTTAGGAATGAAAATGAAACATTAATCTATAACCAAGAGACAATGAGTATTGGAGTTGTTAGGTACTGCATGAAGGAACCTATACAATTTCAAATTTTCCAAGATTAACATCTACCTTTGACAACTTATTAGACCATGAGGTCCCATTAGGAATGACAAAAATATTATCAACCTAAGAAGGGCTACTTCATCCTCCTTAAATTTGGTGTAACATTGAAAAACATCTTAGGTTTTGGGTGACCTAATGGACAGATGAGTCTTTAGATTGAAGGGCTAGCTCCATTTAAAAAAACATAAAACTAACCAATAATTTAATTTATTTGAAGGAAAAGGGATAGAAGGATATTAAAAATAATATAAAATAGGTGATTTATCAATATAAACTCCACAAGTCTACTTGAACCTGCACTCTGAAAAGTAATTTGCAAAATTGATCTCAACATCCACGGTTCTCTTAACAAAAGTGTTTCAACATGAAGGTGAGATGTAATGTATTTATAAAGGTATATGAATAGTAGGTATTATCATAGACACTAATAATATTCCTTACACTTAAAGACACAAAAAATAACTAACTACACATCATGTGACCTACTAGAAGGTATATTACCTACACAAAGCATGAAAGGGTAAGATGAACACAAATAGAGGTAACTATCACTTGCCATTCAACCATAAAATACTTCACACAGTTAATAAATAATTTGAGGACTTAAAAAAAAATTTAAATATTTTATTGAAAGGCAAAATCAATATTCAAATTAATATGGCTTTACCATACCAAATGTGGATGCATTACAAGGCCAAAAGTGGCAATTTATATAGAGAAATGAGGAAGAGAAAGAGGGGCATAAAAGAAGGAAATTGTGAAGTGTTCACATGAAAGTTACAAAAAAGGATTTATAAACTATTTAAATAGGTCCATAAGGACATATGTTTACCCTATGAATATGCTCCATCATCCAAGTGGCATAGAAGGTAGAAACTTAGCTTGAAACCTTGCACATTTCCTTAAAACTATCCTTCTTTGTATAAGAAAAGTGATAAATGGGCTTCTTAATCATCAATTTTAAATTAAATAATTTAATATATATTATTTGACACTTTCTTTCATTTATAAACTCCTTTGGTCTAACATTTTATTGGAAATTATCATTCATATGGTTAGGTGTCTTGAAACCCCTTCATTTACCACACCTAGCTTTGTCTAAGTGGATCAAAAATTGAATTAAACTTCATCAATAATCTCTCTCTCTCTCTCTCTCTCTCTCTCTCTCTCTCTCTCTCTCTCTCTCTCTCTCTCTCTCTCTCCATGAAAGACATCCAAATACCTTATCATACTTGAATCAATCCATTTTGGTTCCTAAAACAACTCCCAAGACTCAATTTTTCTCCTCAAGTTCTCATTAGTCCTCTTTTCCTTGTAACCCTAAAATCATATAAAACTCATTGTGTATAAAAGTTTATATATGATACTAGAAAAATTAATACATATTTTATGATCCAATATGGCTTTACAACTCCATGCCAAGTTTCAAGTCTTGAAATTGATTGGAAGTGCCTTTTTTATGTGGTTCTCTTCTCCCAATTAGGCTTCCTTGCCTATAAGACTAATTTTATAGTATATATCTATCCCAAACCTATGAAACCATAAAAAGGAGTGTGATTAAATTTATATATCCTATCACCAACATCTATGTCAAATTTGAGACCCTGAGAGCCTATGGAAGTGTGAGAACCGTGAAATGGTCTTGAAACCTAGTCTCTTTTTAAGCCTATTGAAGACTAGCTTTGAAGTCAAGGTTTATTTTATCACTTGCAATATGTATTTTATATATTTTTAGGATTTAATAGGTTTAAAACATTCCAAATTACCTCATACAAATTTTTTAAAGTTCTTCATTGCTCAAAACCCTACAAAACACCTAAAAGCCTTACAAAATAGTGCATTTATCCATACAACTATAAGTATGGACAAAGTACATAGTTGGAACCTAATTGGAGTGATAAATATTATCTAGGAGGTTTTATAAGCAACTAAAGTAATTTTTTTCACTTTATAAGCTCATCTATCTCAACTAGTAATTACTAGGGTTTTATGAGGGTTTAGAGTGACTTAGGTTATGAAAAATTATTCATAAAACCTAGGGCCTTAAATCATGAACCAATTACATAATTTTTTATTTAAATGCTCCTAAAATTTCCATAAGTGATAAAATTCACATGCTTCTTTTCCTTATATTTGTGAGTGCAAGAAGTTGGATATCAGGCTGCAAATAAGTTATTTGAGAGGGGTCTAATTTCTTATCCTTTGTTCATGTAGGTGATGGACCTAAACCAGCAATTGATGCCATGATTTTGAATCATGGGGACATATTTATCATCATTATAGACCATTTTTTCTCATACATAGTGTCATGGTCTCAAGAATCGAGAGAAGACTAGTCTTTAGATAACTATCCTTAGTGAAAGGAGTTTGATGAGGTCCTAAAGCCTAAAGTGCCATTTTTATTGCCTTACCCTATTTTTGGATGATCCTATAGGATTTTTATCAAAATTTTATGTTCATAAATTCTATTATGTTCTCATATTATCCTGAAATAATCTAATTTGCTTCCTTTGGGTATACAAGCTTGTGTTCTTAGTTTTAAGCCTATTAGGCCTAAACAGAGCTTATTTAGTTTTCCTCACTTTTTAATTTAGTATGGGGATATAAATGAGATATTAATATAATCATTAAAATATTTACAAATTATTTTATTCCCTTATATAATTTATAAATTCAAAACAAATAACATCCTTCATGACTAGGCATGGCAGGCATGTAAGTTCTATTGACTGTATATGCAGGGGTTTGGGGAGTCTACTTAGTTATCTCATTATCTAACTTTATTTTTGAGTTTCCAAAACCTTAAATGTTTTCATTAATTTTACATTCACCTGATATTAGCCCCAATTTTCTTCATGTACACTCTACCTACTCTCTAAACTTGAAACCATCATGCATTGCCTAGCAGACCTGTAGGTGGAGATGAACTATATATGTGGGGTTTAAAGAAGTTTAATTGATCATTTTTCTCTAAAAATTATCCATATTTACCTTGAAATTAAATTTATACTAGTAAATTGTATATGATCCCACCCAAACTCCCAAATCACTGATTGTAGGAGGCATTTTCCTCTTCAAGTTTGAAAATAGCTTGTGGTGGTTAGACCAGCCTATAGGTGTCCATTGAGGTGTTTAAATGTAATTTTTGGGTTTTAGGAATTAAATTAAAACCATTGAATATATCAAGTCTATGATACTATGTTAATGGCCTAAACCTCTTTTTAAACTTTGCCACCCTTCTAAATCATACACTTTTGATTGCATATACCTTATCTCTCATGCTTGCTTAAACCATGGTTTTAGGTGGTTATTTTAGGGTCTTGAATACATTTTGAGTTTTAAGGTATTAAATTTAAAATAATTAAACACCTTAATGAATTTTTTATTTTATGAGAGTGTGAAAATCCTCTTCAAATTTCCAAAAACACTACAACTTCCCAAACACAAAACTATTCTTTACACGTTCTCAAAGTATGGTTGTAGGTGGCATTAGAGAAGAGTTTAAACATGAAGTTTAAGAATTGGTCTTCTCAATCCATCATGGAACCTTGAAATCATTAAAATATCATTTAAGTTTCACTTCCACTATCTCAAAAAGTCCATTGTATCTTTCATAGCATCTTCAGGCTTGTTTACCTTCTTTTCTTAATACATAGGTTGGTATATGAGTATTTAGGCATGTACATCCAATCCTATTAACCTTGATTGATTTTAAATTAACTTAGGTGTATTAATGTGTTTTTAAATTTTCATATTTTCATCTAAAATAATTTATTATTCTAACACCTATCTTTATTTTATGTAAATTAACTATTCTGGTTTAAAATGGGGAGCTACAGGTCTATAACCTGCAGGTCCCTATTCTACTTACATAAATTGTTAAGATGGATTTCATTAAGTAATTTTAACAATTTTATTATTTTTTTAACTTTTTTACCATTATATATCACCTCTCAATAATCTTATTTATCTCTTGCTATAAATATACAACCTTAAATGCACCCATTCACGTGTACATATTGTCTACACAAAAAACTTATATACAAGGTTTGCATATAGAATGGATCTATGTTAATTCATTTTTTTGATGATACCATGAATTATATGAAGGTCATATGATTTATTATGAGTTTATTTCACATTTATCCATTTATTTAACACCTCAATATGAATCTTAGACCTCATGAATATTCACTTACAGGTCTACAAACCTTTGGGTGAAAGAAGCTTGTCTAAGTTTGGATTCGAGAGTGAATTGAGTCCAATTATCACTATATTGAGTTTAAAAAATGTTAAAAAAATATCCCTCATTATTTATAATTTATGTTAATTCTTAATTGGACCAAACTTGGCATTCAAACATGTAGAAGACTACTAATACATAGACCATGCTTCCAAAGGATAATAACATGACATCCCTTGAAAGGATATATTTAAAGATACACTTTAATAAAGAGAGAGATTATTAATCATAATATAATTATGGATTCTATATGAAAAATTAATTACTTCAAACCTATGAAAGTGATATTCCTTCAAAACAAAAAAACACTTGCAACAAGTGTGATTGAAACTCCATACACTTAAGACACTAATCCATTTGAATAAAAAACCTCATGAAGTTGAATTGATTTATTAAAAAATAATTGAAATGAGTAATTTGTATTATTGTAACATATCACAAAACCATTCTCCTCCATTTAATTTTGGCATGTTAAAACAAGAGCAAAACTAGACCCTCTTTGAATAGATAAGGCATAGTGACATGTTATCACTCTTAATGATTGTTCATAAAGTATGGGACATGAATTTATAAACAAATGTAACTAAATTTATTGTAATTATGACTCATAACAATTACCAAAATTTTATCCTCAAAATTAATCTCTCCTAACCGTATCATACATTTAATTTTTTCCTTTCTAAGCTTGTGAAGGTAGTGATGGAAGAGAGAGAGAGAGAGTTGTTTGTACTTGTTGGAATTGAAAATTGATACAAAGATTTATAATTACCTTTGAAATTATAATATACTATCTATAACTATTTTAACCTACAAGTTGTTCTCCTAAGGCTATACAAGTTCCTATAAAGGAGTATTTTTCTCATTTTGGGTGTTGAACTATAAGTTTTTTAGGGTTTGACCATTCTCTGACCCTTTTTTGACATTATGTATGCTATGATTTTTTTTTGAAATGTTTTAATTCGATATTTTTATGTATAAATCCTCCAAATTTGCAAAAAAGGTGACCAAAATTACTTTATGGTGTATATCAACATTATAAGAGGTTAATACATGATAATATGGATTTTAGGACACATTAATAACCTTGCATAATGATTCATTACTATGTTAAACCTTTGAACACACTTGAAAACACCATGACTCATAAATGACCTCAAGGACTATACAAACACATATGAGACCAAACCTCAAACAATGCTAATCAATGACTAATGTGACCACATGGAGACCATTTTTAAGTCCTTAAAAGACATTAAAATACCATATAAAAGTTTTAATAAGCCTATGAAAAGTTTCAACCTATATGGGTTGACCATTTTTGACTTAGGGTCAAAAATTGGTCAACAATACCAAAACTTGAAATCTAATTCTTGTCACATAAAAATAACCATATTGCCAAGTATCGTAGACTAGATAGATAGGATAGTTTGGCAACAATATATGGTATATTACCATTGTAACTAAAATTGATCTAAAATTTAATATGTAGATTAAAATGTTAGGTAATACCATCTCACCAAATTTTGAAATCAAAACATGGAATTTCAAATCTTACTAAAATAAGAGAGCCATCTTTCCAAGTGTCACATATTAAAAATTTGACACAATCTTATAGAAATGGATGGTACATTACCACTATATCACCAAATACTATGAAATATGGCATGTAGGTTTCACATGTCAATTAATATCATGTTAAAAACTTTGGAATTACCATAATAAGAGAACCATCTTGTGAAGTGTCAATGACACAATTTGATGTAGTAAAATGGTGCATTTATATTGTACCTCCAAATGATTTGAAATTTAATACATAGATTGTAAGTTTCAAGTAATATGACCTCATAATTTTTTTCATCTCTTCTTTAATGAAGAAGTATAACCATCCTTCAAAGTGTTTTGATAAAATTAGATGGTGAATTTCCATAATGACTCTAAATGATTTGAAATTTAGTACATATATTTAAACTATTAGGTAAAATGACCTCACTATATTTATCCATCCATTTATTACTATAGTTGAATAACCATTATAATAAATGTTCAAGAAGTAGCAGTCTATGTAGACTGATAGAATGATAAAAAGATATTTTCACTATTTATGTGGTAAAAAATACTTTTACAACATCATTCTAAGAGGTTAATAATCTCATACCAATAGGTCATAACCCAAAAACCAAAACAAACACATGCTACTCCATTTTTAGTTGATTCAAGATTTATAAAACCCTTAGATGATCTTGCATCATGTTTTAAGACTACTGCTAGTGTATCCCATGATACAAGTTATAAGTACTCTAGTTTTAAGTATCTCAATCCTTATAATTCCTATTACATCAAGTGGTCCTCCATCACTAGGTTTAATTACCCTTCCCATGAGAAATAATTCTACCTCCAATATAATAAAGGTCTACACCAAATATGGCTTAATGGAAAATTATTCCCAAAACTCCCAAAATCTAAGTTCCACTACCCTATTAGTTATCCCTCAGCCTAGGCCTATTCCCCATTTAAAGACAATTACTAATAAGCCCTCTAGAGATAGCAAATCTAAAATTCCATATTTCATAATTAGGCCATCAATTTATCCCTTTACGCTTTAAAGGCCACAAGTTTCATCTTGGTCCTCTTAATAGCCTCATTCTACATTAGTAATATCTATCTCATGCACTTCACTTTCATATGTCATAGGTCCCCCAAGTTTTACATTTAATAGGCCTATATCCTTTTTGAGGATGATGACTAATCTCTCAAGTGTCATTGGACCCTATGTCCACATGACACAAGATCATGTCCCATATGCCCTCACGGGTAAATTCCCTTTGTCATTTTTACATTTTCTCCTAATTCCCCACCTCTATTTACACTTATATTCAAGTCCCTCTTACATTTGGGCCCCTTCATCCATGCCTATAACATTTGATTCCATAGTTGTATCATCTATTGTTACCAATTTAGGAGCTCTTAGGTCAAATAAATGAGGTGATTGGATATATTCACTTTAGGTAGAGAATCTATAATGACCTAAGATAGTGAATTATGACTCTTATAAATAGTTCATGTTAGATAAATATACATGTAGAATGAATATAATAATGACGCAAATATTCACCCAAAAAGGAGAACTTATAGTGTGGTAAATAGAGAAGGTCTTGTTTTAGATTAAGGTAAAAACAGGTTTTGAAGGGGCCCCAAAACCCTGTTACAAAGAAAGAAAGATCATCCAAGACCATAGGCAAAGCCTAAAAACTACAAGGAAGTAGCAAAAATAGGTTTTAAATGGACCTGAAACCACCAGAAAGACTTCCGATCAAAACCCAGATTAAATAGAGATCTGGTATCACCAAAGGCAAAGGATTACAGAAAGAAAACAAAAAATAGGACCAGTTACTAAACCAACCAGAAGAACCAGATTATTCATCCAGTTCTAATATCATTTTCATAGTTTCTTTTCCTTTCATAATAGTATCCTGGGCAGTGGTTGCCGCCTGCATAGCTCCTTTTTGTGTAACCTTCTTTCTAGAACTTTGTCTCATCCTTTTGCTGGGTCCCTCCAGGGCTTTGGTCTCCTCATTGGCTCTTTTACCTATATTGACAGTAGCAGCACAAATATTGGACGTAACTTCCTCCATTTTCATTCTGTTGTCCTTAATAAGTTCCCAGAGGTTATTTTCATAGGCTTTGAGCTTGACTGGGATCTCCCTTATCTGATTTTCCATATTGTTTATTTTGTTCCAAACAACTTTCAGGGAATCTTCCATAGTTTCCACTTTCCTCTTGAGATCCATAATCTCCCTACATGTCCAAGAATCAAATTGGGATGATGCCTCTGCTTTACATTTAACCGAAGCCATAGTTGTGTGTGTTTCATCATTCTATTTTTTCCCTCTCCATTCCTCAGAATTTTTATTGGGACTGTTCCTGGCTTCTTCAAAGATATCCTCTCGACTCTTTTGTTCCCGCTCTTTAATTCTAGTTTGAATTTCCATATCCGTATCTTGATTATCATCCTGACCTGAAGTTTCCTTTTCGTTCTTTGAAGTTGGGTCCTCAACAGGGTCATCCGGGACAAATTCATCCTTTGACACTTTCTGGTTTTCCTCCGTATCTACAGTTCTGTTTGCAGAATCCTCCTCTATGTTGACATCATCTTTTTCATTCTTCTCAGAACATTCTTCATCCTCATTAGAGTTTGTATCCCAGCTTTCAGTTCCTTCTTCTTCTTCCAAGTTTTCCTCCCTGGGGTTTTCAATTCTCTCCCGTTCTGTATCTTCTTCTACATTCTGCTTTTTAGCACTAAGGAGCTTTATTTTGCCTTTCCCGTTTACACTTTCACTCTTTTTGTTCCCTGACACCTTAATTTTCCCCTGTTTGGGGTGCTTTACCATTGCACTATTCTTGCAGTAGCCTTCGATAAGTAGAATAAGGCCTTCATGTAGGATAGGGCGAGTTTCCTTTTTCCTATGAGCATATAAACTTTGGACCAAGGAGAAGTGAAGATAAAAGGGAAAAGACAAACTAACCTTGTGCCTAAAATGGTTAAGGAAGACAAAATAGAACTTGTGCACACACTTGCTTCTTCTGTCCAGGATGAAGTACTCCCTTATGTAGCTTAAGACATCCCTCCATATCCCTTTTATTTGATCCAATTCATAGAAATCCCCATTCTTGACTAGCTTCTGCTCTTCCTCATCTATTTTGGGGAACTTACAAAAGGCCTCATTCGAGATGCTTGTCTACTTGGAAAATTTGAGTCCATCCGTAGGCAGCCCTGTAACGTCAGCTATAAAATCCTCTGTTAAGTTCATTGTGATACCATGCAGGGTGACCCTTTCATTAGACCAATTTTTGAAAAAATCCGTAGTGATATGCGGCTTTGATCCATGGAGTCTTTCCATGTAGCTCGCAACTTTTCCTTTCTGTAGAATTCTCCAGACTTCTTGTTTCTCTCTCCATTCATCACAGCTCTTGGGTTCCTATTTTTGGGGTTCTCCCTTCCTTTCGTGTGCCATACTCATTTTCTTTGAATCCTAGTTGCTATGGTTTTTACATTGAACCCACCTGCTGCCAAATTGATTAGAAAGTTGGCTTTGTTTGTGCTTTTTCATGATCTGCATCTCACTCTTGAGGGCCTTCCTCTTTAATGATTGTTTTCCTTTCCCCACGCTGCCACTTCTCCTACTCATTATATTTTTATTACTCTCCAATCTTTCCTTCCTTTGCATGGGTTGCATCATGAAGAATGAGTGCCCTCAATTCCACGTTCTTTTCTAATGTTTCATGCCACCTCACTGTTTGACCTTCTCGGACTGCACAATTAGCTAGCCAATCTGCAACACCATTGGCTTCACGAAAGGTGTGGGTCATAATCACTTCTTCAAATTTATTTAATAATGTTTTCATCTCCATTACCTTATCCTCTATGGTCCAAGACACAATATTTCTATTATTAAGAATATTTATAATATTCAAAGAGTCCCCTTCAAGCCACAATTTGGGATATCCTGAGTCCACAACTAATTTGAGGGTCTGAAGGGCAGCTGTAGCTTCAGAAATGTGGCAATTCAATTTACCAATGGGGATTGCAACAACATCAATTACCATTCCCATATAGTTTCTCAAGACTCCACCACAACCTACATTCCTTGGGTTCCCTTTGGCAGCACCATCAAAGTTTCCTTTAATCCATCCTTGAGGAGGAACATTCCATGTTACTCCTGATCTAGGATTATCAGGTTTACCAATAGGATTATCCGTCCTCAAGGGATTATCCACTTGGAGGGTAGAGATTGGATTCTTTTGTAATAAAAAATTCTCCTTTAAAGCTCTAATGATGTTATGTCCTACCACCCATCCAGGAAGTTCTTTACTTCTAAAGATTTAGTTATTTCTTTCCTTCCATATTCCCCACCAAATATGGGGAAGAGTAATTTTCCATAAAAAAAGGACTTCGGGATTCTTTGAAGGGCAGTACCAGCTTTTGAGAGATAATTCCACATTTTTGTGGTGAATCCATGTAATGCCCCACAAATTGAGAATCTCCTTCCAAACAAGCTGAGTGAAGGAACAATTCACGAACAGATGATCTCTATCCTCAAGGTCTTTTTTACAAATAATACACCTATTTACAATATTAATTCCGTGTTTCTGTAAATTATCCAGAGTCAATATTTTGTTTTGGAGAAGGGTCCAGAAAAAGAATTTAATTTTAGGGATGAGCCCCTTAATCCAGGCTCTCATCCATAACGGTTTTCTACCATTTCCCTTAGAGGAGAAAATGGACGAAACTTTAAACTGTCCACTTGTCTCATTGTGCCAAACAATTCTATCGTCTTGGTTTGGATATAGAGATATAGCATTTAGAGATAATTGAATATCCTTGAGATCTTGATCATAGTCAGTGAGGTTTACCTAAGAGTTGTTCTACCAATATTGATTAACCGTTATTCCCACTCTTTACTTGCATCTATCTATCAAATCTTTATCTTGGATTTCTTCCTATAACGGTTTTCCTCTTAACCAAATATCTTCCCAGAACTTCACCTTTTTACCATTGCCAACTTTCCATGAACTTCCTTCTTCTAAAACATGTTTTGTTCCTTGGATTGCCCCCCATATGGCAGAAGGATGAGAAATGTCTGGTGTAGTAAAGAATTCAGGGAGTGACTTTGCCTTGAATAAGTACTTATGCTTCCAAATTTTAGTCCATTCTTTATTTTCCTGATAAACCCTCCACCCCTGTTTAGCTAAGAGGGCTATGTTCATACTTCTAATTTTCCTTATACCAAGTCCACCATCCCTGATAGGTTTGCAAATGTTATCCCATGCTATAAGAGGCATTCTCCTTTTCTCCTCAGTACCTGACCAAAGAAAGTTTCTCTGGATTTTTTCTATAGCTTCAACAAATTTAGTGGGGATTTTGAAAAGACTCAAAGCATACGTAGGTATGCTTTGAAGAATTGCTTTGAGGAGTGTGAGCTTTCCACCTTGGCTTAGAAGACTGCCTTTCCATCCCACCAATTTCTTACTAAATTTGTTAATAAGTCCTTCCCAAAAAGCTTCAGGAACTTTCGACCCTAAAGGGAGACCAATGTAAGTGGAAGGAAAAGAACCTATGAAGCATTCTAGGATTCTTGTTATTTTGTTCTGTCTATAAACTAGGGTATTGGTAAAGAATACCACACTTTTGTTCCAATTAATTAGCTATCCAGAGGTAGAGGAATACAGATTTATAGCTTCCTTTAGAGTTCTAGCTTCTGTGACTTCAGACTATCCCATGAAAATAGTATCGTCCACAAATTGACCATGGGAGCATATTAAAGGATGCGAAGAGGGTTTCAGACCTTTAAATAATCCTCTAAAAATTAAGTCCCCAAGGTATCACCCCATACTATCGGCCATGATAATAAATAGAATAGGGGAGATAGGATCCCCCTGTCTTAATCCCCTAGATGGATTGAAAAAATGAGACGAACTCCCATTTACCAACACAACTATAGAAGTAGTAGTTATCAGCTGCTTGATTATATCAACCACTCTTTGTTCAAAGCTAAAGGCAATAAGGATTTTTGAAAGGAATAGCCAATCCACCCTGTGGTATGCTTTAGCTATATCCACTTTCATTAAGAACCCCTTTGTGTTAGATCTGAACAGTGAATGAATATTCTCATGCACTGTTATAACCGAGTTGAGGATTTATCTGCCTAGAATGAATCCATTTTACTGATCAGCTATTAATGAAGGGATCACTTGAATTAGTCTGGTCATTAGAACTTTGGAAATTATCTTATAGAAAGAGTTGCACAAACTAATCGATCTGAATTGATCGGGGCATTCCACTCCAGCCTTCTTCAGAATAAGGCACAGAAAAGTGGCATTAACTTCCTTTAGCATCTGTTTTGCTCCAAAGAACTCCTTCACCGCATTGCTGACATCCTTACCTATAAGTTTCCAGAGCTTTTGAAAAAAAAACATGGGGAAACCATTTGGTCCAGGTGCTTTTTCTCCTCCTAAAGATCTAATAGCTTTGAAGATTTCCTCCTCCTTAGGTATAGAACATAACATATTATTCTGCTCCTTCGAGATCAATGGAGGAATCACTCGTAGGATATCAGCTTGGCTTTTCAAGTTAATGTTTCTATCATCCTTCATCAGGGAAGAGAAAAATGAGATCATTTCCTCCTTTATTTCCTTTTCCTCTATTATCTTCTGATCTCCTTTTATCAAATGATGAATATGTGTTTTCGCTTTGTGTTTCAAAGTGGAGAGATGGAAAAACTTAGTATTTTTATCTCCTTCTTTCAATGATTGCACCCTTGATCTTTGTCTCCAAAAGGTTTCCTCCTTTGTTATAATGTCTTGATATTGTACCAATTGTTCACTTTCTTCTCTATGGGATTCTGAGGTATATCCATTTTGCTGGATTTTTTCCTGAATTCTACTGATATTCTCCTTGATGGTCTTCTTTTTCTCAAAAATATTTCCAAAACAGTCCTTATTCCATTTCTTAACTTCCTTTTTAACATTTTTGAGTTTGGAGGCAACTCTGAAGAGAGCTGTTCCCTCAATAGGAATATTCCACCACTCCTTTATTTTGCTTTCGAACTGTGGATGCTGCAACCACATCTTTTCAAATCTGAATGGATGATTCTTTTTTTGATTCAATTTGATCGCTGTGAGAATAAGAGGGAAATGATCTGAGCCTATTCTGTGGCATGCTTCCAACTTACAAGTATAGTCTTTTATCCAGTCTAGGGAAATGAGAGCCCTATCAAGCTTAGCCTGTATACATTCCTTATCCAGTCTCTTATTGCTCCAGGTATACTGAATTCCTTGCAGCTCCACATCCATTAAACCTTCTTTACTTATAAACTTCATGAGATCAAATCTCCCTTCCATTTGAATAGTGTTACCACCCATTTTCTCATAATCATAGAGAGGAACATTAAAGTCTCCCATTATAATCCATCGCCCACAGTAATCTTTGCTTCTGAGTTTTGAGAGAGTTTCCCATACCTTCTTCCTTTCGTTCTTGGCATTGGGAGCATAGATATTTACAACATACCATCTTTCCTTTTGGTCAACCCTAGTTAAATTGACAGCCAATTTTTTTTACTTTCCATCAAAATAGAACCAGCATATTGATTTTTGTTCCATAATATCACGGTTCCTCTCGAGGCACCTTCAGAGCTACTGGCCTTAATGGTGTAATATTTAAAGTCTTTGATCTGTTCTGCTTTCTCTTTACTCATTTTAGTTTCTTGAAGCAAAAGGAGGTCTGGCTTTTGCTCTCTGACAAAATTCCTAACTAAATCTACTTTATAAATGCTATTTAGCCCCCTAATATTCCAACTAAGAATCCTCATTTATTTTTATTGATTTGGAGACATTGCTGCAGAGTAGTCTGCTTTCCATCTGCTATATTGTGCTTACTTTCCAATTCTCTATTCTTCTTTGTAGATTTTTTCCCAGGTTTATCTGGAGATCCTACATCCGATTTAAATTTGGCTTGCTTTTCAGATCCTTTTCCTTCTTTACTCCTTAGAGGACTATTTACTTTCGCACCGCCATTTCTTGTCTTAATGTGATTAGTATTGTTCTTTTTCTCTCCTTTAATCTTTTGGTTTTTAGAGTTTTTTCCAACCTCTTTCATTTCTTCTGTCTTTAGGGCCTCTTTCGCAGGAGTGTTATTTTCAACCATTGATACCTCCTGCTTTTCCCTTATCTGAACTTCACACAAATCTCCCTCTCCTTCTTCTATATTGTTTCCCCCTTTAGGTAATACTTCTCCTTCCTCTAATTCTTCATTATCCTTTACCTTAGAAACTTGATTTTCTATACTTTGGGTGTTCTGGTTTAGGAAATTAGCCTCTTCTTCTGTTAGAAAATCTGATTTTTTGTCCTCTGATCCCTTCCCCTTCTCTTCCATTAGGGGACTAAATTTTTTTAATGGGGGATCTATTGTTCCTACTGAATTAGGGTTGCTCTCTTCTTCTGTTGCAGAGATTTTAACCTTATCTGTGTGTTGGTCAGCTAAGGCATCTTGAGTCTTCCTTATCTTTCAAAAGTCTTCTTTTACCTTCCATATTTTCTTTTGTTGAATCTTTATATTTATCCCTTCCTGAAAATTTCTTGAAAAGGGTCTACCCCTGTTAGGGAAATTCTTAGCCCAATGCCCCTGCTTCTTACACACATAACAAGAATTTGGCATATCTTCGAAGATAATTTCTTGGGTTTTCTTACCAAGCTTAGAGATTAATTCCACTTTTTTGGGGAGATGGTTAAGGTCTGCCACTTTAACATAAATTTTGGCACTTTGGAGTTTTGTTCTTGAAGCCGTGGCATTATCCACAGCCACTAACTCACCAAATGAACTAGCTATTCCATTGAAGATGTCCTCATGCCAGAATTCCAATGGAAGCCCAGGTAGTCTAGCCCAAATAGGGGTTGTTAAGAAAAATGAGTCTGATAAATCCATTTTTGGTTCCCATTTCTTGATTATAAGAGTGCTTTTTCCAAAGGACCAGGGTCCTTCACTCAGAATCTTATACAAATCTTCTTTACAATTAAAGATAAAAGAGAAAAAACCATTCACCATTGGTGCAATGTCTACTTCTCCATGTATAGCCCATTTCTTTCTGATCATAGACCTGAGTGAATCTATATTTGGTCTTGCTCTTAGAAACTTTCCAACTAGGGTGAGATCCATTGATGATACAGAGAAATCAAGTAAAGGGTCTGGGATGAAAATTTGAAACTCACCTTTCTCCCAACATGATTTAGATGTTACCGGTGGGAAGAGGGATTTCCCTGTCGGTTTTTTCCCAAACAATGATGACCAGGTCCTTTGTTCAGGGGCCCCTATCTGTCTTTCAGAGTTCTTTTCTATTTTATAATCGGATTTATCTTTTGCTTTCTCTGTGGATTGTTCTAACACATTTTTCAATGGTGAATCTCCAGTCCCATTATAGGACTAAAAAATAGCTAAAAGCCTTTTTGTGTCTACGTCGGTTAGTAAACCTGACTCTCCGCATTTTCCTCCTTCCTCTGCTGTACCCCTAGGATCTATTCCTCCTGCCAAATTCTCCCCGTTTCTTTTCCTACTCATCCCAAATTCAAAAATTTTCCCAGACGTATATGCTCTTCAAATGCAATAGTTACCATATAGAGAAGGTCTTGTTATCCCTAAATATAAAGAGGAAAAAATGTGAGGAACACATAATTGAAAACTTAATCTCAGTGTCTTTGAGGATGATGACTAATCTCTCAAGTGTCATTGGACCCTATGTCCACATGACACAAGATCATGTCCCATATGCCCTCATGGGTAATTCCCTTTGTCATTTTTACATTTTCTCCTAATCCCCCACCTCCATTTTCCTCTTATATTCAAGTCCCTCTCACATTTGGTCCCCTTCATCCATGCTTATAACATTTGATTCCATAGTTGCATCATCTATTGTTACCATTTTAGGAGCTCTTAGGTTAGATAAATGAGGAGATTGGATATATGCACTTTAGGTAGAGAATCTATAATGACCTAAGATAGTTAATTGTGACTCTTATAAATAGTTCATGTTAGATAAATATACATGTAGAATGAATATAATAATGACTCAAATATTCACCCAAAAAGGAGACCTTTTAGTGTGGTAAATAGAGAAGGTCTTGTTCTCCCTAAATATAAAGAGGAAAAAATGCGAGGAACACATAATTAAAAACTTAATCTCATTGATAAGGGCTTCCCAAAACTTGGCCGAGAATATCATGGAAGAGATAAAAAAACAAGTGAAGACCCTAGAGTCTCAAGTGAGGAGTATCTTCCCACCTAAGTTGGTAGAGAAGGTTGAATGGGAACTATTTGAATTATTTCTTACTCTAGGATAATTAATGAAATCCATTTCATAAGGGAATGTGTTGTATCAAAAGACACAACCATACTTGCTTTAACTTGTCATGATGGATAATAAACTAAATAAAATGGTAATTGTGATCAACAAGGGATGTTACCTTGGTTAAAGATAATGCCATTGGTGGACCTTAAATTATAATGAGTCTTTACTAGAAATATGAGGACCTCCTTAATGGTTTAGTGACATGAAATCATAAATGATCCTATTAGAGAAGCATAGAGATAAGATGTTGGCCTACTTTAAGGAGGTCAACATCAGTATGTTGTTCACACCTGATGGCATAGTCATTAATAGAAACATGTTTAGGATGCACCTTAAAGGGTTTAGATATGCATTTATAGAGATTATGACTAAGGGATATAAGTCTAAATCTAGTGTCATCTTATACTTAACCACAAAACTGTGAATAACATCAAAAAGGTTCATACACTCAAGAATGTCATGTAGGTCCCTCAAAAGACTCAAAATGAGTTGATGACATGAGGATATGTGATTTTTAGGGAACCACCTATTAAAATTTACAAGGTGCATCAATAATCCAATATGATTTCTTAGGTGTTGGTAACATAAGATGTTGTGTTGTGGAGCCTATTTATAAATTATAGTGTATTTCAAATACTATACATTTAAAATGTACTGTACACTCTATATGTATTCTCACTAGACTTCAGGGCTGGATCAGGCCTCGAGCAAGGGTTTGGGGTAGTAGATATAAAAAATGGGGGTTTGGGGGTGAGAGCCCCTAAGTAGGGGTTTGAGAGTGGTAGCCCTTGACAAATGGGAATTCAATGGTGGTAGTCCCCCAAAAAAATTTTGGACCCCCTTTAATGGGAAACTAGTTTTTGGGTTGACTTGGCATGTGGTTTTGGTACCCATTATTTTGTAATACTACTTTGTTGATGTATTATGTATATATAGATATTTACTAGGTAATACATCAAGATAACACGAGTCGGAGAAGGAAGAATATAGTGTCTAGATTTAGGTATGAATTTAGGAGGGTTTATTGACCACATCTCTAAAAAACATTTATGCATTGTAATTGTGAGAAGATTTATATAAGAGTGGTTTGTACTCTCGTGGATTATAATAAAATATGAGCATGTGTTTTTTGGTGGTTATAGCCCACATTAGGTGAACCATGTTAAATATGGTCTTCTTATTTTGCATGTTCATTTCTATTCTTTCTACATCTCTATTTATATATATTATTATTGTGATTCTATGAAATTATTCCACATCAATTTTTAGTTTTATTACTAGCAACTAGTATCAAAGCTTTAGGTTGTATTTGTTGAAGTATTGAATCACATGAAGGGTTATTAGTTCAAGTGAGAGCTATGGATAATGATCACAAATCAAAGGTTGAAAATTTCAATGGAGAGAACTTTGGTCTATGGAAGATGTAGATGGAGGATTACCTCTATTAGAAGGACTTACATGCCCTATTGGGAGGAAAAGTAAAGAAACCAGTGAGTATGATAGATGAGGCGTGGGAGTTTCTTGATAGGAAAGAAATTGGGGCCATTAGGTTATGCTTTTCATCTTTGATCATGTTTAATATATCATAGGAGAAGACCAAAAAAGGTCTCATGAATGTATTAAGGAAGTTATATGAGAAACCCTCTACTTCTAATAAAATATTTCTAATGAAAAAGTTATTTAATATGAAGATGTCTAAAAATGGTTCAATTATTGATCATCTAGATGAATTTAATACAATTGTGAGTATGTTTAATTATTTAAAAATATATTTTGATGATGAAGTTAGGGATTTAATTATTTTGTGTTCTTTACTATAGATTTGGAATATCTTGGTAATGGTTATGAGCAACTCAGTCTCTAATAATGCCAAGTTGAAGTTTGAGGATGTCATAGGAGTAATCCTTAGTGAGGAAATGTGATGGAAAATATCTGGGGAGACTTCTACTTTAGGTGATGCTTTGGTGGTGGAGAGTAGAAGGAGACAAAATTTTAGAGGAAAAGGAAAGAGTGAAAAGTCAAATGGTCTTTAAAGGTCAAAATCAAGGGCAAGGATGGTATGTTGACGCTATGGAAAGACTAGGCATGCAAAGAAGGATTATTGGTCTCTTTAGAAGTATAAAAAAATCAAGAAGACACCAAGGAGGTGAATGTGGTAATAGGTAATGCATATTAGGATGTATTAATTATCTCTATTGATAATATTGTTGAGTCTTGGGTTTTAGATTCAAGGGCTTCTTTTCATGCTACACCATATATGCATTATTTTATTGATTATGTTCAACGGGATTTTGGACATGTTTACCTTGGTGATGATGAGATTTATAGAATATTAGGAAAAGGAAGTGTTTAAATCAAGATTTATAATGGGAACACTTGGCTACTCAAGGATGTCAGGCATGTGCCTAAGTTGAGACAAAATTTGGTATCCACAAGATAACTAGGTAGTGAAGGTTGTATGGTGACATTTATAGTAGATTCTTGGAAGGTGTCCAAGGGTGCTCTTATGGTAGAAAGAGGTAAGAATTTTGGTACCATGTATTTATCAAGTAGTGCTGATTATTGTAATTTAGTTGCTTTAGATGTAGATGCAACTTTGTGGCATAATGGGCTTGATCACATGAGCCAAAAGGGTATGAAAATTTTGAAGGATCAGTTACTTAGATTGAAAGGATCTAATTTATATTTCTATGAAAACCATGTGTATAAATTATCTTATTGATAATATTTTTGAGTCTTGGGTTTTAGATTCAGGGGCTTCTTTTCATGCTACACCATATATGCATTATTTTATTGATTATGTTCAATGGGATTTTGGACATGTTTACCTTGGTGATGATGAGATTTTTAGAATATTAGGGAAAGGAAGTGTTTAAATCAAGATGTATAATGGGAACACTTGGCTACTCAAGGATGTTAGGCATGTGCCTAAGTTGAGACAAAATTTGGTATCCATAAGATAGCTAGGTAGTGAAGGTTGTATGGTGACATTTATAGTAGATTCTTGGAAGGTGGCCAAGGGTGCTCTTATGGTAGAAAGAGGTAATAATTTTGGTACCATGTATTTATCAAGTAGTGCTGATTATTGTAATTTAGTTTCTTTAGATGTAGATGCAACTTTGTGGCATATTAGGCTTGATCACATGAGCCAAAACGGTATGAAAATTTTGAAGGATCAATTACTTAGATTGAAAGGATCTAATTTATATTTCTATGAAAACCATGTGTATTAATTATATCTATTGATAATATTGTTGAGTCTTGGGTTTTAGATTCAGGGGCTTCTTTTCATGCTACACCATATATGCATTATTTTATTGATTATGTTCAACAGGATTTTGGACATGTTTACCTTGGTGATGATGAGCTTTGTAGAATATTAGGGAAAGGAAGTGTTTAAATCAAGATGTATAATGGGAACACTTGGCTACTCAAGGATGTCAGGGATGTGCCTAAGTTGAGACAAAATTTGGTATCCACAAGATAACTAGGTAGTGAAGGTTGTATGGTGACATTTATAGTAGATTCTTGGAAGGTGGCCAAGGGTGCTCTTATGGTAGAAAGAGGTAAGAATTTTGGTACCATGTATTTATCAAGTAGTGTTGATTATTGTAGTTTAGTTGCTTCAGATGTAGATGCAACTTTGTGGCATAATAGGCTTGATCACATGAGTCAAAAGGGTATGAAAATTTTGAAGGATCAGTTATTTAGATTGAAAGGATCTAATTTAGATTTCTGTGAAAACCATGTGTATAAATTATCTCTATTGATAATATTGTTGAGTCTTGGGTTTTAGATTCAGGGGCTTCTTTTCATGCTACACCATATATGAATTATTTTATTGATTATGTTCAATGGGATTTTGGACATGTTTACCTTGGTGATGATGAGCTTTGTAGAATATTAGGGAAAGGAAGTGTTTAAATCAACATGTATAATGGGAACGCTTGGCTACTCAAGGATGTCAGGCATGTCCCTAAGTTGAGACAAAATTTGGTATCCACAAGATAGCTAGGTAGTGAAGGTTATATGGTGACATTTATAGTAGATTCTTGGAAGGTGGCCAAGGGTGCTCTTATGGTAGAAAGAGGTAAGAATTTTGGTACCATGTATTTATCAAGTAGTGCTGACTACTGTAATTTAGTTGCTTTAGATGTAGATGCAACTTTGTGGCATAATAGGCTTGATCACATGAGCCAAAAGGGTATGAAAATTTTAAAGGATCAATTACTTAGATTGAAAGGATCTAATTTAGATTTTTGTGAAGACCATGTGTATAAAAAATACAAAAAGGGTAAAATTTCTCAAGGTTGGACCTATGAGGAAGGAGAATAAGTTAGAGTTGGTTCATTGAAATGTATGGGGGCTAGCTCAAGTATCTTTTATTGGTGGGTCATCTTATTATGTCACTTTTATTGATGATGTAACTAGGAAAGTTTTAGTGTATGGCATTAGGAAAAAATATGATGTGTTTGATACGTTTAAAAGATGGAAAGATTTGGTTGAGAATGAAATAAATCTCATGTTAAAATGTCTCAGGTGAGATAATGGTGGGAAATATTACAACAATGCATTTTTTGATTATTATTAAATGAATGGAATTAACAGATAGAGGATAGTTCTAAGAATTCCACATTAGAATAGAGTGTCAAAAAGCTTGAAAATGACTATCATGGAGTGTGGTAGGAGCATGAGGTTGCATGCAGGACTACCTCTTCAGTTTTGGGTAGAAATAGTAAACATGCCAATATATCTGATAAATAGAGGTCCTTTATCTACTTTGGATGGAGGCATACCTGAGGAAGCTTGGTCTAGTAAGAAGACTGATTATTCATTTCTTAGAATATTTGTATGTGAATCCTTCATTCATATTGATAAGGATGATAGAACCAAATTAGAGGCTAAGTCTAAAAAATTCATCTTTATTGGTTATGGTGAGGATGACTTTGGTTTCTAGATTTGGAGTCTTAAGGACAAGAAAATATTTAGGTCTAGGGAAGATGTATTTAATGAAAAAGTCATGTATAAACAATAGTTTCAAAATCAAAAAGAGGATTCTAGAAAAGAGTACACCATACTAAAAGACATTGTAGATGATAAAGTGTCCAAGCAACTAGTTCAGGCACCTACTCCACATGAACCCTAAATTCTTATGGTGAGAAGGTCTTCTAGGGTAAGAAGGGAACCTAATTTTTTTCTCCATCTCTTAATTATTTATTACTCACTAACAATGGAGAGCCAAAGTGATTTGAAGAATCAATATAGGTAGATATTAGAAAGAAGTGGGAGGAACCTATGGATGAGGAGCATTAGTCTCTCATGGAAAATTAGACTTGGGATTTGGTAACCCCACCTGAAGGTAAGAGAGTATTGTAGAACAAGTGGGTGTATAGAGTTAAAGAAGATGATAGAGGCAAGAAAAGGGAAAAAGCTTGATTGGTAGTAAAGGGGTTTTCATAGAAGAAATGAATTGATTTTGATGAGATTTATTACCCAATAGTAAAGATGACTTATATTAGGACTATTCTTGGGATAGCGGTAGTGGAAGACTTAAACTTAGAGCAGTTAGATGTGAAGACTATGTTCCTTCATGGTGATTTGGAGGACTTGTATATGGATTAGCCATATGGATATGAAATCATATGAAAGAAGAAAATGGTGTGCAAATTTAAGAAGAGTAGGGATATTCCATGATAGTGGTACAAGAAATTTGATAGTTTTATGATGGAGTGGGGATATTCCAGGTGTCATTTAGACCATTACGTATTTATCAAGAAGTTTGATAATGGTGATTACATTATCCTTTATCTGTATGTGGATGACATGTTAGTTACACGTAAGAACATGCAACAAATAAAGGTACTCAAAAAACAACTTAGTAATTCATTTGCTATGAAGGATTTAAGAACAATAATAAAAATCCTTGGTATGAGAATAAATCAGGATAGGAAGGAACAAAATCTGAATTTATCCTAGGAAGAGTACATCAAAAAGGTCTTGGAGAGGTTTAGTATGCAAGATGCTAAACTGATTGGGACTCTTTTGGAAAGTCATTTCAATTTATCAAAGGAGTAGTGTCCCAAGATAGAGGAAGAGAGAATCCAAATGTCACATGTACCATATTCATCAACTACTGGTAGTTTGATGTATGCCATGGCGTGTACTAGGCTAGATATTGCCCATGCAGTATGAGCAGTAAGTAGGTACATGATTGATCTAGGTTGAGAACACTAGAAGGCAATGAAGTTGATCTTATAGTATTTAAAATGGACTATGGGGATAGTTTTAATCTATGGTGGATTGGACACCACTTTGCATGGTTATGTAGATTCAAACATAGTTGGAGATTTAGATAGCAGGAGGAATACAACAAGATATGTACTTACTTTAGGTGACATAGTGGTGAGCTATATTTCATAGCTACAAAAACTTATGGCTTTATCAAACATAGAGGATAAGTATGTTGCTGCCACAAAGGCAAACAAAGAAATGATTTGGTTACATTAGTTGCTTGAAGAGTTGGGGCATAATTAGGGGGAAGGGAAGCTATATAGTGATAGTCAAAGTGATATACATCTAGCAAAGAACTCTACTTCTACTCTAGGATGAAGCATATATAATTGAGGTACCATTTCATCATGATAGATTTACAAGAAGAGAATTTGAAGATAGATAAGATTCATACCAATCAAAATCCTACAGACATGATGACCAAGGTGATCACAAGGGAGAAATTGAAGCTATGTTCAGTTTTAGTTGGCCTTCATAATTGATAGTGAAGGGTTGAGAATCTTGGTTAGAGGAAATTAGTATCCAAGTGGGAGATTATTGTGTTGTGAAGCCTATTTATAAATTATAGTGTATTTCAAATACTATACATTTAAAATGTACTATACACTCTATATGGAGATTATAATGTGTTGGACCCCCTTTAATGGGAAACCAATTTTTGGGTTGACTTGGCCCATGGTTTTGGTATCCATTATTTTATAATATCACTTTGTTGATGTATTATGTATAAATATATTTTTTAGGTAATACATTAGGAGAACAAGGGTTTGAGAAGGAAAAATAGAGTGTGTAAATTTAGGTATGAATTTAGGAGGGTTTGATGAGCATAGTTCCAAAAATATTTGTGCATTGTAATTGTGAGAAGATTGATATGAGAGTGGTTTGTACTCTTGTGGATTTTATTAAAATTTGAGCAAGTGTTTCTTGGTGGATGTATCCCACATTGGGTGAACTATGTTAAATTTAGTCTTCTTATTTTGCATGTTTATTTCTATTCTTTTTGCATCTCAATTTATATCTATTATTATTTCAAGTTTATGAAATTGTTCCACATCAATTTTTGGTTTTATTCCTAGCACAAGAGGTATAAAATAAATCATGTGGTGTCCCCCTTAAAGGATCTAGTTGATCTTCAATGATTTTGTGTATTTGAGTGGTCCCAAAGTGGAAATGTTATTTGCATAATCTAGAACCCCACTTTGTCTTGTTTATTTTAATCATGTACTACTATAACTAACTTATCCTTGAGGGATATGAGTGGGATTCCATGATCCTAGGTGGAAGGTATCATATATTATATTTATTCTACTTTTTAACTCATTTTTAAGGTTAGATTTCCTTAATATAAAACATAAGAATTAAATAAACTTATAAAAGTGTTCATGGTTTTTGTGTACTCTTTATAGAATCCTTCCCATTTTCTCATGGTGAAGTGGTTAATGTTAGTGTTTTTGGAAAATTCTATTAGTCTGAATTACATGTGTATGTATTTGGTTATGATTATTTGTATGCTATTTGAATCACTTTTTATGATTTATCATGTGTGTTTAAATAATTATGTACATGTGTGTGTTAGAAATCTCATAGTTGTTTACCTTAAGATATATTATTTTAGGGAGTTATATTTATTTCCTATACTCTCTACCCTATTTATTTTGGATTGATTGTATTTGATCCCATTTATTCAAAGGTAAAACTATAGTGAAATTGATATATTTTCCAAAGCATTAACACCTATATTTAATTTGAGAACTACCATTCTTTCTTCCTTACTTTCTCCTTCCCTTTTATCATTTATTTGATTTTGATCCACCCGTTGAGTTTAGAAGTCTATTGTATATTCAAATATATATATTAACTAGAATGATGAAAAATTCCAAATTAATCTACAACATTTTATTAAAGCATTGAATTATTTAAGGTCATAAGTGCATACCTTGATATATTCTATGTAAACTATATAAAATATACCAATACCTATAACTTGTGACTTGTGCTACACCAATAATAGTCCTAAAATGAGAGTGTGAAATTCATTTAGTATGTTGGTCTTTGGGAAAATATATTAAATGTATACACTAAGAGACACTAATAGAAAACTAACACTAGAAGGAGGGATCCCCTATTAAAATGTTGTAACATGCATAATAGTTGACATCCTTTAGTTATTCATAGATAATAAAGTAATATGGATCCTAACCAAAAAATTAATAGGTCCAATTTTGACCTTGGTCTAATTTTATTACTACTAATAATGTTTAGAAGGCCTAAGACCATTAGGTTGAGATTACAATCTCTTGGAAGTCAACTTGTTTCTAGAGTTTTACATCCTAGCCCACCTTAAAATCCTAATCCTTAATTTATTGGACCAATGTATTTTTTATCCATATTAGTAATTAATATCAATAGAAACATACATGATCTCTTAAATAACATTTAGAAATACCTACCATGCTTTACACCCAATGTGGGATGCACATCCAAAGATAACATCACTTATTACAAGACAACCCTCAAACCCTTGAATTTTGAGTATGAAGATGTAGTGTGTAGACATTTCCCATTTACCCTAAAATACGGTGATTATATTTGGTTCTTTAATGTACATAAGGATTCCATTTATATCTAGGACCAGTTTAATAATGCATTCCTAGCCTAGATCATACAAGTTATAAACCTTAGTGTGCTCTACCAATAATTTTATAATATGAAAAGAGAAGAGAATGATTACACTAGAGAATTTAATTATAAGTTCCATAATATGTATATACAAATTAAAACCCTATATAAACCTGATGCCTAAATGGATCTATAAATGTATAAAAACACCTCAGATCCTTGGATAATTGTGTTCCTATGTAGAGATACCCTCATAGTATAATTACCAGTAGCATATGTTGAGGATATTAAGGTATATAGGTAGTTAAATCCCCAAGGCTAGATGATCCTAATTATTCCCAATTTCACTCCTAATATGAAATCCTTAAATCTTATCCCAATTGTATTCATAACATATTGATGCCTAGCCTAGTGAATGTGATTAAGAAACTACCCTCTAGGCAAGATGCACCCATCCAACATAAAATTTTACTCAAAATGAATAATGGTGAGGCTACACCAAAAATACACAACCAAGCCTTAGTCCCATTTATTATCAACATCTAAAGTATGCCCTAAAAATATACTAATAATGAGTTGAATGACATATAATGCATGGTGTATAAATTTAACAAAGACTTATTAGGCCTCTATATGTAAGTTTTAAACATTGGTAGGGAAGGATCTAATAGGAAATTTATCTACCATAGGTAAAACTATCCCTTCAAAATTTTTAAGAACTAGTCTAATCCTTAACCCAAATGTTTTCTTGAGATCAACATTTGTGAGCTAGATTTGCTAATTTTGTGCAGAGTGTACAACACTAACCAATATGAATAATTAGATTAAATTAAATTTATAACTACCTTTTAAATCTTATATGAGGATAAGGATGAATATTAGGTGGTTCTAAACCACCATATCTCCACCAAATCATCTGATGTTACTAGCATGTTGAGACATCTAAGCATTACTATGGTATTAGAGACCCTTGAATTCCCTATCAAAGAGGATGATGAACACAAAAAAACCATTAATGAGGTACATGGCTTTTATCAATTCCATAGAAATAACTACACTTTGGGAAGCTAGATGTAACAACAAGCCCTCATAATGCCCACTCCTCCAAATAATGTTTCTACCCCTCCAAATATTTAAACTAATAATGATCCCCCACCTCTAAATGGTATAGACCAAATACCTATTTTAGAGTCATAACCTATCTTTAGTAAGACTCACTATAATAGAGTTGATGATATTAAGAATATCAAGACATATATCACATTGCATGAGCTAGCTCAAATCGTTGAGCAATGTGATCTCCTAAAATATTTGACTGATAAACTAGTTCAACCCAAACAAAAGTCAACACATATCAAAGAATTCATACATAATAACATACTTATATTATTAATATTAGGAAGAATTTACATAATTTATTGGTTGATTTAAGATCCTCATTAAACATAATTCCTATTTTAATTTATTAGAGGTTGGGGTTGAATCTAATCAAATCTTAAAAATAGTGATCCAGTTAGATAAATTTGAGGTCAAAGTAGTAGGTGAGATCTTGAATTTCCATTCACAATTTGAGTCTAAGCCTAGAGTTCATTAGTTCATAAACACCCAGGTGGTCAAAATCCCTAAAGCATATGGAATTTTATTAAGTAGAGATTGGTCTAAAATCTTAAATATGTACATGCATATATAATTTTTGCATGTCACTACCTTGGAGAGGTATTTCTAATGAAATACAAATTTGATAGAGAACCTTATATGAATAAAATTATCACTACATATAATTCCATAAACACAAATGTATACGTAGTATCGATTGACATTGGGATCTATACCATTTTTATAGAGCCTACCAAAGCCCAAATTGATATAACCTACGAAACATTATGCCTATGGTCCCTATAATTTAATGGGGTCTACTCCAAACAAGGTTATATATTAGGAATTTTTTAATTCATCCAATAATTAAATCCATACTTAGTGATTTATAGATTATAATTCCCTTATACCATTAAATTCACATAATACTAATCCCTAATTTTAAGCCTAAAACTTTTCATAAAACACAATGGCAAATAAATATGAGTATTTAGAGACTCTAAGATGGTAGTCAAATAGGTCTAGAATAAGTTCTACTACAAGTTTTACTATCTAAAAAAATAAAATCACTAAGCATGGGACTTGATTGAAATATTTAATGCTTTCAATGTGATTCCTATTCCTAGAGAAGAAAACTAGGTGGCAGACTCTTTAACAACCTTTACTACAAATCTAGATCCACTATATGACTGTAAACTACAACATTTCTCCATAGAGCTAGTGATTTTTTCATTAGTCTCAAATAATATTGATAACTTCCAAGTTTTTGACTATGATCACCATATCCTATATTTTAAAGCAACTCAAGGGTATTTAGCACATAGATCATAGAAAAGAAATAAAGGGAACACCTTCCAATAATGACTATGATGAGGATGGGATCATTAATTTCTAATAGAATCACATCCTAAAATGCATTATCTCCCTTTAAAGGATTTTTGACCTAGATAAATCAACTAATAGACTCAAGATACAAAACTATGTCGATCATTGATCCAACACCATCAACCTTGGATCAACCAAAAATCCAAAAAATGTCAAAATTTTGCCTGATTGTACTAGGTTTGAGATAAAATAGCTCAAAGAGTTACTTATGTGATATAAATATGTGATTTCCTAGACTTATGATGACCTTAAAGTATTTGATCCCAACATGATAATGCACACCATCCTACTTAAGTAGGGTCAAAATCCTTTTAGGTAGAGACAATGAACTATGCATCCTATCTTAAAACATCTCATCCACAAATAATCTTATAAGTTTATCTCTAATGGGATTATTTTCCTAAGCCATTATACATGAGTGGTCAATTTAGTGCATGTTCAAAATAAAAATGGGGAAATCAAAATTTGTGTCGATTTTATAAATGTAAATCAAGCCTCCAATAAATAAAACTACTACCCCTTTCCCTTATTAGATGAACCAATTCATATGGTTAGTGGCTGATAAATGATATCCTTATTGGATGGATTCTTAGCCTAGAACTAAGTCTTAGTTAACCATGGATATAGGGTCAATCATACCTTCACCACCAAGTGTAACACCTTCACCTAAAAAAGAATTAAATTTAGCCTCATTAATATTGGGGCCACATTATAGAGAGCTATGGACTTCACCTTTCAAGGTATGATAGGTAAATGCATAATAATATACATGGATGACCTAATTATTTTCTATAAATATAGTTCTAATCACATTCACCATATACATAAAATATTTGAGAGATGTAGAAGGTATGAAATCACCCAAAACTAAAGTAAAAACTTCTTTGGGGTCACCAAAGGTAATTTTCTTGGAAACATTATCATGAAATAAGGTATCTCCATTGATCTTAAATGAGATAGTATGATTTATAAGATACTCCTTCCTAATAGTAAAAAATATTTGAAATGTTTCATTTTAAAAATTATCTTTGTTTGTAAATTAAATTTTAAAATGAATGGTTATAATGATATAACTATAAAAAATAAGTGATCCAGAATGCCCATAGAGATCCTCGCCCTTCTCACAAAAATTATGATAGTATTGGATGGGTTTCATTTCCATACATTAAAGGTAATAACAATATACTATCAAATATTATCAATAAAAATAATATAAAATTCACTTTCTCTCCACTTAATACTATCAATAACATATTGGAAAAGGTGAAAGATCCTCACAATCCTAAGTGTTTTAAAGGCATTTATTCTATTCCTTGTAGCTATGATAAGGTTTATATTGGTGAGATAGGACATTATATATAATTTAGAGTAATAGAGCATTGTGCTGACCTCACTCACAATTATATCTAAAAGTCTATTATTATTGAGCATTTTCAAATCTCAGGCCATCATATATGCATGGATAGGATTAATGTCATTAGAAAAGAAGATTTTTATTAAAAAAGGAGGATCCATGAAGTGGTTTAGATTGAGAATCACCCTAATAATATTAACAAGGATTAGGGATGGATACTTAGCACCAATTGAAAGCCTATATTTCATCTTATTAAAAATAATAACACTCAAACATAACTTTAGTTCTTCCTTATTATGGCTGACCCATTACTAGTTTCATACTCTTTTCCTTATTTATGGTGTTTGACATGTGTTGGTTCTCTCATGTTTTGCAATATTTATTGAAGATGGGCCAAGATCCTAGATTGAAACATCAATTATGAACTTTTAATGTATTTTTCCATTTCATATTTCATTATCCACTACATAAATATGACCAGTCTAATTTATATATAGTTTTATTGAGATTGTTGAAACTTTTGAATGCTATGTTGAATAAAGAAACAAAATTAGAGTGGAATCCTTAAGCTAAAACTACCTTCCAATATGTTGAGGATGCCATCATTCAAGTGTTAGTCCTAATCAACTTAGACTATACAAATGATTTCTATCTCTACTCTTTTTATTCTAAACATACTATAGCCTTTATACTGACATACAAGATTGATGAAGGAAAACACCCTATAGCCTTCATGAGCACCAAAGGATGCATAATTGAAATATTATACTTCTAATAACCATGATTATGTATTGGTGAAGGCTAGGAATAATTTCCAACTTTATATTATTTGTAACAATGTTCATGCCATTGTGTTTGATCTTATGATAAAATCTATTTTGGGACATAATGAGTTTGGTGGGAGTAGAGGCATATGGATATAAAAGTTGTAAAATTAAAAATTAGATATTAATCCATGAATAATTATGAGAAGCCAAAGCCTCTGATGAGTGAAGTCAATCCTAAGATCACTATAGTATAACTAAACTAGGTAGAGATTACAAATGAAGATTGGTATGATCTAGTCATCCAATATCTATGGTATGGAAAATCCCCTCCAGAATAAAGCAAACAAAAATGGAGAGCCCTATAATTTAAAGTGTCCCAATACATGTTGAATAAATGGGTGTTTTAACACAAAAATTATGAAGGTATATAACTTTGATATTTGATTAAACACTAATTTGAAGAAGGCATGACCAATTTCCATGAAAATCTGGGTAGTGGCCACCCTTCAGGGATTAAAAAACTCATAAAATTATATGAGTTGGGTATTATTAGAAAACCATTTTTAAGAATGTGAATAATCATGTCCAAAATTTCCATGAATGCTAGACCTTTGATAAAAGAGAAGTTCATGCTAAGATTCCACTCTAATTGGTAATAGAATAACACCCCTTTGCTCAATGGGGATTATATTTTGTTAGAACCATCAATCCAAATTATTTATCTAGTCATAAGTTTATACTAATTGCTATTTCTTATTGCACAAGATAGACTGAGGCTATGGACAAAGAAAAATATCACATCTAAGGAAGTAGTCAAATTTCTAGAAGAAAATATAGTCACCTAGTTCAACACACCAATGTCATTAGTCTACAATAATGAACCTACCTCCCAATAAAAAAATTACATGATGGGCCTATGAAAATTATATCACCTTGAAATTATCTTACAATTATTCTCTATAAGGAAATTGAATATAAGAATACAAAAATAATAATTTCTTAGATAATATTAAGAATTCAAGTGAGAATTGGCCTAGAGACTATCACTCACTACTAAAATATGCACTATGGTCCAATCACACTGGATATAAAAAAAGATCTCAAGATTTCACCATTCCTCTTGGTGTATGGTCAAAATTCAGTGTTACCCATAATAATTAGGTTGCCTATGTATAAATTCCTTGAAGAATACATGGAAAGTGATGAGAAAGAGAACTCAAGCATGTTAGACATCATTTAGATGGAATATGCATGTGAATAATCTCTCCAAATTTTTAGTAAACACCAAGAGGTAGTTAAGAGATGGTTTGAAAATAAATCCAAGGTAAAGGATTTAAGAATATCTAAATTATTCCTATTATGCGATAAGGATCATGAGGATAAGGAACAACACTCCAAATTATATCCCCTTTATATTTATCTTTACTAAATAACTATGATATTGGGGTAAAATGATTTCAGACTGAAGGATCTACACAAAAATGACCTCTATCTACAAATAGTTGGGTAGTTAATGAAGCACTACTTCTTGGTTGTGACATTCAAACCTATCTTAGAGTAGATATAAGCTATAATTTATTAGTGGTGTAAGTTTGACATAGTATTATGATAATTTTCTTTTGGTTTGTTTCCTTGCTTGATTTATTTTCATTGATTTATTTCTTCATTTTGTGTTGTGGTGATTTCATCCTTTTTATTAGTTTCCTATGATTTATTCTCTTATTTTACCTATCACAAATTGATTTCAAAGTAATGACTTCTGATAATCCCATTTAAAGTGTGTGGTTTGCTTGAATCTATGCTCCTTGGTCACTAGTTCCATAACTTGGTTACTTTAACAAAAAGTCTAACATGAACAATCCAAAAGCTTAGAAATATGATAGTCTATTTTCACTCTAGACATCCAAATAGTAAGGAAAATAATTTTATAACATTAATAAATAATGAGGTCATTGTTTTTATATTTAGAATGTAAATTAAGAATGTTTTTATTACTAATGGGAAGTCAACATTATATTTTAAAAACATTAATAAGGCATCTTGAGTGCTTTAGGAGATACATAAGATCCTTATTTGGTCATAAAAATATATGAAACTAAACATTTAACTTGGTTTTATTGGTTCCAAACCATCATAGAGAAAATAAAATAAAATCTGAAAGCTAGTATGAAAATTAAATGACTCAATAAAATCATAAGATATTTCCATAGAAAGGTTGATTCGAGCAACCTCCATTGCAAGATTTCTTGCTTAGATAGAAATGGAGAAAATAATAGAGTGGATCCAAAGGAATATTTATTAGGGATTAGACATTTATATGGAAGTAGAAAAATTCCCAAGCATTCCCCTCCTTTCTAATATGTATAAAATGAAATACCTTTTATTGGTTTGAATCATCAAAGTTATTCTTTGATTTTACTAGAAACTCAAAGGTATAAAATATGTGTATATAGATTTATCACATAAGTTAAATAGTTATAAGTAATAAAAATCAATATGTTACATGCTAGATAAGGCTAATAATTTATTTTTATTTGATGTTATGAATATATTTTTTATAATTTATTTGATTTGTCTGAATTGAAACCTAAAATTTTGGGTTCTAAACACTTGGGTAGTGTTTTCCTTGTGTAGTACCCATTTTTTGTGACCAAAAAATACATTTAACATAAAATAAAAAGGACCAATTATCCCTGATATATTTTTGATAAATCCAAAAATTGATCCCTCTAAACTTATGTATTAACCTTTGAAATTGGATCGCTCTTAAGAAACATTATTTAATTGAGTTTAAATCAATGTATTTTCATGAAAATATTTTTTGATACCTCTCAATTAATTCATTATGTTATGTTTTATCATGGGTCCCTTCATATTTTAAATTTATCCCTCTTATGATTTTAAAATAGTTTAATACTTTATTTTTATAGGCACTAAATCTTCCTTTGTAAAAGTAATTATTGATGTGGTAGGTCCTACAAGTCTTGGAGTTACACTCTCAGAGTCCCACTGACCACCTCCTAGAGCTCATTCATGATAGGCAAGCATAAAATTTGGCTAAAAAATGATTAAAATAAATTATTTTTTATGCTTTTTATGCATCTCATAGATTCTATAAATTTATACTATCTAGGATCCCATACCTAATCGTAACATGTCACTTATTTAATTGTATAGTTAGACAATAATGATATAGATATCTCTTAAGATGGTATTAAAATTTTATGACATAGGTATAATCAAATACTTAGAGGAGGCCACATATTTGATTCATATTGTATAGGGACCATACTAACCAATAAATTCATACAATCTTAGGAACCTTTAGCTAATTAAAAGAGTCCATGTGGCATATACCAATACCTAGAGTAGAAACATGAAGGTACGACATAGGATGTGGCAACCAATTATCACTAGACACTTGTCACACCATAATCATGGGACCTTGTTAAATGCTATATAATTTTATGATCTCAGGACCCCTTAGCCAATCAAAAAATACCATGTGGCATCAATATTCCACTAGGTATGTTAGGGAATAGTGTAGTACTAAAGGTCTCAACTAAGCAATGCATGCCACATGTACTTGTATTAATACAATATTTTGTTATGGTTAGGACCATGTCACCAATGCAATGTCATCATGGGGGCCTTCTGAATATATACTGCATCACTTAAATGACACTTGGTAAACTTCGCATATTTTTGAGCACTAACATGGAAAAATTTGGGCATGTTACAACATGATTTAAACATACAACAAGCCAAAATAATTTCATCATTGAGATAATAAAATGAGTCAGAGATCAAAACATGGAAGGGTCATGTAACCATAAGAGTTTTAAAGCTTCAACTATACTTTAAATATTAATTAAGAGTTAGAAAAGGTTGATAATTTTAATGACACCAATAACTTAGAGTAAGTACACATGTCATGAATTTCCATCACCATACTCTATTATCACTTCAAAACTATAGGGTCCCATATAAATTGAATCCATAAAAATAATCTACAAATTTCAAATTAAGAGAGCCATGAATATCTAGTAAATGAACCAAAGCCTAGGTTATCACTTAAAAATCTCACATTTCTTAAAGATAGTTCACAGAACATTAAGATCAATTTTAGAGACCATGGATACATCATCTTTGAACTCCAAAATAGTGAAATATTTCAAAGATACTATGTTAATTCAATGGATTGTCAAATTTAAACATTAAAACTAGGTTTTGAGGTAATAAATGAAGTAAAGAAGTCACCTAAAGATGTTGATGCCACTGAAGATGAAATTGAGTTATAGAATGATTTACAAACCATAAAAAAAATAGGGATCCACAAGGAAGAAACCAAGCTAGATTTTTCCATCTATAGTAACCTATTTTATAATATCCTCATATTATCTACACATTATAATGATATTATTGAATCATACAATGTCTTGCACCATATAGCTATGATTTAAGGAGACTCTTTCAAGAAGTACTACTAGTTATCAAAACATGATATTCCATATAATAGGGATTTTGTTGAAGGGTGGATGAAGACCCTTGATGTTTTTGATACCCTGAAGGATTGGGTAGAAGATTAAAATAATTTTGTTAAAAAATAATAGAAAAACACATACACAATTAAGAATTTTAGAGAGGGAGTCAGGGTTGGTATGTTGTTTCTCAACATATTATTTGGAGAAAGTGATATCATGCATGTGAACAAGTTATAGCTCTCTATTATTAACCCAATAATTAAAGGAAAGTAAGTCCCAACATTGGGGGAATTATCACCTTTAAATTGGCCACTAAGTGGCCATACTATAATAAGGAGGGGAGTTTATACATGATTTCATATCTTTTAGATTCATGTTGTACCACCATTCCATTTAAGAATTCCACCTTTTTTCCATGGATTTCCTCCAGTCCCATGGTTCATGTGGTGTATTAAAAATTGTATAAACTTCCTTATAGATCCCACATTGAGGACTTATGTATCCACTTTTATCCCCCATTATACTTTTTTATTAATGAGAAGATTAGTCCTAAGTTTTCATAAGATATTAGGGCATCTATAATGGCTATTAGAGATTACTAGTAGTACCAACAATTCATTATGATCATAATTGAGGTAATTCAATCCCCCATTAACAATTACCCTATTATGTGCCTAATAATCTGATAGAGCATGAAATAGTGTTATAATACATTAATGTTTTGGTAGGGTATATCTATAGTAGGATACATAGGTCCTACCCTTATCTACCTATTATCATAGACCACCGTGAGTAGAGAAAAATTGTAGTTGTGCAAGCCATGAAAACACATAGGTCATACTTTAACTTATAACCTCATGATGATAGGAAATGGGACCCCTATGTTAATATCCATACACATGTTAAGGAACTAAGAGTAATATTGCACATTACATATCATCATGAAGCCCATTAGGATGATTTGTATAATCTAAACCTAATATATGATGATGAGGTGATTAGGAAGATAAATGTTGCCAACACACTCTAGGAATAGAAATTAGGTAAGCATGTCATGAAAGAGATACCTAGTGGACCTCAACTAGATGATGACACCTCGAAGACTAGTGGTAGGATCAAAAACATTATCTTTCCAAGGATTTTCCTAATGGTTCCCCATTATTCATTAACTAATACTAATTTAGTTGAAGAATCAACCTAATTAAGTCTCCCTATTTTTTAGAAAACACTACATATTTTGAGTGGGTCTGAGTCCCAATAGAGTTTATTATAAGCTCATCCTAATATATCATCTAGGCTAATTACCCAAAAATTTACAAGGTCAATACATTAATTTATTTCTTAACCTATTAGTTTATATCAAATCTAAGCTTCCATGTGATCCCCTATCATTTATAGTGCTCCTATGTCTCATGGCCCCTTAGCTCTTAATGTGATAATTTAAACTACTCCTATGACTCTAATTACCTGTATTATAATTCCCTAATGCATCAAGTGCCCCTTTATCACTACACTCAATTATCCTTCCCATACATAACCCTTCTACTTCTAGTTTAAAAATGGTCTACATCAGACATGGTTTAGTGGCTCAAGCTTCCTAAAGCTTAATATATATAAGTTTCACTGCTAGAGCAACTAGCCCTAAGCCTAGGCTTATTTTCCATTTAAATCCAATTTATATGATGCTATCTAGAGCTAGCAGCTCAATAATTCCATCTCTAAAAAATGGGCCTATAGTTCCTCCTTTTCCACTTGAGAGTCCACATGTTCCATCTTATCCCTCTTATTATCCTATTTATACATCAACAAAAATCATCCCATGGGATTCACTTTCATATGTCATGAGTCCTCTATAATTTACATTCCAAAAGCCTATATTCTCTTTGAGGATGATGGATAATATGGACCCTATGTACAAATGATAAAAGAGCATATTAGAGCACATATACCCCCATGCATAGCTCTATTTTCCATTCTTATTTTTTTCCCACTCCCACTACCCCACCTCCATATTGTAATTTCATTCAAGACCCTTTCACGTTTGGGTACCTCCATTATATAGATGCACTTTAGGTAGATAAGATACAGAGACATGAGATGGTATACCAAGGGAACCTAATATCTAATTCAATTTTGACAAAGATATAGGCAAAATGAAGAGAGTAATGACTTAAAGGTTCACCTTGAAAAAAGACCTTATAGTATGGAAAATAGAGGAGGAATTATTCTTCCTAAATACGAAATGACATAAAATAGGGGAGGAGTTCATAATGGAAGACCCAATATTAGTGTTAAGGTCTTCTCATGATATGTCTAAGAATATCATGAAAGAGCTAAAAGAACAAATGAAGATCATAGAGTCTCAAGTGAGGAGTACCTTCCCATTTAAGTTTGTAGACAAGGTTTAAGGGGAACTATCCAAGATATTTATTGCTATGGGAGAGTAATTGAATCCTTTTCACAAAGGAGTGTGTTGTATCAAAAGGCAAAAACATACTTGGAGAAAATTGTTAGGATGGATAATAAATTGAATAAAATGGTAGTTTTGATCAGCAAAAGGATGTTCCTTATGTTAAAGATCATGTCATAAGTGGACCTTAAATTATACCAAACTTTCTCTAAAAATATGAGGACCTCCTTGGAGTAATGGCTTAGGGACATGAAACTAAAAATGGTCCCATTGGAGAATAATAGAGACATGATGTTGGCTTATTTCAAGGATATCAACATAATTGTGTTATTCAACTTGATGGCACAATTATTAGTATAGATGAGTTAGGGGTACACCTCAAAGGGTTTATATCTAAAATTGGAAAGAATAGAATTAGGTCCAACACAGTTGGAGATAGTTCCAACCTAGACTTAGCCACATAGGCCATGGGTACATTTATGAGGTCATCATAATTAAGAATACCCTCTAGGTCGTTCAAAATACTCACAAAGAGGTGATGACATGAGGAGAGATGTTTTTTAGAGAACCATGTGTAATAATTTTCAAGATGGAATGATAGGCCAATCTGTTTACTTAGGTGTTTTTATAATAGGATGCCCAAAAGTAATTAGATGATGGTCCCCCTATAAGCTCTAGTTGATATTCAATTATTGTGTGTATTTGAGAGCTCCTAAAGTGTGATTGTTATGTCCATAATTTGGACCCATTGTTTATATTATCTCTTTTAAACATGTACTATTGTAACTGACTTATCCCTGAGGGATATGAGTGGGATTTAATTCTCATAGGTGGTGGGTCTCATCTCATCTATTTATATTTCTTTTTAACTTTTTTGAATTTTATATTTCCTTAATAGAAAATGCAAGAATTAAATAGACTTGTAAAATTTTTCATGATTAATGTGTAATCTCTATTGAATCCTTTTTATTTTATCATGATGAAGTGGTGAATGATAATGTTTTTAGATAATGATATTATTATGAGTTGCATGTATAGTATTTGGTTAGGCTAAGTTTCACACAATTAGAATCAATTTATATAATTTATAATATTTGTTTAAATAATTATGTACATATGTGTGTTAACATTATCATATTTTTATTTTAAGAGATAATATTGCATGGATTTGATTTTATTTCCATAGAATCTCTACCTTATTTAGTTTGGTACATGCCTATGTGAGCCCTTCTATGCAAATGTAGAATTGTCTTTTAATTCATAAGAGTTTTCCCAAGCACTAACATGTATATTTGATCTAAGAACCTTTGTCATTCCTACCTTACTTTTTTTTTCCTTTTTAACATTTATCAATTTTGATCCACCTTATGTGTTTACAAATCCATTTTATAGTCAACCATCTTGAATAGCTAGATTGACACAAAAATCCCAAGTATGCTAAAACATTTTATTAAAGGATTTATCTCTTAGAGGTGATAAGTGCAAGCCTTGAGTTATATTATACACAAGTTACATTAGAGATCCCAATACCTATAACTCATGCCCTAGGATTCATTGAAAACAATCCTAAAATGAGAGTTAAAAAACCATTAGTATGTTGGAATTTAGGATACTCAGTCTAATGGGTACATTTAAACACACCAACAAGGATCTTATCTTATTTTTCACATTGTTATGAATTATTATTTTTTGAATCTACATCTCTGGAATGTATGAATGTTTTGTGTACAACTCATTCATGCCTATTATATCCTAGTTATTTCCATGATTTTGGGTCAGTATCTGTAGTTGATATTGACCTTCAAGTTTTGGTACTAACCTTACACATAAAGATATTTTTTATCTTATGGGATGATGTGATTGTGTTTATAATACCTATTTATAACTTTTATCACCTTAAAAATCACATGGATTTCATTATATGATAGTTTTTCACAAGTAATTTAATATAAAATGTGGATGTCAAGTGAAAGAGTTGAGTTGGATTGACCTTGGTCAATCATTTGTTGATTTAATAAGCACTACACTACATTAAAAATACTCTAAAGAGAGATCAAACTCAAATGTAACTATCCAACTATTATGTATGTGTGTAATTATGGATGCAACTTTAGATGATCTTTCTCCTATCTTTCCATTGGTGTAAGTATGCAAATATAAATTATCTTTTGTAAAATTTATATTCAAATATAATGATTTTTAGTGAAAAATATTATGTTACCTATCTCTTGATATGTAAAGTACTTATTAAAAAAACCTTATAATGAATTTATATATAAGACCCTCTAAATTTCAAGTAAGGACCTTGTGATGTGAAAAATAGAAATAAAAGAAATTGAAACTTGCCCAAATAATGTTCATAAAGTGAAATTTATCTAAAATAAATAAAAAATATTCATGGGTCACTCATGTTATCTTCAATCAATATTGACATTTGATAATTATTGTAAATGAATAAATTTACTTGAGGCCTAAAAATTACTCCAACATTTATGAAAGGTTCATAGATCTCTATAATATGGAAAATTAGACTAACTATGATGATACAAAGTTGTCATATATCTTAATATAATCAATAATATGATTTGAATACCAAAATAAATGTGTCACTAAGTACTTACCTCATAGTTTGAGGTTTATACATGGAAGCTTTATTAAAGGCATTATGAAACAATGATTTTAACAAATATGGGTATGTATATATCCCCCCTCATTTATATAATTTTAGTGGAATTATAAATGATAGATAAAAGGTTAAAATATAATGCATACCTACATTGGAAATTGTGAATTTAGACTTGTTGTTTATCCCAACAATACTTTATGTGCAATTTTTCTTACAAAAGATAATGTATGTGATTAGATAAATTTATACCTAGATAAAGAGGCATAATTATAATGAAAAATAAAAATATATTCAAATAAAAATTTCACATATATGTATGTTGTATGGTGTCATTCATTTATTGTGATCTTATTATGGAGAGTGGAGATAGCAATGGTTAATAATTGACCCAATCACTATGGAGGATAAGAAGTAAATTATAGAAATTTTCACTTCTTATCTAGGGAAATGGACAAAATTCCAAGTGGTTATTTGAAGAGTAGTTCCAAGATGAAAAGTGGGAACACAAACTAGGTTCAAGGAATGATGTGTTAAGCATCACTAAACATTAATACATTATTAAAAATGAGTCAACCACTGTAGATGGTTTATAGATTCAATATGTATAGTTTCACTAAATTTCCCTCCATTTCACTCAATGTATGATCTAAAGTGAATAAAAAATGTTCATGACCCATCATGTCCTCATATTTGATTTTATTGTTTCACTCAAGTTTTCTCAATTTCACTCAAGTTATATTAATGTAAAACAAATGAATGATTGAAAGAGATTGAAAAATGTTCATTCTTCCATCATAACATCAATAACAAAAAGTGTAAAGTGGAATTAAAATAATTTGTCATTAAATTTGTAAGATATAGCTTTTTGTATGTGTATGAACTAATATCATGCTTCATAAATATGAAAGTGTGTATATGTGAATGAACCAATATAATGTCACATATACTAAAAGTGGGTATAAGTGGATGACCTACTATTATACCCCCTGAATCTATACAAAATAATATAGAATTTTGTGTATTTATATGATGAATAACCTATATTTTAGATGTATGTGCATGTGTAAACCTTTAATTAATGTTAAAAAATATGGAGTGCATATACATGTCATTACCCCAAGAACATGGATCAATGTGTATAATCTATCTCAAATCTATAAACACTCAACAAAAAAATCATAGAAAGTGTTGGCTAGATATTTTATAAATTGCTTTAAATGTATCTAGGTAGTCATGGGATTAAATCCACTTTATTTAAATATGAAGCTCCCATATATTTATGCTTATCTATTTCTAATTACTTATAACTTACATTTATTCATATAATTAAAAAGTTATGTGCAAGTTGGTTTTGATTAGGGGTATTAATTTAATCACTATGTTCATGAGCCATAACAAAGGGATTTTGAAACATGTAAGAAACTAGTTTTAGGAATGTGGAAAGAATTTATGAGAGATTGGGGAATAAGGAAAAGATTATAATGCTTGAGAAATAGGAAAATTACACTTCAAAATAAATAGATTTATAGTCTATTATATTTGTGTAAGTAGATAAACATATAAAATGTGATAACCTTTCAAAAAAATGATTAAGAAAACCATGAATTCAACTTAGATTAAAAGATAACAAAAAGTTTACCATTTTATCTTCATAGAATACATAAAATGATTCCCTCAGACACAAAGTTCTTGAATTTTTTTTAATTTATTTCTTGTTTACTTTCAACACAATTCATACAAAATAAACTGAGTATCTTAAACACAAAGTTTTAGATTTATTAAACTTCTTATACAATTGTTAAAATTGATTGCTTGTAAAAGTTATCATCCTCTGGCATGTAGGCCTGTACTTATATTTATACAATTTTAGATGCAAAATCCTAAAAGGAGTCAACTTCCTCAATTCCTATGTGCTATGCTAAAACTATAAATAATTAAGTAATGTATTCCCTATAATTTCTCCCTTATGGCATGCAAAAGTTAGTGACATGTAGCGCTTCTTTGATCTTCTTGTTTGGATTGAATACAACAACTTTACATGCAGTGCAAAGTTTGTTTAAGTATTTGACTTTCACCAGATGACTGTAAGTAATGGTGTTTCAGCCAAATTACTCAAGTCTTTTAATTTTACAAATTAATTTTACTCTACAAGTAAATCATATAGTGACATTAATTTTACAAAGTAATCACTTGAAAAAAGATTACTTATAGTGTATTTATGAAGAGAAAAGAGAAAATAGAATAAGAAGAAATAAATTATTTAAGACTTGGGGAAAAATTAATTTACTTCATGGACTTTACTTTTGCACTTCTCTCTATACTTGATGTTCTGAGATATCATTAATTGGATTGTTGTATCATTTGATTTAGCAATTGACTATCTTTTTGTTTCTAATCTTGGCATCTCTCTTTCAATTATTTTGAAATGAGATTTAATTTTCTCAAGCCTTGACTCAAGTATCTTTAGTTATTCTTGACATTTGATTAACTCTTTGATAGACTTGGTTGTGAAAGGAGTTATGGCCTTATCCATCCATTACTTGAATTGCTCACCTAACTATTCAGTTGTTCTTGAAACATTACTTGACCATATACATGTGAGACCAAAGAGGGAGTATTCTAGATTAATCTTTCCACCATGTGCATGTTCTTATAATTTATTCATCTCCTCTTCTATGTCTGGTAAAATACTCAAGTGAAAAGATAAGAGATATTCTTCTTGTTTTATCTTCTTCATAGATCCCTCAGGAGAAATCTATTACTCAATCAAAATATTCTCATCTAGAATAAATATCACTTGTAGACCTTCTTATTGAATCTTGGAGATGCCATTTTCATTTTCTATTTCATTTTTCATTGCTCTTTCTTCTTTTATCTTCTTTAAAATATCAGCATAAGCATCTAAAATATTTGGGAAGAGTCCCTAGGCTCTTTGCTTCATTTTATCAATCCACTTATCTATAGATTTTACCTTATCTCCAATCTCTTCTACTTTAGTAATAAGTTGATGAGAAATCACAACATCCAAAAATAATGTCTATTGAGGATCAGACTTTGTTACTGTAGTAATTATCTCACACAATTTATCATTTTGCTCTCAATTTGGCCTTGGTAGCTTTTTACTCATCAAGTTTCCTAAAGAGAGTATCTATAAGGGTTTGTGTATATTTATTTAATCCTTAAGTGGTAATCTCACCAAGGGGTATATTTGAAACTGTTAAGTCACTCTAAGTGACTTCTTCTTTGTTCATTCCTAATGGTGTAACTTTTACCTCCACAAACTTCCACCTTGAAGATATAATTATTAACTTTGAAGTTACCTTAGTGGACTTGGGCTTCTTTCCTTTCTTATCTAATATTTTCAATATTTAGGATTTATAACCTCTTTTGAATTTGAAGCCATATATAATGCCAATCAAGTTAAGAAATCTATATAAGTGGAGGTGTATGAATGGGTCACCAATTATTGTTGATAATTTCCTGTCACTAGCTCTTGTGAATGAAATTATTATACCAAAGTATCTTCTTGAATTTATTTTGATGACTCTCTCTCTACTTGATTCTCAATTTATTTTGTTTCCTTTTATGCCACTATTTCTACATCCTTTTCTTTCTCAGATTCTTTTCCTTTTATTGCCTCCATCTTCTCCTTGGGGTGCTAAAAAATATTCTCTACTACTGTATCTACTTCTTTTTTAGCTTCTTATCTTGTTTCAAATTTCTTATCTTTTTATACATTAACTCTTCCAAGGATTCTTTCTCAGGGTCTTTTTCAATCATGGGTTGATCTTCTAGAGGAGGAGGTGGTGGTGAAGTAGGTGGGGAAGATGGAGGAGGAGCTTCCTTTGGAATAGATTTTTTATAAGATTTGACAATATAAAACTTGGGAGGAGGAAAAAAAGTTCATGAATCTATAATGTGTGCAATGGAAGTGGTAATGGTGGAAATAATAAGAATAGCAGTAGTAGTAGAAGAGTTTAATGATGAGGTGGGAAAAGCTGATTGGGTTGGCTCTTTATCTCTTACTATTGAAAATGTATCATCGACATTTTTCTTCAACTTTAACTTATTTATGGGACCTTGGCTACTTTCCCCTTGTACTATCTCTTTCCTCTTTTGACTTGTATGAGTAGTCTCTTTCATTAATTCTTTCATATAATAACCTTTACTTAGAAGCCATGTGGAAGTCATAACTAAGATGTACAAAGTTTTCTCCATGATAGTTGTAACTTGATTTTCACCAAAAATAATTTTAGGAATTAGAACATTGTCTCCTCCAGTGGCATGAAAAGCATCACTAGTGACAACCCCATCATCATCCATATCCTCAAGAATAGTAGCTATGCATGAATATGTTCCATAGTCAATCTAATATTGTCCTTTCTCCTTACATCAAACTCATCTCTAAAATCAATCCAATAATCTTTAGGTGTTGGGATATGCATGTACTCAAGGGAAATTTTATTCTAATCCACACCTCTATAATCAAAATTGGCTCTGGCATCAACGTGTGTTAGTGTGTAATGATGGTACATCTCCTTCTATACATTCCTATCTTTATAAATGGTTGGGCAATGATAGTGGCCAATAATAATAGGAAAATTGATGGCTACTTTGTGATACTTTTACTATAAATCATGTAATTCAACAAGTTATCTACACATTTCCATAAGAACCCACTTGTCACTTGGATACCTAGGTAGCTTGATATGTGCACCTTAGAAACCCCCTATTCTAATGGATGTGAAGTCAAGAAATTAGATGAAAATGTAACCATATATTGAAACTCAATCCCATGGTTCATCTGATACTCTTCTATGTTTCAAGGATATATTCAAATTATAAATGAGTTCATAAAATAATCTATCATTTACTACAATATAATGTTTGTAGTATTTTTAAAGGACCAGCTAAGGGTAATACTCAAATTGGTTCACTTGCTAGTGTTCCTTTTATTATTAGCCTTGAAAAGACTCCACTTGAGGCTACTGCATACACAAGGTATGAAGTCATCTTGAAATCAAAAGTTTGCAACACATTCCTTAACTACTGATCCATATTATCACTTATCATTCTTGCTAATTCAATTTTGGTTGAGATTTTAGTGACATCAATAGTCCTAATATAATCATACATCCATGGAGATAAATACTTGGCATTCTTTTCATTATTTATTTTGGATAGTAATTAGATGATATCATCCACTTCTTGAATGAAATTTGACCTTACTATATTTCTAGGGAACCTAGAAGCCTATTTTACTTTCTTTAAGTAGTAAGTATTAATTATCTTAATGCATTCTGATGACTTAGTCTCCCATTGGATTTTGGCTTTATCCATAGTTATATCAATCACTTTTAGTGATGTTGTATTTTTTAGATAATAATTGAGGTATTGAACATCCAATCTTATAACTACATTTCCAGCAGTATCTTTTATAGTCTTGGTTAGGGAGTCATAGTATTTGGCACATGTCAAAACAAACTTAGGAAGTTAAGTTGAGCTTGGGAAAGTGGAAGCTTATATAATTCCACTAGTAGTCATAGCATGTAGGAGTGGAGTTTTTTATATGGCCTTAGATCTCTCCAATAATTTATTTATAGACACATGCTCCATGTTTCTATCACTTATATCAGTTAACTTGGAGACTATGCATGATTCAATTGGCTAACCCTTATAATCATACTTCATTTTGGGTTCCTGTGGCTTGGATTTCTTAGCTTTTTCTTTTCCCTTTATACTTGGTTTTGGAATATCCTCTAATGCTAAATTTGGGACCTATTTTATTATCATTTCCTATACTTCTAATTTAGCTACCTCTTCCTCTAATTTTATTAACCCTTCTGATCCAGATATTAGCTCTTTTAAACTCTAAAAACCTTGATAAGTGATTTTAAACACTTATTGAATACTCTAATTGGTTTATAAAGTTTGAGAAAAGAGTTAACTCAGTCCTCTTGAAGTACCTCTAAGCAAGTTTTAGGTTTTGAGTAATGGAAAGTCTTGAAAAACTAAGCATATTTCTTTTAAGTAATAAGACCTTAGAACCCTAGGTAAGTCACTAGGGTTATACAAATAAGTTTATGTTTTTAGTGGCTTAATACTTTGGGTTTTTTGGAGATAATAATTGTATATGAGAAACTCAAATCAAGTAATGAGGAAAAGAAAGCTTGAGTAGATCTTAGGTAGTGTTTTACGGGTTTGTCTAGGATCAAGACTTTGGATTTTCCAAAATGTAGTTACTTGGTGTTGGAAACCTAAGTAAGTAGTGCTAGAGAACCTGAAGTGAATAAGTATTTTTAAGGTCAAGTTTCTCAAGGGTAGAAACTTGGTATCAAAAACTTGAGGAATCAATTAGAGTTGGGGAACCCGAGTGAGCAAGAAATATTAATTCCTAAGGTTTTTTATTAGAGGTTTTTAAACAAATTCTATAGCATGATAAATGAGTAAAAGTATCAAATAAGACAACTAATAGAACCTAAGTTTTTTATTTAGGGGATTGGTTTAACAAATACAACTGACTCACATAAGACAAAGATGCAAAAATTAAAAGGGGCACCCCAAAATTTGAAGTGTGAAATTTTTGGGACACTAGCTGGCTCTAACTGAGGACATCTTTATGTCTTTCATAAAGGGAGGAACAAGGGCAAGATATTAGTATCTCTAGTTTTACATCTTATTTACTGGGTATAGAGTCTTTGCAGAAAATTATTCACATAACTACAAAATGAACAAATAACACATAAGATAAACAAAAACAAAATAAAGACTAAAAACTTTATTTATATACATACATGTGTTACCCTACCACTCAATTATTGTAGAGCTTCAAGTGCTACCCATTGAAAGGTAGTGGTAGTGCAATTCCATCTTGATAAGTAAGGATGAAGCTATCTTTTCTAGCAATGATTTGTATAGTAAAGGGTCCTTTCCCTAAGGAGTTAATTTTTCATGCTTCCCTTTTTATTGAATCTATTTATCCCATAAGAGGACTAAATCATCAACTTTAAACTATCTATCTTAGGCATTTTTATCAAAGATCTTCTTTACCTTCACTTGGTGATCAATTAGCCTATCAACAACTTGAATATGAACCTCTTGTAATTCAGTGAGAAACATGATTCTCTTATCTAGTAAATCTTGATAAGTAACATCTTCAATTGCCTTAGAGAGTTGTAAGGCAAACAATTCTATGGTTATGGGCACATCAACATCTATTCCATATAACAACTAAAAAGGAGACATACCTATAACTTTATTTGAGGTGATTCAATCATCCCATAATGCATCAAACAAATTTTTATGCCAAGTCCTTTGATTGTTGTCCACCAGCTTACAGATGATTGTTTTGTTACTTGACTCAGCTTGGCCATTACCATGAGGATAATGATTTGAAGCATGAACCAAGTCTATCCTATATGAGTAACAAAAATCAATCAATTTTACTAAAGAAAATTTGGATCCATTGTTTATGACAATTTTATGAGGGATGTCAAACCTTAAAAAAATATTCTCTTTGATGAAGTCACATATAGCTTCAGAAGTGGCATGTTTCACAGGAATATCTTCAACCCACTTGCTGAAGTATTCAGTAGTGGTTAAAACATAGTAATGTCCAACACTTGAGGAAGGATTTAACATACCCAATAAAATCCATGCCCCATTATTGGAAAGGTTCATCAATAATTATTGGTTTTAGAGGAAAGGTTGGAAACTTGATTTGTCCTACAAAATGATAACATGCCTTGCATTTAGCAACTCATTCTGAAGCATCTTGAAATAAAGTAGGCCAAAAGTACCTTTCTTGTAAGATCTTATGTGCTATGACTCTTATTGAGAAATGACCTCCACATGATATGTCATGAAATTGCTCCAATAATATTGCTTTTTGTTCCTTGTCTACACAATGAAGGAAAATGCCATCAATTCCTTTCTTATACAACCCATTATCCCAAAGGACTTAATCATTTGATTTTAGCTTGATGGTACATTTTTTTTTATGTCAAATTAGCTAGACATTCTCCATAAGTTAAAAAGTAAGAAATCTTGCTATACCATTCATCTATAAGATTAACAAAAAATACCATGGGCAATTTTTCCTTCATTTCATCTTAAAGAGAAGATGTTATATCTGTGCCATCAGGTCATCTCTCTATCATCAACTGACATAAGCCTTTTCCTCTTACTTTCTGGGTCTGATATCAAGATCAAACTCTTGAACCTTAGCTACCCAAGTGCCTCTTAGTAATCATAATTCCTACTATGTTAGAATTTATTTAATTGAGGTATCAAGTACATAAACTTTAGTGTGTGAAGATAAAATGTAGTACCTAAAATTTTTACATGCCTTAACCACAACAAAGGCATGTTTTTCTATCTATGAATACTTTAATTCAAAGGTCTTCAATGGTTAACTAATGAAAGATATCAATGATTCATATCCTTCATCATTATTATACATAAGTATAGTTGACATGGTATGCTTAGAAGAGTAACAATAAATAATGAATTCTTTACTGAAATTAGGGGAAACTAACACTGTAGCTTTAGATATTGCTACCTAGATTCTTTCAAATGGCAATTTTCCTTTAGCATTCTATTTGAAATATTATTTATTTTTCATCAAATCCAATATGTGACAAGTCAATTATATAAAATCAAGAATAAATCTTCTAAGTAAATTTACCTTACCAAAGAATGAGTGCACCCCTTTCTTAGATGTAGACATAGACAAACTTTGAATAACTATAACTTGCTCTGGGTCAATTTTGGTTCCTTATTTTGAGACTATATGACCAAAGAGCTTTCCTTAAGTCATAATAAATATTGGTTTCTTCAAATTTAAATAAATCCCATGTCTTCTACATTAGATAAGGACTTCTTCAAGATTGACTAGATGATCACCTCTTTATTTTGAAAAGACTGTTAAGTCATCCAGGGATACTATAATAATCTTGTTCTTCAAGTGAGTGAATGTTAGATCTATTACTAGAAGAAAGGTTACTCCAACATTGACAATAATAATTTTTCAGAAAGGAAAAGTTGCGAGCTACCTGGAAAGACTTCATGGATCGAAACCGCATATCACTACGGCATTTTTCAAAAATTGGAAGGATGAAAGGGTCACTCTCCATGGTGTTTCTGTGAACTTAACAGAGGATTTTATTGCTGAGGTTACTGGACTGCCCACGGATGGACTCAAATTCTCCAAATAGACAAGCATTTCGAATGAGGCTTTCTGTAGGTTCCCCAAAATGGAAGTGGAAGAGTAGAAACTAGTCAAGAACAGGGATTTCTTTGAACTGGATCAGATTAAAGGGATATGGAGTGATGTCTTAAGCTGCATAAGGGAGTACTTCATCCTAGACGGGAGAAGTAAGTGTGTGCACAAATTCCACTTTGTCTTCCTTAACCATTTCAAGCACAAGGTTAGTTTGTCTTTTCCCTTTTATCTACGTTTCTCCTTGGTCCAAAGTTTATATGCTCATAGGAAAAAGGAAACGTGCCCTATCCATCATGAAGGCCTTATTCTGTTAATCGAAGGCTACTGTAAGAATAATGCAATGGTAAAGCACCCTAATCAGGGGAAAAACAAGGAGACAGGGAACAGAAAGAGTGAATGTGTTACTGAGAAAGGCAAAATCAAGCTTCTTAGTACTAAAAAGCAGACTGTTGAAGAAGATATGGAGCGAGAGAGAATGGATAAACTTAGTGAGGAAAACTTGGAGGAAGAAGAAGAAACTAAAAGTCAGGCTACAAACTCTAATGAGGATGAAGAATGTCCTGAGAAGCATGAAACAGATGATGTCAATACAGGGGAGGATTATGCAAACAACACTGAAAACACTGAGGAAAACCAAAAAGTTGCAGAGCCTGATTTTGTCCAGGATGAACCTGTTGAGGACCCAGCATCAAAGAACGAAAAGGAAACTACAGGGCAGGATGATAATCAAGATATGGAAATGGAAATTCAAAATGGAATTAAAGAGTGGGAACATAAGGGTCGAGAAGATATCACTGAAGAAGATAGGAACAGTCCTAATAAAAATGCTGAGGAATGGAGGGGGAAAAAATAGAATGATGAAACACAAACACCAATGAATTGGGTTAAGTGCAAAGCAGAGGCTTCTTCTCAATTTTATTCTTGGATATGCAGGGAGATTATGAACCTCAAAAGGAAAGTGGAAACAATGGAAGAAACCCTGAAAGAGGAAAGGAACAAAATCAACAAGATGGATAATCAGATAGGAGAGATTCCAGCCAAGCTCTAAGTTTATGAGAATAACCTTTGGGAACTAATTAAGGACAATAGAATGAAAATGGAGGAAGTAACGTCCAATATTTGTGCTGCTGCTGTTAATATTGGTAAAAGAGCCAGTGAGGAGACTAAAGCCTTGGAGGGACCCAGTAAAAGAACGAGACAAAGTTCTAGAAAGAAGGCAACACAAAAAGGTGCTATGTTGGAGGATACCACTACCCAGGATACTATTTTGAAAGAAAAAGAAACCAGGAAAATGATATTGGAACTAGATGAATAATCTGGTTTCTCTTGTTGGTTAAGAATCTGGTCCTGTTCTTTGTTTTTTTTGTTGTCATCCTCTGTCTTAGATGATGCCTGAACTCTATTTTTTTGGGTTGTGACCGGAAGTCTTTCCGGTGGTTTCAGGTCCATTTAAAACCTATTTTTGCTACCTCCTTGTAGTAGTTTTTAGACTTTGTCTATGTTTAGGGATGATCTATCTTTTTTCCTTGTACTAGGGTTTCGGGGCCCCTTCAAAACCTGCTTTTACCATAATCTAAAACATTGACAATAATAAAAGGCATCTTTTGATAAGCATATATTCCCAAGGTGTTGTAAAAACAATTTTGTACTAATCTTCCTCAGCTACTTTTATCTGATTATATCCAAAAAATCCATCTAGGATAGATAACATCTCTGAGCTAGTAACTACTTGTAGGGTTTGGTCCATGATGGGTAATGGGTAATTATATTTTAGAGAGGCTTGATTTAAATTGTGGAAATCAACACATAAGTGTGTTTCCCCTTCTTTTTCCTCACTAAAAAAATATTTGTTGACCATTCTGAGTGATAAATTGGATAAATAATCTTTGCATCAAGGAGTTTTTGTATCCTAACATAAATTATACCTAAAATAGTTGGATTATGAAGATGTAGATTTTACATAAAAGGCTTTACCTCTAGTTGAAGTGGAATATAGTTTTGTACCTAATCTGGTTGGAAGGATTTGAGGTCTTTGTGGGACCAAGAAAACACATCAATGTACTTTATGAGAAACTTAATGAAAGCTTCTTTTTCTTCTTGTGAGAAACACTTGCCAATGATGACCATCTTGGGCTCTTCTACACTACCTAGATTAGTCTATTCTACTTATAGGGAAGAACTATCACCATACTCTTTCATTTTATTCAAAAATTGATCATGTTTATCAAATATTTGTTCTAAATAAACTAACCCCTTAGGAATTTTATTTCCTTTCAACTGAATTATGTCTTAACTATGGGCAAGTTTATATTTAGTGATACCTTTTGTTATTTCATGTGGATGTGAGCTACTTCCTTTGAATTATAGTCCTTCAAAATTATCTTTCTACTCCAAAAATGTAGTTATTTGCTTATCATAATTAAAAACTTGCCACTGCTCAACATTGTCTAGGACCTTCAAATGGTAGACCATTTCTACTTTATAGTTAACTTCTTTAAAGATTGTTGGTTGATGATCTAGCCTAAGTAAACATGTAGTAACAATGAGTGAATCAACTCTAGAGTTCTAATCTTGAGGAACTAAGTTGATTGAGAAAGTAGAGAAGTCAAGTGTGGCACTCAAAACTCTATCATGAAAGTGTTTTAGATTATCTTTTTCACTTAATACTACCCTCTAATTTATCTCACTATTAATTTAACATCTCCTTATACTCTAAGGAGTATTACTCCTTTCTCTTTTTCTTACTCAAGTCTTAGAAAGAGTGATTCATAGTTATCTATGTTATTAGTGTTTTCAAACATAAGATTATATACATAGGGAAAAACTTCACTAGTAGGGGAGGTTAATACTAATCCTATACCTAAACTAAGAAAGCTATAGTTGGCATCAAATTCTAGTGTACATATCTTATCATATTCTTCTTATTCTTTTTTCTCTTAGGTTTCTTTGCCTACTTTCAGAAAGTAAACTCCATGGTTTGATTCTTCAAAAAATATATGACCTTGGATCTTTAGATTTAGAGACCATGTACTTCAACTTATTTTCAAGTTCTAACTTATGATTCACCTCTTTGATTAGGATGTGTGAACATGACCAGTCCATTTTCACCTCTCCTCCTAGATCTTTACATTTTTTTTGTTTAGCAACATTTCATATGAAAAAGGGATGTCTACTACTAGGATTGTCATTTTAAATATTTTGTTTGGAAAAGCTACTAAGACAACTTGGGCATCTTTAATCTGTCTAATTAGAGGGACTTGTCTCTCCATTGAGTAGCATTTTATTATGGACTTAGTTAGGGTAAGGCCAAGGGCATCAACTACTTTAACTAGCATAACATTGTCAGAGGCTCCCAAATTTAGAGTACAATTACTCAACTTATACCCATTGATTAGGAGGGACACATAAAAAGGCTCTATCCTTTCATATGTGGAAGTGGATGAAATGAAGTAATTATAGAGTTATTTTGAATAGAGGCTAGTCTAGGAATAGGTAAAATACCTTTATAATCATTTGGTACATTACTTGATCTCTATCTTTGAACATATTTGATTAGCCTATTCATCTGATCTAGGTAAGGCCTTAAGTATTTAGCTTCTGACATCTAAATTTTAGTTTTCTTTATATGATCAATTATGTTAAAAGAAAGAATGGGTGTAAGCAAGATGGAATTACCATCAAATATATGAGTAATTGGCTTATAAGTTTGAGAAGTAGAAGGATCATATTTTTCTTTAAGAGTAAGAGAAGAAGGTAGAGGACTACCTCTTTTAATAATACTCACATCAAAACTAGAGTGTTCATTTCCTCTCTCTTATTCTTTTGATGACTTCTCACTAGCTTTTTGAGTTTGAGATCTTGTAAATACTATATAAGATTGACAATGATCTTCATGAAGCATTTCTTCATAGTCACTTTTTGATTCATATTCTAGGTAATAATTAGAGTCACCTATAGGATCTATAAAATCATCTTCTTCATTAATGTTTTGATCAATACCATTAGCTATTAGTCTTCTTTGCTCATTTCAACATAGTTATTAGGATCACTTTTAATCACCAATATTTGTTGAGGATAAACAATATAGTTCCTATTTTGATTGTTAAATTATTATCCAGGTTCATTCCTAGTAGGGTGAGTACCAGCATGAGTGTCTTGAGTAATTTGTCTTTTGACTTGAAGTAAGTCAGTTTTTAAAATAAGGGGTCAATAGTCTGTGTTGTGATTGCAGTAGAAGAATCTCCTTTAGAATTTTTTTTCTTAATTTTACCAGTCATTATCAAATCAACCTCAATGTTCATAATAATATTTTGAGCTATTTCTACATTAACTGGTCATGCTCTTTAGAGTTGATAACTAACTTCTAGAAGTTGAGCATTGATGAAGAAACACTTCTAATTATCTATAATGGGTAGTAAATTTTATATAGTAATCTATTGAACATGGTAATAAAATCATGCATATGTTCATGAGGTTCCTTCTTGAGCTGAGTCATTTGTGTAAGTAGTATATGTACATCCTCAAAAACTTTAAATATTTTCTCAAAGTGATCTCACATGGTAGCCCAATTGGTTATAGTGTTAGGAGCTAAATAGTAGAACCATTTTGCTGCTAAGTCATGCAAAGTTTCAACAAATATTCTAATAGAGATGTCTTCATGCTCAACACCAATTAATCCACATGCTATAAAGAAAGCATCTAGGTGTTGATCTAGATTCTACTTACCATCACTAGTGAACTTAGGAAAATTCTTCCTTAATATTTTTAGTAAGTCATGTAGAGGAGTCATCAAAGTCAAAGGACCAATAGTTGGCCCTCATGGGAAAAGAAGTGGTAATGCCATTCTTTTGGGAGCAAGAAGCTGAAGATTAACCAGTTGAATTATTCCAAAAGAATTATGTTGGAGTTGGTGCGTGAGAGATGTGGCTTTTCTAGTTCTAGATTGAATAGGGATATTAAAATTGAGTCACTCTTTTAAATCAAAAAATTCATCTGGTTGACCCTATGCCCTCCTTGCTTTGGTGTAAGGTTGATTTTCCAATTTAGAAAGAAGAAATATTTGCTCTCAGCAATCTTGATTTAAAGACATAAGTGGACAATGATCTACTTCAACATGTAGTGGGTTGGGAAAGTGAAGTGGGTTGTAAACTAGATGTAGAACTAAGGTATTTGATCATACAACAAACTATCTAAAGGAAAATGTTCACTTAAATCAAGAGAAGTTAATCTCAACTAAATGCTAAAAATAGACCAGTGCATCATCCGCAGCATGTAAAACTTTTAATCAACATTCAAAATTTGGAAATTGGGAAAACTTAGTGTAATAATGGACTTGTCTTAACTAGTTTGAGAAATCAAAAATTTATTTTGGGAGTTAAACTTATAATTCCCGAGTAGAGTCACCAAAAACTATTGGCTAGATCTTTTGTAAACTAATTTAAATGTATCTAGGCAGTCATGGGATTAAATCCCCTTCATTTAATGGTGAATATCCCATATATCTATGTTTATATATTTTTAATTACTTATAACTTACAATTATTCATAGAATTAATAAGTTATATGTAAGTTGGTTTTGATTGGGGGTATTGCTTTAATCACTATGTTCATGAGCCATAACAAAGGGATTTTGCAATAAGTAAGCAACTAGTTTTGGGAATGTGGAAATAATTTATGAGAGATTGGGGAATAAGGAAAAGATTATAATGCTTGAGAAAAAAGAAAATTGCACTTCAAAATTAATAGTTTTGCAGAGTCTATTGTATTTGTGCAAGTAGATAAACATATAAAATGTGATAACTTTCCAACAAATGATTAAGAAAATTATAAATTAAACTTAGATTAAAAGATAATGAAAATTTTACCATTTTATCTTTATAGAACACAAAGAATGATTTCCATTAGACAAAAAGTTCTTCAGAAAAACAAATTTTTTTCTTGTTCACTTTCAGTAAAATTCATACAAAATAATCTAATTATCTTAAACACAAAGTTTTAGATTTCTTAAACTTCTTGTATAATTGCTATAATTTCTTGCTTGCAAAAATTATCATCCTGTGGCATGCAAGATTAAACTTATATTTATACAATTTTAGATTCATAATCTCAAAAAGTGTCAACTTCCTCAATTCCCATGTGATGCGCTAAAACTAGAAACTATTGAGTAACATCTTCCCTCTAATTTCTCCTTCATGGCGTACAAAATCTAGTGACATGTATCACTTCTTTGATCTCCTTGTTTGGATTGAATACAACCACTTTGCATGTACCAAAAAGTTTATTTAAGTAATTCACTTTCCCTAAATGACTATAATTAATGGTGTTTTAGCCAAATTACTCAAGTCTTTTAATTTTACAAATTAATTTTACTCTACAAGTAAATTATATAATGACATTACTTTTACAAAGTAATCACTTGAAACAAGATTACTTATAGTGTATTTATGAAGAGAAAAGAGAAAATAGAAAAAGAAGAAAGAAATTGTTCAAGACTTGGGGAAAAATTAGTCTACTTCAAGGACTTGAGTTTTGCACTTTTCTCTATACTTGACATGCTCATATATTATCAATTGGATTATTGCATCATCTGATACAGTAATTGATTGTCTTTTTGTTTCCAATCTTATCATCTCTCTTTTAATTCTTATGAAATGAGCTTTAATTTTCTCAATCCTTGGCTCAAGTCTCTTTATTTCTTCTCAGCGTTTTATCAAATCTTTAATATACTTGGTTATGAAAGGAGTTATGGCCTTATCCATCCGATATTTAAATTGATCACCTAACTATTTGACTATTTTTAGAACATTACTTGACCATATACCTGTGAGACCAAAGAGGGAGTCTTTTAGATTAATATTTTCACCATGTGTGTCTTCTAATTTTTTCATTTCCTCTTCTATGTCTGGTAAAATACTCAAGTGAAAAGATAGGATATATTATTCCTGTTTTATCTTCTTCACAGATCCCTCAAGAGTAATCTGTTGGATTAATTTCTATTGATCCAAAGTTAGTATTTTAATTTTTTAGTATTTAATTTTAGTTTATTATATTTTGTTAGTGGGATTGTTGGTTCATAGGATTACATAACCACCTCACGTGAAAATCTTATAAATCTTTTCACCTTCCTTGTAATCTATTATCTGAAACAATATGATATTATAGTTTTATCAAATATTTGATTTTACAATGTAATTTCTTCATTATAATCTAATCTAACAGTGGTATCAGAGCAAGGTTGTTAAAGCATGGTGAATTCAAGGTGAATACGAGAGAGGAAAAGTGAAAAGTGGATTCATGTAGAATGAAAAGCCTCATGTGAAATCAAATTATGGAATTTAGATGAATTGTATATGGTATGCCCTTTTTGAAATTTATTCTTTCTTTTCAATACTTAGTCTAATGTTGAAATTTTTGGAAAATTATTAAAATATTTTAATTTTTCAAATAATTTTACATTAAAAAGTCTAATTTTTTTTGAGAAAATAGTTTGTGTACAACCTGCTCCCTGGTAGTACATCCAAACTTCATTATGAGCATTCAATATTGGATTTTTAAGTCATATATTGACCCAAACATGTTTTTAAAACCCCAAAACCTACTAAAAAGCCATTTGTATGGTTTTTTTGAACTTGTAAGTCTCTATGGAATGCAAAAAAAAGATCTAACCTTCATTCAAATCATTTGCTAAGTTTCTATGTAATTGAAGAGCATTTGTCAATTAAACAAGCCATCTGAGAGGTTTTTAACATGAAAAATTGTTGTTGTATGACCCACATATGAATTTTTATGACATTTCCATTATGAATATACCTATGACTAGTTAAAATAATTTCAAATGTTTATTCAACTTGATCTACTAAGGTTTTGATTTGAATATGAGTTTCTCAAGTCCATAAATTAATTCCAAAGACATAAAGCAAAAGTTTTCCATGGATGGCGTTGGAGTTTCTAAAATATCTCCTCTTAGTCTCAAACACTACCAAATAATGAAAGATTCAATCTTGTATGGATTTTTTTATGGCCTAAAGGAGTACCAAAAGGGTCTTAGGATTGTCTAGATCAGCCATGGCATTATATTTCCTCAGGGAGGTGTTGGAACACTATGGAAAAATAAAATATTTCATTTTTAGAAAGTTTTTGATATAGTTTGATCAAAATTAGGGTTTGGTGGGTCTTACAAAATCTTTGGAAATATTTAGGTTTTATTTGAAAAGTTAATTTCATAAAAAAAAGTAATTTTTATCACCTAAGTAGTTTATTTTTTATTGTACTAGAGTAAAAAAAAATCAAGTTCATATAGAAATTCCTATCTTTATAAACTTGTAAATGCTCATAGAGCACTTAGTCTAATTTTTGAAGTGGTTTGAAAAGGGGAGATCAAGGGTTCAAATATTTATTTTTGAAAGAATATTCTTTTTGGAAAATATTTTAAAGGAGTATTCTCTTTTGAGAATATTTTTTGATTCATATGGAGACATAAGGGTGTAAGTTCTAATTCTTGCAACACTAGTTGTCTCTTTTATCATCTGGAAAGGTGGTCATGTGACCAGGTGATCTTCATGGTTTTCAACATTTTAGATTCATTAGAATGATGAAATTTCCCTTTTGGAAATTCCTTATATGTGATTTTATAAACAAATGATGTATCAAGGTGCATTTTCAATTGAAATTGACACCTTCAAAATGTAATTTCATCACAAGCCCCATGATCATTTGTAAAATAGAAGCTATTTTAAAGGTAATGGCAAAAACTTGATAGCATTCCTTAATTTTTGCATCATGGCTAAAATTATGAGCCTCATTTCTGACACTGGATGCCTAACTCCTAAAAATTATAAGGAATGGCCAATGAAAATGAAAAACACATTAATCTTTAATGACTTATAGGACATTGTTGAAAAACAACCAACATTGCCCACTGAAGCCACAAAACTTGTAGAATTTCACAAACATGATAGGTGAGATCTTGCATTGTTAAAATCCACTTGCAGTGTAAAAGTCATAATTCACATTGAAGCTATCAAATCTAAATCATGGAAAGCTATAAAAGACTTATATGATAAACAACATGCTTACAAGAAAGTTGATCTCCTTATGCATTTTCTTAACACTAAACTCACTGCTGATGAAAATGTTTTAGAAAATGTGTCATGCATTATGAATTTGAAACAAGAATATGGCACTACTGGTAGAAAAATTGATGATGAAATGCTCATTTCTATTGTTTTGAATGGCCTTATCCTAAGCTACAAGAACTTTCTAGAGATATTACATCTTAGTGATAAGATTAACAAATCTACCTTTGATTCCATTTGTGAGTTTCTCACTCAACATGAGCGATAATTTGCAAAGAAGAAAGAACAACCTACTAAGGAGGAACACTATTCCAAAATAGGCAATCCATTGTATAAACCTAATAGAAGACACAATGAGAAGTAAATACACTCTCATAGGCACACTTCCAAGCATAAGCATCATTCTAGTTATTCAAGATGAAAACCTCATTTTGGACATAGGGAACATTTAGGCTCTCCTAAGCACATATAACATTTTGGTTCTCCATAGTATGAGCATTACCACAAACATTCACATGGACATAAGCACAAGCATTAGAATTCTTCTTCATGTGGCTATTATTCCTCTCATTCCAATGGACATGAGACCATATGCTATAATTGTGGTGGCATAGGACATCTCTCTATAGAATGTCCCTCCTGATGGAGGTCCTCTTAACCATTACTGGTCACTCTAGTCATTATGAGTCTTCTTCTGCATCTTCTTCTAATGGATGGGATGACTCTGAAGTTTCATGTTTTTCATATAATGAGTAAATATTCTAAGATAATGACTCACCCATCTTGTGTGATATGTTAGGCTCAAGATTAGGATTTGATGTAGTAGCATTTTTTGGCTTATGTACTTTGATTTCATAAATGGAGTGTTTATATGATCTTTAATGTGGAGCATTTCAGTAGTTTTTACTTAGTTTATTTATTACATAGCTTCTCACTTCTCACTTGATAAGGGGAGAAGATATTGCATATTGGGTTTTTGATCAGTCATCAATGATGTATAGTATGAGTCAACATTATATTTCTATCATTATTAGTGATAAGCAAAGGCCTGTAGGAGATGTTGGTGATTCTTAGGCATCAGTTTGAGATGTGCCATACACAATACAAAGGGTAGTCACTTGTTGCATAGATTATATGTGAGGATTGATGTAGTTAGATAGTGTATGATCATAATCTACTATAGTGTGGGGATGATCAAGGTGTGGATTAGTCCAGGATGTATAGTGTACCAATTGTAGTTGTGATAGAGTCTACTTGGATGACTCATAGTTCATTACTCTAGTCTTTTTATACCCCTTTAGATCAAGGGGGAGTTTGTTAGATTAATTTATATTGATCTAAAGTTAGTGTTGACCATTTTTTGCCCAATAGGCCAAAAAATTGGTCCCCTTCTTTTCCTGCTATTTTGAGGCAGTATATTTTTGATTTGGCATGAGTTTTGCAATTTCTACAAACTCTGCAGGTTTTCTACAGACTCTGTAGGTCCATTTCTATAGACTTTTTAGAGCTTGGATTTATATGGACTTAGCAGTGAAGTTTCTATGGACTCTATAGGTGTAGTCTTTTAGAAGAAGAACCAGTTCAGAGTGTGCAAAGTTTTACAAAGCTTCTTCAGACTCTTGTCTGAAGAAATTCATAAGGAAAGAGAACTAAAATGGTTCAAAGACACTTTTTCTTAAGGTTGGAAGAGTGGTTCAATGACATAATCTTTCCAAGAGTTAGCACCTTTGAACCGTTGAACCATTGAACCAGTTCAATGCTTCGGTTTAAGGCCTTGGTTCAATGCTTCGTTTCAACACTTTAGTTCAATTGGTAAAGTTCATCACTTTGGTTCAATGCTTTGGTTCACTCAGTTAGTTCATCCATTAGTTTAATGGATTTTGGTTTAATCAAAGGGTTCATTGGCTCGGTTCAAAGCTTGGTTCAATTAGACTGTTCAACGAGCTTGGTTCAACGCTCAGTTCAAAGCCTTAGTTTAATAGCCATTTGAACCATTAAACTGGTTCAGCCAATTGGTTCAATGGTTGGTTCAAAGGAGCAATTCAATGCAAAAAGTCAAGAGAGCCTCCCAAAGGACAAGTGCCCTTGTGGAGGGTACTTGGTTGGCAAAAGTACCCTTCGAAAGGGTCATTTTCAATAAACTTGAAGGGCACTTTGAAGGCAACTGAAGGAAAAAAATCCTAAAAAAGGACTAAGGAAAGAAATGAATTCTTTCAAAAATTTTATCTAAAGGAATTCCTTTAGACAAAAAGTCCAAAGAAATTCAGAGGAAGGTTGTGAGAGAAAAGAAGCCAAGAAAATTCCAAAGGCAAAGTAGCTAGACAATTCTCACGGACTTTTTGTCCATAGGAAAATTGTTTGCAAAAAAAACCCACAGGGAAGAAAGCCGAAGGAAAAAGGTTCATAGAAAAGGCTGAAGCAAGAAGCTGATAGAAAGTCCAAGGGGTGATGGGCCTGTGGACGTCAAAATCAAGCATAGAAAACTAGTCGTTGGGTATTCAAACGCAGTGACGGGTGTGTGAATGTCAATTTTAAGATGGTGAAATATCCATTTGTTTTTAAAATGCTTAAGCACCAACTAGAAAAGAGCCCAAGGAACCCAACAACCTACCAAAAGATAGCCCTTGAGGGATAAAGGAGCCAAAAAGAGACAAGGCAAGGAAGAAGACAAAGTGCAAGAAAAGAAAAAGCATCCAAGTGGTGAAAGAAGGTGTCAACTCAAGGAGTTACTCTAATAGGTGATACAGTGTCTGTAAATTGATCATTAGGAGGTGCAAATGGCTAATGGCATGACCCATTTTCTTCACTTTGCATTGATGAGAAAACAAGCCACATGAATGCCTTGAAGGAGCAATCTATTTGCAAAAAAGAGGCATGGCTGATGCTTCCTCATTAATGTTGGGATGCCAAAGTCAAAGCAAGAACTGACAATCAAACAACTTCCTCTTCCCAAGGCTCAGAGCGCACATGGGCCAGCTTGTAAAAAAGGCACCAAGTTGTCTTCCCCTTTCTATATATATTTTAAAACTTCTCATTTTGAGGAGGATCTGAATCTCTCAGCCTTAAGGCAAAACTCTACCCAAAAATCTCTCGAGCTTGTAAGGTAGAATTTTGCCAGATTTTACCTTGAATTAGGACTTAGCATTTTTACCTCTATTTTTACTTGCACTTTAAAGCATATTTCTGTGTTCTTCTTTTGTGTTAAGTCATTATCTTTCATGCTTTTCATAGATCAATTACAACATGTCTAATGCATTGTGAAGTCTCTATTTTATAGGTCTGTCATAAGCGTCCAACAAGAATATAGGCACATGTGAATAGGCTATCAAGTGTGTCTCAGAACACCTTTGATAGTTCCTTCCTCCATGTATCTCCATGGACTTCTAAAATACTGACACAGAAGAGTTTTCCCACATCAGATGAAGTGTATGGGTGCTTCTTCTTGGTGAAAAGTGTATGTTTGGGCCTGAGTGGATCAAACTTTTCTAGTGTATCACTTTTTCATTTTTTAGGCTTAGGTTCTATTTTCAGCATCTCTCTCTCCCTTTTCAACCCCCACTTTTACATTTATTTATTAGTAGTAAGAGAAACTAGGGCCTAGAAGATACATAAGAAGGAGCTAGCCCTTATCTAGAGACTCTCCCCTCTAGCTTCACGAGTCCCATAGGCGAGAGGGGAGTTTCCATTGTTGCATGTTGAAGCGTAGGAGCTAGGCATCCTACCTCGAGTGCAATCCACTACATCAATAGTTTTTGGCACACCTGGTGGGACCAACTAGGACAAGTTTTATCCAAAGGGTTGAAGAATTTTTGGTGTGTTCTTCAACCAACCAACCTTTGGAGGCTTTTGCATCAACACCAATGGTGACTCTGAGTTAAATCAACTGGTTAAGCAATTTTGGTGCCATGAAGAAACAATTTTTTGGTATGTATAATTCCATTGTTCAGAGCCATGAACACTATTTTCCTTGGCCAGCCTGGTTATGACCCTTACCAGCTTTATGTTGATCCTTATTAGCTCTAATATGATTAGTCTCAACCCTGTCATGAGCTATATCAGCCTTATGCCCAATCTTCTCAATGTGTCACTTTTCCTACTCAACCTAATCTCTTTACCAATCAACCCATCTCCACCTTCAAATGAGCACTACTGGGATATAAAAAGTATGTAGTAGAGCTTGACACTAGAAAGGGATGTGACCAAGAAATTCTTGATCATGTCATCCATCAAGTGAGAAATGCACTAGATCTGGTTAAGAGGGAATGGACTCCTATTGAAAGAGCCAATTGACATAGGCTTACAAGTGAGATGTTGGATGTGAGTGGTTTAATTGCATCTTTAGAAGAGAAGCTAAGTATTCATGAGAGGTAGCCTTACCAAGTCTATCAACCTACTTACCATCTGCCCCAAGTATCATATCAGTCATACACAACCCTTGCTTATGAGCCAAGTCAAGCCTGTCAAAGTCCTTTCCCTAATCATGTTGGGGAGAGTTCTGAAATAGTAAATCTTGTGTTTCAAGCTAATCTTGATAAACAGATTGAATTGGCAAATCTTAAAATGCAATAGTCTATTTTGGTAGCAAGGGAAGTAGAATCCAAACCCTCACTACCCTCTCACATTGTGGCCCCATCACCCCAAAAGGAGATGCCCAGTCTAAATATCTTGAGTTGGAATAAAGTGGTTGAGTCATGGAACAACAAGGGGGAGAAAGACATTGTCCAAGAGTGTGAGGTACAAAATGAGGTTAGTCCTTTTCAAGTCCCTCCCACCCTTCCTCAAGAATCTTCTTATACTTCATGGAAACCTTCATGCACTCCCCATCTCTATGATGATTCCTATGAGCTCTAAGAAAGCCTTTTTCAAGATAATCTGGCTAAACGAGTTGAGGAATTAGAGGCTAAGATGAGACTGCTTAGAGAAAGAGAGATGGAGCTTTCAGACCCTATAGAGGAGCTGACACCAAAAGATACCCCTTATACCAATCCTCAAGATAATTTCAATATTGGTGAAGTGTTGGTAAAGTGGAGAGATGAAAATCAAGTGTTTTTGGCCCAAGGTCTGCCCCCATTTTCTCATGAGGTTTTAAAGGGATCCCCTACTTCCCTTTCCCAACTCAATTTTAATGAGCCTTGTGTGCCTCCTCCTATTCTAGAGAAATCCCCCTCTTGTGTGCCAAATCCTTTCTATCAGATGGCACTTGCTCTTTCTAGCTCATCCGATGCATCAATCGATCCTACCCTTAATCCTATGCGCCTAGCTTTCTAGCATGCCTCTTTTCAGACAAATCTTCCTATACATGAGCAGACCCTCCCAAATCTTCCCCAACCTCCTCAAGTCTTTCAAAATGATCTCCAAATTCCAAGCTGGAAGAAGGAACATCATGAACTAGCCCAGGACCTTGAAGAGGATAAAGTTACTCCTTGTTTATAAGGGGAAAATTCCAATCCCAAGGTCATGAGTTGGAAGCAAATAGTGGAATCTTGGGGTAGAAAGGAAGAGGAGGAGAAAGGTTTTACTCAAAACCTTGAAGAAGATGAGGCTACTCCTACTTTTGATGATGATTGTGACCTCTAAGAAAGGCTCTTCCAAGAAGATATAAACTAGCAGATTGTAGAGTTAGAGTCCAGAATGAGTTTCCTCAGCCATTGTGTGATGGACATTTTAGACCAAGTAGTAGATTCCATGTCTGAACACACTCCATCTACACACCTTCAAGAGAGCTATCAAGCCATGTCTGATATAGATGAAGTGATGACCAAATGGAAAGAGGATAATCATTTGATTCTAGCTCAAGGACTGCCTCCTCTTCCACATGAGTTCGTTTGCCAGCCTTCCATTTCCCCCTTCTCAAGGAGGAACCTACCTTGAAGGAAGAAAGTGAAGAGGAGTATGCTTAGTTAATCACTGATCAGGGAGACTTCATGAGTGTGGATGAGGAGGAGATCACCATAGGTACCCCCTTTGATGAACAAGAAGACAAGTCACAAGTTTTTGCCTCTATCTCTGATGAGGAAGAAGTGTTTTCTACCCCTTTTCCCATTTTGCAAGACATCATGGAGGGGCATGGACACTTTCTTGATAATGTTTTAAATGATTTGTTTGAATTCATTGGGGCATGTTACACTATTCTTCAAGGGGAATATGAGCTAGATAAAGGTGGAGAAGGTAGCATTGGGACTCAAATAAGTATGCAAAGGGGCTACAGGATTTTAGATTTATCCTTTTAAGAGGTTGGTGAATTTGAAGATATTTTATTTGAAGCCATCAAGGAGGATGATCATACCATCAAACCCGAGCATGAGACAGAAGGGGACAAGCCAATCAATGATGCATATCAAGGGGCTTATAGTAATGAGCCAACAGGGATTGATTTCTTGATGAGATACACTAGCATGAAGAACCAACAGGAGGTAAGATTCAAAGAACAAATAGAGTATGTATATGTTGGAAGCATGTTTGAATCTGATCCACTCAGATATGAGCTAATCTAGGTGGCAGGCAAGAGGAGTAGGTCACAAAACCTCCACTTCATTCAACCACTTATCTGGCACCGTAAGTTTCCTAGCCAAGGAGGGGACTTAAGAAATTTTCCCTTTGATCCAGGAGGGAAACAAATATACCTAGTTAGTTTTACATAGTAGTTGCTTTCAATTTCTTTTCCTGCTTTCCATAAGTGCAGTTTGCACAAGTAGTGTTTTTAGTCTTTTGTGTGCTTTCCCTTATGTCTGGGGTAAAAAGCTTCATGTTTGATTCTTGGATCTTTGGGGCTATTGCTAACTTTGTTCAAGCTGCATCTAATTCTATGCCCAATGGAATTCAAGGCAACTAGTCTCTAAGCATAACAGGCATGCTTCCCCTGGGAGTCGCCAATTTGTTGACCATTTTTTTTCCAATAGGCCAAAAAATTGGTCCCATTCTTTTCTTGCTCTTTTGAGCCAGTACATTTTTGATTTGGCATGAGTTTTGCAATTTCTATAGACTCTGCAAGTTTTCTATAGACTTTGTAGGTCCATTTCTATGGACTCTGCAGAGCTTGGATTTCTACAGACTCAGTAGTGAAGTTTCTACAGACTCTGTAGGTGTAGTCTTTCAGATGAAGAACCAGTTCAGAGAGTGCAAGGTTTTATAAAGCTTCTTCAAACTCTTGTCTAAATATTTTCATAAGGAAAGAGAGATAAAATGGTTCAAAGCCAATTTTTCTTAAGGTTGGAAGAGTGGTTCAATGACATAATCTTTATAAGAGTTAGCACCTTTGAACTATTGAACCATTGAACCGACTCAATGCTTTAGTTCAATCAACAAAGTTCATCACTTTGGTTCAATCCATTGGTTCAATACTTCAGTTCACTCAGTCAATTCATCCATCATTTTAATGGATTTTGGTTCAATCAAAGGGTTCATTGGCTTGGTTCAAATCTTGATTCAATTAGATGGTTCAACGAGCTTGGTTCAACGCTCGGTTTAAAGCCTTGGTTTAATATCTGTTTGAACCATTGAACCGGTTCAATCAATTGGTTCAATGGTTGGTTTAAAGGAATGGTTCGATGTGAAAAGTCAAGAGAGCCTCCCGAAGGATAAGTGCCCTTACAGAGGGAACTTGGTTGGCAAAAACACCCTTTAGAAGGGTCATTTTCAATAAACCCGAAGGGCACTTTGAAGGCAGCCAAAGGAAAACAAAAATCCCAAAAAAGGACTAAGGAAAGAAATGAATTCTTTCAAACTTTTTGTCTAAAGGAATTCCTTCAGAAAAAAAGTCTGAAGAAATTTGGAGGAAGGCCATGGGAGAAAAGAAGCTGAGAAAATTCCAAAGGCAAAGCAGCGAGACAATTTTGGCAGACTTTTTGTCCACGAGAATTTTTTTTGTGAAAATAAATCTCATGGGGAAGAAATTTGAAGGAAAAAGGTTCACATAAAAGGCCAAAGTAGGAATCCAAAAGAAATTCTAAGGGGTGACGGGCCCATAGACATCAAAATTAAGCACATAAAACTAGCTGTTGGGTATTCAAACATAGTGACGGGTGTGTGAACTTGAATTTTAAGATGGTGAAATAGCCATTTTTTTTAAAAATGCTTAAGCACCGCCAGAAAAGAGCCCAAGGAACACAATGACCCACCAGAAGATAGCCCCTGAGGGATGAAGGAGATAGAAAGAGACAAGGCAAGGAAGAAGACAAAGTGCAGGAAAAGGCAAAGCATCCAAGTGGCGAAAGAAGGTGTCAACTCAAGGAGTTACTCCAGCAGGTGATACAGTGTCTATGAATTGATCATTAGGAGGTGCAAATAGCTAACGACATGACCCATTTTCTTCACTTTGCATTGATGAGAAGACAAGCCACATGAATGCCTTAAAGGAGCAGTCTATTTGTAGAAAAGAGGTATGGCCCATGCTTCCTCATTAATGTTGGGATGCCAAAGTCAAAGTAGGAATTGACAATCAAATGGCTTCCTCTTCCCAAGGCTCAGAGCGCACATGGGCCAGCTTGCAAAAAAGGCACCAAGTTCTCTTCCCCTTTCTATATATATTGTAAAACTTCTCATTTGGAGGAGGATATGAATCTCTTAGCCTTAAGGCAAAACTCTGCCCAAAAATCTCTTGGGCTTGTAAGGCAAATTTTTTCCAAATTTTACCTTGAATCATGACTTAGCATTTTTACCTCTATTTTTACTTGCACTTTAAAGCATATGTCTGTGTTCTTCTTTTGTGTTCAGTCATTGTCTTTCATGCTTTTCACAGATCAATTATAGCATGTCTAGTGCATTTTGAACTCTCTTATCTGCAGGTCTACCAGAAGCATCTATAGTAGGAATATAGGCGCATGTGAATAGGCTATCAAAGTGTGTCTCAAAACATGTTTGATAGTTCCTTCCTCCCTGTATCTCCATGGACCCCTAACTCACTGACATAGAAGAGTTTTCCCACATCAGGTGAAGTGTATGGGCACTTCTTCTTGGTGAAAAGTGTATGTTCGGGCCTGAGTGGATCAAACTTTTTTGGTGTATCACCTTTTCATTTTTTAGGCTTAGGTTTTATTTTCAACATCTCTCTCTCCCTTTTCAACCCCCCTTTTTACATTTATTTGTTAGCAGTAGGAGAAATTAGGGCCTAAAAGATACATCAGAGGGAGATAGCCCTTATCCAGAGACTCTCCCCTCTAGCTTTACCAGTCCCATAGTCGAGAGGGGAGTTTCCATTGTTGCGTGTGGAAGGGCAGGAGCTATGCATCCTGCCCTGGGTGCAATCCACTGCATCAATAGTTAGTATTTTACTTTGTTTGTATTTGAGTTTAGTTTATTATATTTTGTTAGTGGGATTGTTGGTTCATGGGAATGTTGTTTCCATAACCACCTCACATGAAAAGATTATAAATAATTCCACCTTCCTTCTAATCTATCATCTGAAACAATACAATATTATAGTTTTGTCAAATATTTGCTTTTACAATGTAATTTCTTCATTATTTGCATTGTAATCTAAGCCAACACAATCTATTCCTCAATCAAAATCTTTGCATCTAGATTAACTATCATTTGTAGAACTTCTTATTGAAGCTTGGAGATGTCATTTTTATTTTCTATTTCATTTCTCACTACTCTTACTTTTGCTATCTTCTTTAAAATATCAACATAAGCATATGGAATATTTGGGAAGAGTCCTTGGGCTCTTTGATTCATTTTACCAATCCACTTATCTATATATTTTTCCTTATCTCCAGTCTCTTCTACTTCAGTAATCACTTGATGAGAAATCACAACTTCTAGAAATAATGTCTGTTGAGGAGCAGACTTTGCTACTTTAGCAATTATCTCACACAATTTATCATTTTTCTCTCTCAATTTATCCTTGGCAGCCATTTCCTCATCAATTTTCTTGAAGAGAGTATCTATCAGGGTTTGTGTATCTTGCTTTAATCCTTAAGTGGTAACCTCCCCAAGGGGTATCTTTTAAATTTTCAGTCACTTTGAGTGACTTCTTTGTTCATTCCCTATGGTGAAACTACTACCTCTGTAAACTTCCACCTTTAAGATTCAAATATTATCTTTGAAGTTACCTTAGTGGACTTGGGCTTCTTTCCTTTATTATCTAATCTTCTCAGCAGTTGTAAGTCTATTTATTTGAGATTTATCACCTCATTTGACCCTAGAATCATCTATAATGCCAACCAAAATGAGAAATCTATATAAGTGGAGGTGTCTGAATGGGTCACCATTTACTGTTAATAATTTCTTACCACTAGCTCTTATGAAGAAACTTCTTGTACCAAAGTATCTTCTTGAATTTCTTTTACCAACTCTCTCTCTCTCTCTACTTGGTTCTCAATTTAACTTTTTTGCCTTTTTTACCACTATTTACTCCTTTTATTTGTCAAATTCTTTTCCTTTTGTCACCTCCATCTTCTCCTTGGGGTCCTCAACAATATTCTTTACTATCGTATCTACTTCTTTTTTTCCTTCCTCTCTTGTTTTAACTTCCTTCTTTTTTTCAAACATTAACTCTTTTAGGGATACTTTCTCAGGTTCTTTTTTAATGATGGGTTGATCTTTTGGAGGAGGAGGTGGTTGTGAAGCAAGTGGGGAAGATGGAGGAGGAGGAGATTATTTTGGAATATATTTCTTAGAATATTTGATGAAATAAAACTTAAAAATAGGCAACAAAGTTGATGAGTCTATGACAGGTGTAGTAGAAGTGGGAATGGTGGAAATAATAGGAATAGAAGTAGTAGTAGAAGAGTCCAATAATGAGGTGGGAACAACTAATTGGGTTGTCTCTTTATCTTTTAATACTAAAAATGTATCATCGACATTTTTATTCAACTTTAATTTCTTTATGGGACCTTGGTTACTTTCCCCTTGTACTGTCTCTTTCCTCTTTTGACTTGTACGAGTAGTCTCTTTCCTTAATTCCTTCATGAAATAACCTTTATTTACAATCCATGTAGAAGCCATAGATAAAATGTGTGAAGTTCTCTCCATGATATTTGTAACTTGATTTTCACCAAAAATAATTTTAGGAATTGGAATATTGTCTCCTCCATTAGCATGAAAAGTGTCACAAGTGACAACCCCATCATCATCCATATCCTTAGGGATAGTGGCTAGATAAAATCCACAAATCTATTCCATAGTAAATCTACTATTTTCATTTCTCTTTACATCAAAATCATCTCTACAATTAGTCCAATAATCTTCAAGTGTTGGGATATACATGTACTCAAGGGAAACTATATTCTGAGCCACACCTCTATAATCAAAATTGGTTCTAGCATCAAAGTGTGTTGGAGTGTAATGATGGTAGATCTCCTTCTATACATTCATAGATTTATAAATGGTTGGGCAATGATAGTGGCCAATAATAATAGGAAAATTTGTGGCTTCTTTGCAAGCCTTTGACTATAAATCATGTAGTTCAACAAGTTATCTGCACATTTCCATAAGAACCCACTTGTCATGTAGATACCTAGGTAGCTTGATAGGTGCACTTGAGAAACCCCCTATTCTAAGGTATGTAAAGTCAAGAAATTAGATGAAAATGCAAGCATATAGTGAAACTCCATCCCATACTTCATCTGACACTCTTTTTATGTTTCAGAGATATATTCAACTTATAAATGAGTTCATTAAAAAATCTATAATTTACAATAATATAATGTTTTTAGTATTCTAAAAGGACCAACTGAGGGTAATACTCATAAATTGGTTCACTAGCTAGTGTTCCTTTTATTATTAGCCTTGAAAAGGCTCCACTTAAGGCTACTACATACACATGGTATGAATTCATCTTGAAATCAAAATTATAAAACACATTCCTTAACTGATGATCCATATTATTACTTATCATTCTTGCCCATTCAATTTTGGTTGAGATTTTGGTGACATCAATAGTCTTGATATAAACATACATCTATGGAGATAAATACTTGGAATTATTTTCACCATTGATTTTGGATAGTAATTGGATGATATCAGCCACTTCCTGAATGAAGTCTAACCTTACTATATTGTTAGGGAACCTAGAAGCCTATTTTACTTTATTTAAGTAGTAAGTATTCATTATCTTAATGCATTCTGATGACTTAGTCTCCCATTGGATTTTGGCTTTATCCATAGTTATACCAATCACTTTTGGCAATGTTAAAATTTTCAAACAATAATTGAGGTACTGAACATCTAGTCTTATAACTATATTCCCAACAATATCTTTTATGGTCCTGGTTAGGGAGTCATAGTATTTGTCACATGTCAGAACAAACTCAAGAAGTTGAGTTGAGCTTGGGAAAGTGGTAGCTTATAGAATTCCACTAGTAGTCATAGCATGTAGGATTGGATTTTTTTGCTATGGCCTTAGATCTCCCCAATATTTTAGTTACAGACACATGTCCCATGTTTTTATCACTTATATCAGTTAACTTAGATACTTTTCTTGATTCAATTAGGTAACCCTTATACTCATACTTAATTTTGGGTTCTTGTGGCTTAGATTTCTTATAATTTTCTTTTCCCTTTTTGCTTGGTTTTGGATTCTCCTTTAATGTTAAATCTGGGACCTCTTTTATTTTTTTTACTTACACTTCTACTTTAGATACCTATTCCTCTAATTTTATTGACCCTTTTGATCCAGACATTAGATATTTTAAAATATAAAACCCTTGATAAGTGATTTTAAACACTTAATGACTAATCCAACTAGTTTAGAAAGTTTGAGACAAGAGTTAACTCATTGATCTTGAAATAACTCTAAGCAAGTTTCAAGTTTTGAGTAATGGAAAGTCTTGAAAAAATAAGCATCTTTCTGTTAAGTAATACAACCTTAGAGCCCTGGTTAAGTCACTAGGGTTATAGAAATAAGTTTTGGTTTTTGATGGCTCAATATTTTAGGTTTTTGTAAGATAATAACTACATACGAGAAACTTGAAGCAAGTAGTGAGGAAAGGAAAGCCTGAGTAGATCTTAGATATTGTTATATGGGTTTATCCAGGATCAAGACTTTAGATTTTCCAAAGGTAGTTACTTGGTGCTAGAAACCCAAGTAGTTCTAGAGAACCTAAAGTGAATAAGGATTTTGAAGGTCACGTTTCTCAAGGGTAGAAACTTGTTATGAAAAATCCAATGAAGAAATTAGAGTTAGGGAACCTGAGTGAGCAAGGAATCTTAATTGCTAGGGTTTTCATAAAGGGCTTAATTTATTAGAGTTTTTAAAGCAAATTCTACAACATGATAAATGATTTAAAGTATGAGCGCATGATTTAAAACACCTAATCATGCTAAGAAAGTAAAAGGAAAACTATAATAAATCAAACTTAATAGAGAAATAATCATGGCAGTGCAAAGAACATTTGTAGAGAAAAAACCAAGAAAGAGGTAAACAAAAGACATAAAAACCACAATGAGATAATTTACTTAACTCATGTGCAAATGGGTTGAAAAGGGAATTGTTCAAAAGTGATCTAGAGGATCAAATGGCATGGATCAAGGTTTGTAGGTGTGATTACTTGGTTGGATGACTTAGCTGATAGGTAGGAATGAGGTGTAATTTCCCAACATATATATAAACACCAACACATTACTGACAAGTGTGGCAAAGCCACGTAAGCCTTCAACTCTTTTATCAGTTTTTACAACTTACTTTACTTGATTTTCAATTTTGAAGTAAAGCACTCTCACAAACCTGAGTATGTCTTGATCAATGAGTAGTTTGGGTTCACAAACTCACATTACTTTTACTTGTGATTTTGTGTGAGTAAAGCAATATCAAAAACCTGATTTGCTTTAGACAATGCTTGGAGAGTTTGTGGGATTACTTTACTTATTTTTTGATAATGCAGTAAAATAACTTGAGAAACCTGATTTGAACTATAAAGATTAATTTAGGTTTGAGCTACAACTTTACTTATTTTTAAGTATGCAAATAAGTTTAAGGAACCCAATATGCATTAAGAATGAGCTAAAGCATTTTAGCTTTCTTGATCTACTAAAGGGGATATGTAAGTAGGATTTTAGTAATGGATTTAAGTAATTACTTTTAATCCTCTAAAGTGACTAGGAGCAACTAGTGAAAACAAGTAATCAAATAATAAAACTAAAAGAACCCAAGTTCTTTATTCAGGGGATTAGCTCAACAAATACAACTAACTCACATAAGACAAAGATGCGTAATTTCAAAAGGGTACCCCAAAATTTGAAGTGTGAAATTTTGGGGACACTAGGAAGTTTGTCCCATAATGTGTCATTTTAATATTCTAAATCATTATAAAATATATGTAATGTTAAAAAAATTGATGTAAAATGTGCCAAAATCTTATAATCTAAATCATGTGTAATGTGCCAGTTTTGATGTTTTGAATCATTTTGAACAAATTGTGTCACATCTTGTGACCAAAATTTAAAAAATATTATCTATGTGCCATATTATTTTATATAATTATCCTAATGTATACCCTCCTTTTGATGTGATATATGTGATTTCCAAATTTATCATGTTGGAAGATATGTAGAATAAGATAATTTTTATCATTTTAAAAGTTTTTGAACTAATTAGCTATTGAGTTAGTTATTTGAAATATTAATCTTTTTATTTATATGATAAAAAATGAATTCCATGTGAATTTAACTTAAGGAGGTGTAAAAATAAAGGATAATTTTATTATTTCATTTATTACACATTTTAGAGGAAATGGTGTATATATATAATTAAGATTTCCTCCACTTTGTACAAAAATAGAGTAACATTTTTTAAAAGGAGAGTATCTAAAAAAATAGTGCGTTATAAATTATTTATATAATCTATCAAAATGATACCATGTGGATTAATGTGTTTTGGATGTTTCAAGAAATTGATGGGTAGTGATTGTGAGATATGATGTTTGAGATATCGTGTACAAAAGGTTGGTAGGTATTAATTTACAAATTAGTTTTTTTTATGGTACATAGTTTAAAATTCAACCCATATAAATAAGTTGAGTTTATAGAAATTTTAATTAATTTTGACATTTTTCATTATGATTTTGAGCTTAGAGCTTACATAAATCCTAGTTGTTGAGATCCATTTCCTAGATAATTTGAGAAATTAAACACCAACTTACAATCGTAGTCACTCGAGGACATAGTATGTAATTTTTTCACCATTTTTATAATTTTATTTTTTTATTTTTTTTGTGAATTATGAAATTTTAAGTATATTTTGATTAATTTAGAGGAATAATGATATTGACCTTCCAAGGTCACTAATATCACCTTGGACACAAATGTCTAGATTTCTAGTGGTACTGTTGACAAAATTTGACTTTTAGGTGAAATTGGGGCACCCCTAGGTAAAAATATTGAGTTTTAAGAATTTTAGGAGGATTAATATCTTGTCATGGGGTGTTTTATAGGTTATTTGATGCCTTGTTAAATTAGTCTTTTAGTCCTTTTATTAGTTTGGGTCATTTTAAGGGTCAAATTTGGGCATTTAAGGAGTTGTATGAGTTTATTGGGAAATGTGAAGGTTACAAAAGCTGATGTCATGCCCCATGTGTCCAATTAGGTCTTAATTAAATTAAAAAACTAAAAATATGGTAGGTTATGTATAATAAAGGGTAGTTTTCTTGAGAAAAAGAGAGAGAATGGTACTTATATGACCTTTTAGGAAGTGTGCCATATGAGATTGGGCAGGGGATGTCCTTTCAGATCCTTTAGATCAAATCCACATTTGGATTGCTCTAGAAATTACATTTCTTTCTCAAAACCATTCTTATCTATTTTCATCCTTCTTGGTAAGCTGAAGTGACCTTCAATTTTTGCTTGGTATAGACAACTCATGAGGTTTCAAGACAAATGCCTTGGGGAGGTTGTAGTATACTTAGATACCTTCATTTTAATATGAGGATTTTGAGGAATGGTGGCATGTGATTCATGAAACATTTATAAAATTTTTAATATGCAAATTTTCTAGTTGTTTCATGCACCCTATAGGTTTTATTCCATTTTGGTAAAATCCATATGAACCAGTTGGTGATGTTGACTCTAGAGGATGTTGGATTATTTATAAAATGGTATCCATGATTAGTGTAAAGTTTTATGGTGTTTGGATAAGTAAATTTGTCTCATGTTATAGTAAGGATGTCACCATTGCAAATTTGCAGTTAATTCGACCTTGTTATAAAATGTTGGTCTTTACCAAAGGTTTCATGTGAATGTAAAATTATGTTCCACAGGTTTAAAATCCATACTATTTACCAAATTTGAACACCTCACCCATCCCTACTTTATCCTTGGTTTAAGCCTAGCTTCCTTGTACTTGCCTAATCAACCCAAGTCAACTCTAGTCAACTCTAGTCAACTCTATTAAAACATGATCAAAGGCTCAAATTATTTTATAAATTTCATAATATGGTAATTTAGGTGTTTTAAATTGTTCTTATGTCATAAATTTTCCCTTTACTATGTTTTATATGCAAAAAATGCCTTTTAGTCACATTTTAGGCTCATTAAATGACTTATATAGACGAGTTAAAGAAACATATTTGTCACCAAGCAAGATTATAACATAGAAGAGGTCATAATATGCCATTAATCATTTATATGAAGTTAATAAGTAGTTTCATGCATGAAATAGGGAGTTTTCCTTGAAAATAGGTCATTAATGGCGCTTGTATGGACTTGGTGAGCTCACCTTTAGGTAAAAACATGAGTAAAGTGTCTTTTCAACTCAATAAGGTCTCTTCCATGCCTGTTTTGAAGATATTTCATCAAATATATCAATTTTTTATTCTGCTCCTTCTTTTTGGCCTTTGCAAGCCAAGAAATGTCAACTTTAGATGCTTGGTGTAGTCTGTATAGGTGGAGTTGGGAAGAGTGATCTTGGGGGTTAAGAGGAGTCTTAGCCAGCTTCATTTTAATGTCAAAAGTTTTAGTTTCATGGATATTCCTTTATGAACCATTTATAATAATCCAAGCAACTTTTTATGCACTCACATCCATGAAGGGTCCTTATTTGAGCTTATTTCAAAATCTTTTGCTTTGTTTTGAAAATTTGGTATGTTTTATGTGTTTATTAGGGAATCTCCATATGTTTTACATTGTTCTCTTGTATTTTAAAGTTTTAGGGATTTAAGAAGCATCTTCTAGGCTTGTTCTTAGTTATATATCATACTCATTGTTATACACCAAAGAAATACTCACCTATAGGCCCTAATGACATCATGCTGATGTTTGAAGAAATATGTTTGTACTCTAGTTGCTTAGAATTGCCTAATATGACTTAACATGCCTAATAAATCCTCTTCTAAGCTTGTTTTGGTTTCACATCACCCATACTATCTTACACTCAAAAGTATACACCTACAAGCGCCATTTGCAGAGTTATAAAGGTATTGTATGAAGGGATAGTATAAAGGTATTTATCTTCATGAAGGGTGTAAGGTTATATGTTAACATGGTAAACACGTTTAAGACTTTTTGTAACACACTAGTTGTTGAGAAAACCTTCTAAATAGAAGAATATGTGTTTTGGTCTCATCCCTAAAAATTACAAATAAAGGACCAGGGGGTTATTACAAAGCTCTCATAACATGCATCCTAAGGTTTCCAATGCACCATGATGATTGGATCATGTAGTCCTTATATAGGACAAGACAAATGCAAGGTTTGGAGGCTAGGAATTTAGTTCAAAGAAAAATTTGCAACCATGAAAATGGCCCTAAAAAATATTAAAAACATACAGTACTATCCTATAAGATTGGTATTGCAAAATGAACTTAGAAATAATGGAGAAAACAAAGCTCATTTCATGTTGTGAATGGAATTTATAGGTGAAGGACCAATAATGAGCATAGAGATCATCAAAAATAAGAAGGCATACTGTATTTCAAGTCATATAAAACCTATAGTTCTCTGGTATGAAAGGTGTACCTAGAGCCACTATATGGATTGTCAATAGGCAGTGAGTGGAGGTCGGGGTTTTTTGGTGTGGATTAAAAATGGAATGAAATAATTAGGTATAAATATCAATCCAATTATCTTATAAAGTATCCAATACTACTAGACTTTGTATTGAAGGCCTAAAGTATACAAATACCCCTTCAAGATAGAACACAGTTGACTATGTTATCTCAGGTAATGAACAATGAGGATGATATTTATAGGAGATGGTGTGGTATAAAAATATAAGATGGATTCAAATAAATATTAATTTACTATGAATTATTAGATAATGGTTTATAAACATTACATTAAGTCAATCAAAGCATTGACACATATAAGCAGGGTCAATAAGATGTCTTAGTCTAAGTAAAACATAGTTTAGACCTCCTTTGAACATATGAGAAAATTAAAGATGAGTTAAAAGTGATATATAAGGTTTTTTTTCCTAAATTATATTCAATAAAACCTTCACACATCATAAACAAGTTATAAATGACCAAAAAAACCTATAGGTCAAAAAATATGGGTTGTCACAGTCTGCCTTCAAAAAACTAGTCTCAAATTTTACAATTTTGGAGGGTCAAATCATATGATTAGGGGATAAATTTTTGTGGAAATAACCATGGTAAATTGAGGAAAAATTTAAAATAATTTTTTTTGAGGATAAAATATGGTAAGTTCACCCTATTTTGTCTCAGATAGGGGGCACTTTCCCCTTGCACCAAAACCTACAATTTTGGAGTATGGGCTACGATAGTGAACCACAAGCTAGGGAAACCATGAAATATGGTTTTATAAGTTTTAAAATTCCTATTTAATCATAAAAATACAAGATATAAAGGGTGAGAGTTATCATGGTGGTATAGACACCAAGAGTTATAGATAAACCCTTCAGTCCTTCAAGGAACCTAAAAATAAGTTGAGGTCCATTTTCATTTCCAAATCTTGGAAGGATATATAGTTGATTGAATAATGTTTAGGGGAATGAGATAGACATGTTTTAACTATATAAAATAAGGAGAGACCATCAAAATATATGTTGAGATCAAGAATGCAGGGTAGCCTTACTAGACAACATTAGGCCTAATGCCAAAGTGGGGGGTCTTTTACATTTTCCCATGATTTATGAATTATAGGATATGGAAACATGTTTTTGGGATAATAAAAAGTATTTTTTAACCTTAAATTTTCAAATAAGTTCACCAAGAATCCATTTCTTAGCTTAAAGTACACACAGGCCTATGTAGATTGTTAAAAGGACATGAATGACCATCTTGGAATGCTCAAAATTTCCATGGGGATTTTAATGGAGACTCAAGGTTTTTAAAGGAATTATAGAGGGTCCCGAAGAAGCATTAAATGGAATTATTTTATTATTTCAACATGTATTCTCTATGAACAAATGTTAAGACCTAAAATTGCTAGAAACCCTCACAAACCCTCTCTAAGGACCTGATTTGGAAGATGAAGCAAATGAAGCATCCAAGTGGGGTAAAGTGATGAAGAAATTAACTTGAACCTATATAGGAGTCTCCAGGGACTTTCCCCATGTGATTGAGGTGTACCCTACCATATAGATGGTGTATAATAGGGATTTTCATGACAAATTTGTGTGTTTTGTAGGTATGGAGAGGTTTCAAAAGATACAATAACCTTTAGGAGAAATATTAGGAATTTTTTCAAGTCCCCATGCTCATATATTGATATATATAGTCTTCAAAGTGTGTCTGATATCTTCTTCATCTCAACTAGTCTAGTGGGCAGATAGTGAACACTTAGTGAAAATGGTGAAACTCTAATTGGGAATCATTTCAAAGCTTGATTCATGAATTTTAGGACTTGAACACTCCTGAAAAGTGTTATTCCTCTTTTTTCATGGATCAAATTTTAGAATTTTTAAAATTTTGAATTCCAAGTGTGAAAGGTGCATGATAATGAGTCATTTATAACTATTGGAGATGATTGCTCATAGACAAAAGAATGTGGATGATTAGGGACCATTAAAATTCATGTAGGGGATTGTTAGTATATCCTCCCCCTTAGATCAATCATCATACTTGACCCTACTTAGTGATGAGGTAGTTTTGTGAAGGCAAATCATGAGGGTAGTTTAATGTGTAAGCAAAAGAACATCTACACCACATATGGAGAAGTTTGATGATTTGAGAGACATTTATACATATTTTAATTATAGGACCTATCTCACTCTTTATTACATGATATTATAACTCATTATCCTTGCTTTAAAAGTGTCTTAATGACTCTTGATCTCCCCATTCTCTCTCTCCTCTCATAATTGTTATATATTCTAGCCTTTTTAGTTGTTGTATGGATTTCTCCACCTGAGTATGGTGAATCCCTACTCAATTTTTACCTTTCAATAGTAAATAATGATGTTATACCTCATTCATGACTTCATTAAGTACGTTTTATGGATGTTGATCTTGTACAAGTGTATTTTTCTTACCTTGTCATGTTGTCCTTCCTAGTGCCTTGTGTAGTTTGAAATCTCTATTTTGAAAGTCAACAAGAAATGTCTAATGTGGATTTTATGTTTAGTGAGTAGCTTATTAATTAGTGTTTATAGAAGTCTTATTGTTTAATTCCTCATAACATAGGATCTCTTTAAGACCCCATGCTTTAAACATTGATGTAGAAGAGGAGTGTTTAATTGGATGAAGTGTGTGTGTAGGTTTCTCTTTAGTGCCAAGTGAATTGTAAGTGGTGTGAGTAGACCATATATTTGGTTTATCACCTCCCATATATTATATTTGTTTTTAGTTATCCTTCTCCATTTTCACCCCCTAAATGTTAGTATTAGGTTTAATCTATAGTGGTACATCAAGGGAACTAGCCCTAATCTAGAGATCCACCTCAAATTTGGGTCACCCACAGCCCTGAGGTGGTTCCAATGTGCCACTTTAATGAGGAGGGACTTCTCATCTCCTCAAGGTTTCAAAGTTAAATTGAAAACACATACATTTACCTCCCTCAATGTTTTGGTTCCACTTCAACATGCTTTGATCAAACTTGTAGCCTTGTTGTCCTCATGGTCAACCTTGTCCATGTTCACTTGTTTACATGTTGAATCACATGTGAGAAACCTATCTAATGTGCTCATGAAGGTGTATATAGGATATTAATTTTTTTTAAAATGCCTTAGGAGTAAGAAAAAATAATGAGGAATCTTCAAAGATTTAGAATAAGAGACTATGGAAGTCATGCATAGTCACTCTCATAGTCTACCATTAACACTCATCTATAGGTTTTATGAGGAAGTGTTCATAGTGAAAATAGGGTATTAAAACTTTTTAAAAACTATTTAAAGATGTGGAGAATGAATTTGAAGTTTTTGAGATGGATATTAACTCAAAATAAGTCTAAATTAATACATATTACCCATGGTCTACCCACTATTTGTATGCATTGAAAATCTACACCTACAGGTGGTACCTCAGGGTTATAAAGGATCTTGAATGGGGAACTTGAAAAATGGTAAATATATTTGAAAAATATAATAGTTAATTAAATAACTAAAAGATTGTTTAAAGTTTCAAAGGGACAAAAGTGTATAAACCATGATCAAAGGGTAAATGACTGAGATTTAGGGACTCTTTCCCTAAAAACATAAAATAGAGCTCCTAGGGATTTTGACAATATCTTTTAACATGGTTGCAAGGACTTCTAATGCCTCTAAATGACCAAATATTGTAGTCTATGCATAGAACAAGAACTCCACAAAATATGGAATGTAAATCATTATTGGAGGTGGGAGTTTTCAAGGTCTAAAGTTTCCCTAAGACATACTAAAACCCCTATAGTCACATCTATAGGTTAGAGTTTTGAGTGACCATTGACACCAAAGGTTGCATATGGAGAACATTATCATGTTTAGAATGGCCCTATAGATTTTATGATGAACCATGAACATATATACCATAAGGACCAGTTTCATATGTAGTGTTTCAAACCTCATGTCACCTATAGGTGTCCTTTTCATAAGATAATGTTCACCAATAGTCAGCTAAAGGTGAAAATTTAAAAAGTTGTTACTTTCATGAGAACCTAGAACTTAATCACCTTAGAGTATGATGTGAACTTGTTGATCATAAATACCAAGAAATAAAGTCTAGTATGTTGAGTTTTTATTAAATCTACACCTACAGATCCTTTTAGCTTAGGAAGTCAACCACTATTGATTGTTATAGGTAGTGAATAGGAAGTGGTACTTTTAATGATGATAATTCTAGCCAAGGTGAAAAAATTGGTATATATAATTGTGAAATGATCATGGAGACCCCAAGCAGGGTTTTCAAGAAATAATTTCAATATTAAAACATGCATGAACACCTAAAATAGGGTTAGATTGTAAAGAGTCTCAGTTAGTAGGTTGTGAGCAAGTTTGAAATCATAAGTGATGGCTTAGCCTGATCATGCAATGAATGAGTTATAATAATAGGTATATAATCATGAAAAACCTTAGGAAAGGTTGAATTATTATCTTCAAGTCCCAGATCATATGAGTAACACCTACATGACCCTCATAATCAAATGTAGTTGACTATGAGGGGTAGAGAGCAAATGAATTGAACTTCTTGAAGGGAATATGGCTCAAAGATAGAGTGAATAGATCTAATAACTTACCAAATGGTCTTGGAATATATCATAAAAACTAATGTAAGGTTTAAAAAGTATAATCTATTCATAAGCATCTACAAGTACACCCCAAAATAGGTCAACATAGTCAGGGTTTATAAACCCAATATTGAGAGGTTAAGGAGTGTGAAAGGTGTATAGAAGGTCAAGGTGCTGAATGGATATGGGATAAACTACATAATGAATATGAAAACATGAATAGGCATTTTAAAATAGATATAGAGCAAAAGGGAATTCTAAACAAGCAAAACATAGCCCCTATCTGAAAATCCTACATATATCCTATCTCACAAAGGTTTGGGATAGAAGTTGAGAAAGTTTGAGGGTCTAGAGACCTGATAAACTATAATCATAAAAAATTAAAGGATATCATCAAATATTCATTCTAATTAAGATAATAGGGGAAGTACCTTCTATTTTGTCTCAGATAGAGGGTACTTTCCCCATGCATAAACCTTGGTAATTTTGGAGATAGAGATGGAAGGGATTATTAAGGAGCTTTTGGATATTTATAAGAAGTTTAGGAGGATAAATTACACCTAGGAAAATGTTTTAAACCAATCAAGGAAGGAATAATACCAACAAATAAGGTCTAAACACTAAGAGTTGTAGGTAGGCCTATTGAACAAGGTCTAGGCCTAACATGTAAAGGGGGATCATATTTATTTATAGATTTTTATGAGATATAAATATTATTGAAACATGTTTATAGGATACATATAGATATGTGAGATCTCTTGGAGTGAAGATAAAACCAAGGAAAGCCATTTTTGGCTTAGAATCCAATTCAACATGCAAGAAAAGAGAAGAACAAGCTCGAGTAGGGAACTTACAATGCTCACACCTTTCATGATGATTTACATGGATACCAAATAGGTTTAGAGGAGGTCATTAAAAAATAATTTATGGAATTATTTTGATGGTTGAATGTCTAACCTTTATGAACAATGCTGAAGACCAAAAAAAAGTCTAAAACCCTTGAAAACCCTTGCTAGAGACCTAATTGGGAAAATGGAGTTGGAGATGAAATATAATGGACCAATTTTACTAGAATAGATATTATAAGTTTTATAGGAATTCCTAAAGATGACTCAAAAGCTTTTGAGATTTAAAAACTTGTAAAGATGGGGTAAAAAATAGGGGGTTTCTCACTATTTTGCATGTTTTGTAGGTTGTAAGAGGTTTAAAGAGATGAAAATCACATGGGATGGAATATTGAGACTTAATATAACTCCCCATGTCAATTTAATTCCTTGAAAATATTCCTAAGTGTCTCAACCAGGTGATTCAACTTAGCCAGTCAAAATTAACATATTAGACAAGCTAGTGAGAAGGGTGGAGATATTCAAGTGGGGTGATTTTAAGGTGACCCTGATGCTTATAAGGACATGGAGGGAATTTACACATGTAATAAATTGGATTTTAATTAAAAATTTATGCCTTTTTGGAAGCCAAGTGTGCAAGGTGCATGAAATGAGTGTTTTTTGGATAGTAGATGATGATGGTTCACTATCAGAGGTTTCTAGAGAACTAGGCATGTAACCAATTGATTGGATAAGAATGTATACGATCCTCACATTAAATTAAAATCATTATACATAATCCTAACCAGTTATGGGAAGCTAAAATTTGTCCAAATCATGAAGGATATTTTTTGAAAAAGAATAAGGAGTTTTTTGCCACTTTTCATGAGGTTTATGACGTGTATGGACACTTGGACTTCTAAACCTTTCATGGTTCATCCAAAATACTCATATAATGTAAAATTAACTTATTTTATTATCTTTAAAATTTTCCTTGTGACCCTTGGACTCCTTTTTTCTCTCTCTCTCTCAAGTTCTATAAAAACTAGCCATTTTGGCATTGTATGGGATGCTCCACCTAAGTATGGTGAAGTCCTGCTCAAATTTATACCTTTTGATAAATAAGAATACTATTTTTTACCTCTTTCATGAATGTTCATAAGTTTTTTATACTTGGATGATGAATCTTTTTTAGTGAAGACTATGGATTCCTAACATGTGGTCCCATTCTTTCACCTTATTTGTAGTTGGAAAGCTTCTTCTTGCAGGGCATGTGAAGTGTTTTAGGAGATGTAAAATATTAAGTGAGTTATTATTTTCATAAGTGGAATTAAATGCCTATTTTATATTCCTCCTATATTTTCACGTTCATCCATAACCTCATAATGTAGCATTGATGTGAGAAGATGAAAAATGGAGAAGTGTATTTTTAGTTTGTCCTTTGATTTCAGGCGTAATATGCATATGGTTGGATGTAATCATGTTATTTGGTTTATCACCTCCATTAGATTAGTTTTATTTCATTTATCCTTTCCATTTTCACCCCTAAGTTTAGTAGTAGTTACAATCCCAAGTGGTATATCAATAGAACTAGCCCTATCTAGAGATTCACCTCATTCCTTAGGTTGCCCACAAGCTTAGAGGTGATTCCATTATGCCACTTGGATGAGAAGATATTTTAATCTCCTCAAAGTGTGAAAATACAAGTGACAATAGGTATTAACCAACACAATAAACCATCTACGATGATAGTATTTATGATAATGACTATGTTTTTTTGGATGTGTCCTTAACATTTTATTATTATATTTGATAATTTTGTGAAGTTATTTGTATTTCTATTTGATTGTATATGATATTATTTTAATTATTTTTTTTTTATATAGATTTTTGTATAAAGTTTATTTATGGCTACCATATGGAGACTGTTAGTGAGCTTGGTTTGGATGGTGCTAAATAGAATATTATTAATAGGGAAAGCCTTAAATATTTGTAATTACTAGGACATATACCATATGATATGCATGCCATGACCACCCTAACAAAGAGCTTGAATGTTGAAACTTGAATTTTTTTTATCCTTACATGTGAGATGACAATGACGTTAGAGGATGTTGTGCATATATTGAGATTTAAGATAACTGGAGAGGGGGACAGTATTGGTAATGGTATTCTAGGGGTGTGTGATTAGTTATTATAGATATATGATTATATATTTTGAGGTCATCAATATATATGGAATGATTATAAAGTTTTATTTTTATTTATCTTTACATCAATCATTCCATGCTTGTAGAAGTTTATATCTTGTTTACATAATTATTTTTTATTGTGGATAGTGGGGATGTTTCCAATTACTATCACATTTATGATTTTATTTTTGATATCAAGGAGAGAGGAATTAGATATTTTATTGGGAATAATATGCTTATGCACTTATATATATCTATAATAGTATTCTTATGTACTTATATCTAGATCTATAAATGTTTGATTTAGATAAAGTCATAGGTGGATTCAGGGAAACTACCTTGTTGCATGTTTGGGAAAATGACCACACAATTGTTTTTTGAATAGTTTTGGGACCTCATAGAGAATATACCCATCCATATAAATTTTCAAAGTGGTGGTTATTATAGATATAATGGAGTTTGACTACTATTAGTACCATATGATACTAGTAGGATAGGCTCGTACTTGTTAATATTTTTTAGCTTAAGTTTGATAAGTTCACACTTAAGTTTTGAATCCAGTAGGATTTACCCATAGTGGTTTACCCTTGAGAATAGACTATGAGGTCTAATTATCATCCTAGATATAGGTTGGGACCTAGTGTTGTGGATCTAGAACCTTTGCCTACAAGGGAGGTATATCCTCCTATTTTGGTTGTTGATGTATATTATGCAAGGTGCACTACACAATATACTTGTTGGTGGATAGATATGAGATGACCCATCCTATTTAATTTTATAGTGGATATAGGTGTCATACCCTTGATTCAGGGAAGTGGTGGTGGAGGAGAAGGTTAGGTTGCACCATATCCTTCTCTAGATAATGATTTTATTATTGTTGTAGATGCATGTAAGTATATGTATTTATATTTATATTTATGTTTGAATATCATTTTTTATTTATAAGTTACCAATGCCTTGTGTATTTGTCATGTTTATGGTATAGGTGATGAGTAATAGGAAACTATGGTAGACACATATATTCTCAATTTTTTGTGGGTATTTAATTTAATGTAGTTTAAAATGGATTGCTTTTGAGAGTGAACCATATTTTGGGTGTGCATGCATCTATTTTTTATTAGTTTTTTTTTTATTATTTCAACCTTTAGTGTACTTATTATTAAGTAGGAAAAATAACTAGGAAAAATAACTAGTTACCTAAGATTAACATTGGTATATCTCTAGATATTATTTCTCACTATAGTTCTCTATATTTAGATCACACTCATACCATGGATCAGATAAGAGCTATTCAAGATCATGTTAAATGATCTAGGTCTTAGTTTGAGGTTGAAGAGGAAATAGTGGATAATGTAAGTGTTGAGATAGTAGGCATAAAGACAATGATATGGATGAGTCATATGCATTAGGGGATGTATCCCTAATCAGTGAATAAGTTTATTGTATTGTAAACTTATATTTTGTTATGTTTTATGAGCTCATTGATATATACTAAATGAATTTGCATATTATAATTATCTCACATGGTTTAATTTATACATTCCAAATTTTTCATTTTATTTTTATTATTTAATGTTTCATGTTGTATAAATGTGATGGTTAATTTTTATTTTATTATTTGGTATATTTGAATTTATGTTCATGTACCATATTATATTACATGTGTTCTTGTTGTTATAATTTTTAAATTTGTATAAATGTCATGTGTAGAATAATATTGTACCTGATAAGTATTACACATGTATAAATGAGTTTAATCCATCATATTTTTATCATCAAATATTATTTCCTGACCAACTAAGGAATATGAAATTATTGTAATCATGTGAATCAAGTTGATGGACCTTTTATTTAAAAAGTTGAAAGATTTCATTTTCTTATTGTTGTTGTGAAATATTTTTAACTTGTAATGTTCCTTTATTTATACATATTTGATTCACCTTTGGTATCCATACTTGTTTAGGAGGATATGTAATTTTACCTAAATTTATTATTCCTTATCATTCACAACTATGCCTTTTCTAGGTTCTCGTTTAATAAGATTTTGAGTGACAATTTATTCCATAATGAGAACATCCTAGGATAAATTAGTCATGGTAGAATGCGAACTAAAGTAAGATATTTTCCTAGCAACATCATCCTTATAAGTTTGATATGCCATTTGATACTTTTTAGGAACACCAAAAGATGTTTTGGTATTAATTGAATGAGTATTAAAATAATATGGAGGAGGGGACCTTATTGATCGAGTCTCAACTTTTACAATTATAATAACCCATATATTTGTAAGTTAATTAATATTTTGTCACAAGGTATAAAAATCATTGTCTCAATGTCCATTAATACCATGATAAATGTAAAATGGTTTTACTTTTAAGTTCTCAAGGTGATGAGGAAGATGATAATAGTTAGGAGGTAGAATTAATAACTTATTATCAAATAATGTATGTAGAATATCATGTGATCAATATTATTTTAAATTGTTAAAGTTGAGTGGTTTCAACTTATTTAAGGTAGGTTTGTTCACTTTAGGTGTTTTTATATGAACTTATTCTTTTCATTTATTTATGAGCTTAGAATGTTTTTCCTTGATCATAATCCTTTCCTTATGAATTATAATAGTTTCTTTGAATTCATTTTATTGTATTTATTTTTCCAAATTAATGTATTCATATTCCCTTTTAGAATTTGGATTGAGTACCAATTACTATTCTAATGAAAGAGTCTCATAGTAGAGAAATTGAAATGAATCAAAAATGTAATAAATTATATTTAATTTGAGAGGAGAGATGAGGCCCTTAAAAATTATATTTTGTTTCCAAATTTGTTAGTTTTTATATAAATTGGTGCATACAAATACTAAATCATAAAATATCATCACAAACTACCTCAAATTTTCCTTAAAGAAGAGAAGGTAAATGTTCATATGTCACCCTTGGTCTATTATTCTAAATCTATCAAATTAAAAATGTCTCTTCTTACTCAACATAAGAGTGTAAAGACCAATTAGGTAAATAGTGAAACCAATCCAAATCATTTCCAATTAAAAATTTTGGAAACATTTTTAATAAAATATGACTACCATCATATTTTTCCATAGAAGCTATGAAGTCTCTGGGATGTATATAAGGATGACTCCTTCCATAAAATATACAAAATATAGGCATGAAAAACTTTTTATGTGGTGGTACATTTATGATATTAAACACCATTTGGTTTCCATCACATTAGATTCAACCTAAGCATTATATGCTTTGATTTTCTAAGGTTATATGGCCCATTTTATGTTCTAAGGCACCCAAAATATGAAATAAAGAGACCATGTTTGAGAATTCATGTTAATATATTTAAGAGGTTATTTCAGTGTTTGAATCTTATTACTATAAGCTTTCTTAGATACAATATTATTAATTGGTGAAGAGATTCTAGGCATAGGGTTTTTTATATTAAACATAGGTGAGAAGAATCATCATGATTATTTATAACATTATCTTCCATAAATTCACATTATTAAGATGTATTATTTAATATGATTACATTATCATTATATGAATTCTCATAGCATTTTGTTTTAATAGAAGGCTCGTGTGAGGAGATATTTTGACATTGTATTCTAAGAGAGGATAAATAATCATCACATGTATTCATATCATTTAGCATTTTTTATAGAGATAAAATAAATTTTATATTATTTTTTCATTTCTAGAGAGAAGGAATTTCACATTCTTTTTTCATTTTTAAAGCGAATGATTTTTAAATGTTTTATCCATTTCTAGAGAGAGAAGGAATTTAATATTTTTTTCCATTTACAAAGAAAGAAAAGGAATTTTACATTATTTTTCCATTTCTAAAGAAAGAAGGAATTTAAAATTCCTTTTCCATTTATATAGAAGCATAGTTTTAGATTCTTTTTCCATTCCTATACATAGCTTATACCTTTGTAAATTATAATTATTAAAGAAATAAAGTGCAATGGTAAATTTTAGAGATAAATGGCATGTACTAAAGGGAACTTACTCATATTTTAGCTAATGTGACATGTTAGGAACATGAAATACTCATTATTATTTTTTAATTTTTGTTCTCATGTGTGATTAAGATAATAATGACAAGAAGTAGGGGAAGTAATTTTTTATACTTTAGAATTAGTCTATTCATTTCATTCTTCACTATTTTACCAATCGTATTAATTTTCATAGTTAAATTCATACCCATAGTCAAAAGTATAATTTTGACCAATGTATTCCTCATCTACATAATTGGCATAATTGATCACACATGTTTGGATATTAGTTCATTATCATAATCTAAGGGATGAAATTACTAGATAATAATAAATCCATGAGATGATATATACTATGGATTTAAAATTGGTTCTCCATTTTATATTTATTAGGAATTAAAAAATATATTGAGATACATACAAGCCCTAATTTAAATAGGAAAGAAATAACATACATACTTGTGATTTAGAAATGGAAACCCTTGGGATGAAATATGAAACCTTAAAATAATGAAACTTTAATGGAGATCTAAGGTTTAAAATGGTTCAATAAATCTATAGATTCACCAATATTTGTACCCTAATTTTTACAAACATAATATAACATAAAAAATTATAATAATTATTAATTCATATTTTTATAATATACACATATACTCATAAAAATTAATTCAAACTATGATAAAACACAAAAGATAACTATAGTAATAAATGCAAAATAATAGATATGAAGGATATTATCTTTTTTTCCATTTTATTTGAAATTATAATTATCTAAATGGTGCATATATAGAATGTAAAAATGTTTTGTGTGAAATTCGTTCCCACCTCTTATCTCATAGTCACTTTCATCACATTGAGTCAATATCAATAATTGATACTAATCTTAGTGGTCAGTGTTTACCCTACATGTAGAGATTTATTTTTTATTATAAGATGATGTTCCTATGTTTTTAATGTTTGATTCTACCTTTTATCACCTTCATAATTGCATAGATACATCTAAATAATCAAAGTTAGTTTTCCAAAAGTAATCTAATATCAAATGGGAATGTTGGGTGAAAGGGTTGAGTTAGAAAAACCTTAGTTAATCACTATCAACTAATCAATAACTTTAGTACATTTCTAATACTATTGAGAGAACTAAAAATCAAATGTAGTTCTCTCACTAATGTGTATACGTGTAATTATTGATTCAAGTCTAGATTTTTTTTTCCTATCATTCCCTTGGTTCACGTATCTATATGTATGAAATTTATAAAATTTATATTTAGATAAAAAAAATTTAGGTTTAATATGTAATATTTGGATGAAATTAGGCCTTGACAAGATATTATTCTGGGGCTAAATTTGGATTCAATTTGATGATTCCATAATTTTTTCTAATAGGGATCCTTCACTAGATTCAAGACTACTTATGTCTCTTCAAGGAAATATACCATTAAAAATTAAATACTAACCTATAAAGGTTTCCTACATTATTTACTTAATGTAACTACAATCTCAATACATAAATATACTTCTCCCTTAGTTTTACACTTCATCAACACACAAACAAGCTCTTATGCAAGTCTTCTTAGAACAACCTAATCTCATTATTTAAAGTAATTTGGTTTCAATAATGAATATTAAGGATACACAAGGATTAATTATATTTATTTTATTTAATACAAATCAATTTAAGGGTTTACTCATTCTTGATAACTCTTAAGAGAATAATAACTTAAAAAGGCTACTAACCCATAACTAGGGTTTAAGACTCTTTTTATGGATTGGGGTTAAAAAATCATCCAAATGGTTTATATCACTCCCTCATATAGAAATAAATTAAAAAAAACTTTTCTTATAGGTTGAAAACCTTTATTTTCACCCAAACTTCACTTTTGACAAAACAAGGCTAGTAGGCCTAATTAACCTCCTTGAGTAGATTATTCATAAAAATATGGTTATTAATGAATATTGAGACTTGGATCATCATGTTTCATGTTATAAAAAATAATACAAAAGGTCTCATAATTTTTTTGAGTTTCAAACCCACCCAAGGCTATTTTGCAAGGTTGTAGGCTTGATTCCCCTTCCTAAACATATTGTGTTTTTAAACACCTAAAATAAAAAAATGAAATCAAACATTATTTAATGATTTATAAACACATAAACACACATTATAAAAAAATTTAATTATCTTTGGATGGTTATATTTTATACAAATTATGAATTTTTAGTCCTTGTTGCTGTAATTTGGACTATGTGAGATCAAGAACTAACAAATTCAGTTTTTATGCTTTCAAAGGAATTTAAAAAAAATAATGATTTTTTAAGGTCTGACACAAAATTATAACCTTTCATAAATATTCATATATTCTCATGCAATGTAAAAAAATTGGAAAATAAGATTGTTTCCACTTACCAATTCTGAGCACCTTGTAATCTAAGCCTACAACTTGAGTTTAAGCATTAAAAACATATGAGGGAGATTTATAAATATTATAATGGATATAATAAGTTAATTTTTTTTATATAAAAACTATGTCCAACCTTATTTACCTTTGAATAACCTTTAAAAATCCTAAATCACAATTTTTTGACTATTTAATACCTCATTTTTCACTAAAAGGCCTGCATGACATTTAAAAAACCAACACAAAGCATTAATAAATATTGAAACACATATAAAACCATTAAATCAAAAAATTATTATGATTAAAGAATTATCCATTTCTTGAAATAAGGATATTTTCATTATTTTCTTCTCAATACACACATAATATTTCTACAATCCTTAAGTAAATATTGTCTACAAAAGATTTTTAAACTTATTTTCTCCTTCTTTCCTCATGGTTCATATATATATATATATTTAAAAAAATTATAAAATTGGTTTCATAATCGATTCATTCACCAAGTATCTCTTAACAACTTTGAAACTCATTCAAACATGTTTAACTTAACCTTTCCCTACATTGCACATGCTCCTACTTTACCTTAAGATAATTTTAATATGAATTTTGACCTTAAAAATATTTAGAACAAATTATATGACCTATTTAACCCTTAAATGAGGATAAAGGCTTATACATAATATCAAAATACTCAAAATCCCTTAAAACTAATTCAAATTTGTGACTACAAATTCAAAACTATGCTAAAATGAGAGTTTTTTTTGAAAATCTAACTACTATAATACCTATAAACCAGCTAATGAGAAATTTATAATTCTCCTCATGACTAAAATAAACCAAATTCACATTTAATGTGATGATTATCCTTCATCATACTTTTCAGGTGGAAAATTTTGAACTCTAGTTCAAATAGAGTTTTGATTTCTTTTCCTCTTTTTCCAATTTATTGATACCTTGAGTTGTTCTCTGATATATTATCTATATTTAGCATTATTATATTTAATATTATATTATTTATTTCATTTTTATTCCATATTATTATTTATTTATTTTTCATCCAAGATGAGGATGTGTTCCCTTACAGCTTCAATACTCTTTACTTGAGCTCCCTCAAGAGCTTCTCTCTATGATTATCATCTCTTCAACTAATGAATATACACATACATAACTCAATAAAGAATTATATATAAAACATGGATACCTGTAGGTCTCATCAAGTGTCTCTTCATCATGATCCATTTATCCTCTATTAAAAACATGTTCTAATTATTTCATCTCATCTTCTAATTGCTTTGCACTCTCATTGATAAACAAATAATTATATTTGACATCTTGTGTCATGGAAATTTATTCCTTAAAGTACTCCTCAAGTCTACTCCATTATTCATTAATCTACATGGAGTGATTTTGAGCTCTTTTTTGAGATTCTTATTTATTATTTTCATATTTTGCATCTCCATAAAGTACTTTATAACACTTAGATTCTTGAAATATTTTCTTTCATTCTTCATTATGCACTATGGACTATATCATGTCATGTTCTTGGAGGTTATCTTTATCATGTGAAAAATTAGACAATTATTCATGTTGTATATTAGCTTGTATTAGTTCCTCAAGCATTACCTTAGGTGTTTCATCTCTTCTTTCACTGAGCCTACTCAATGGCCCAAATTCTTCATTATTCAAAGCACTTTATAATTCCTTCATTTTATCAACTTGTATACATGCATACACATAATTAAAAGCAATATCAGAAATAAAAAATTGATGCCACATAGGCACTTAGTTTGTTTCATTCTCCAAAACCACCTTTTCTTTTTCATGATAATAAATAATGATTTTCATTCATCACCCTATTCCTGATTAATAATCTACATATTCATCTTAAGCACTTCACACTTGAAATTATCTACCTCTTTATTGACTTGCTTTCATTTCAATTTCTCTTTTTTTATCTTATCTCTCATGACAATACTTCTTCTCTTTTACATAACAAATATTATAATCCATTTATCTCTCTTTATTATCTATATTCAAAATCCTTGGTTCTTGTTTTCTTATATGCTCTCCATTATAAACTTCACCATTTCCATCCACTCTTTCAACTCATTTGTTTATTTTTGAATGTCCATATTACTCATCAAAATATTTTATTTATTTTTGTGGAACCCTCTTAGAGTATACCCCTACATTTTTATATCTTTTTCCTTTCTTAATATCATTTTATCTCATCTCTAGGACTCAATATGCTTATTACTCTCTCAATCTCTTCTATCTCTTCTCTTCAGGACCTTTCTTCTCTACCTCAAGCCCCAATATGTCATAGAAAGTATATTTTACCTTTATTTCACATTATCTATACCTCAACCTAGGTTTCACTTGGTCTTTTGGCACCCATTCATTCTTATTTCTACCTAACCCAAGTCTTTTTAACCTTGGTATATTGGTTCTACATCCAGGTATATCTCACATTGGAATTCCTTAACCTGCAATGAGATTTTTCTTATCCTTTCTCTTTACTACTCATGGATACCTATGCCATAAAAGTATTTCACTTTTTATTGAAGAGATCCTGCAATATGATACCATTTTATGTAATTAGTCCATAACAAAATATTATTATATGGCAGAATTTGGATTCAATTTGATGATTTTGCATGTTTTTTTAATAGGGATCCTTCAGTAGTCTTCAAGACTAATAAAGTCTCTTTAAGTAAATATACCTTTAAAAATGAAATAATAACCTTCAAAGGCTTCTTATGTTCTTTTCTTATTGTCACTACACTCTTAATACATTAATACACCTCTCCCTTAGGTTTTACATTTCATCAACATACCAAACAAGCTCTTTTGCAATTCTTCTTGGAATAACCTACTCTCATTATTTAAAGGACTATGGATAAAATAATGACCATTAAGGATACATAGGTCTTCCTTAAATTTTTTTAGTGTAATATAACTCAATTGAATGTCCTATTCATTCTTTAGAACTCTTAAGAGAATAATAACTTAAAAAGGCTACTTGACCCATAACTAGACCTTAAGAATATTTTTATGGATTGGGGTTGAAAAAATCATAAAAATGGTTTATATCAGTCCATAATATCATAATAAACATAAAAAAAATCTTCTTATAGGTAATTTTTTTTTATTTACACCCAAACTTCACTTTTGCCAAAATAGGGCTACTAAGCCTAATTAGGCCTCATGAACCTCCTTGAGTTAATTCTTTAAAAAAATTGGTTATTAATTAATAATGTGAATTTTATAATTATTTTTTATGTTATCACATATAATAAAAATTGTCTCATCATTTTTTTGACCTCCAAACTCACCCAAGAGGATTTTGCAAGGTTGTAAGCTTAATTCCCCTTCCTACATAGATTGTGTTTTTGAGATAATTTTTTTAATACCAAAAAAATGAATTAAAACATTATTTAATAATTTATTAAAACATAAACACACATTATCACCATATTTTATGATTTTTTTCTAGTTATATTCGCTACAAATGAAATTTTAGTCTTTGATGCCCTAGTTTGGACTATGTGAAGACAAAAACTAACAAATTTTGTTTTCAAGATTTTAAAAGGATTTAAAAGAAAAATAATGATTATTTAAGGTCTCCCCCAACCTTATAAAATTTAATAAATCTTAATATGTTCTCATTCAATGTAAAAAACTTGAAAAATAATATTATTTCCACTTACCAATTCATAGTACATTGTAATCTAGGCCTGGAACTTGGGTTTTAGCATCAACAAACATCTAAAGGAGGTTTAAAAAGATTATAATATCTATAATAAGTTTAAAAATTATTATAAAAAATATATACAACCATATTTAACTTTTAATAATTTTAAAAACTCTAAAATCATACTTTTTATGACTGTGTAAAACCCTAAATTCTCATAGTTAAGCTTGCATGTTATCTTAAAAAAACCAAAACAAATCATTCATAAATATTTAAACACATTTAAAACCATTAAATTACATAATTATAAATATGACACAATAGTAAATTTCTTAAATGAAGTATCTTTTCATTCTTTTCTTCTCAATACATATAAAATCATTCTATAATCCCTTACAATCCTTAAGCAAATCTTTCCTAAAAAGGATTTTTAACCTAATTTTATCCTCTTTACTCATGGTTCATACATATAACTTATAAAAATATCATAAACTGAGTTTTATTATTGATTCATGCAAGTATCACTTAAGAACTTTGAAATTCATTCAAGCATGCTTAACTTAGTCTTTTCATACGTTGCACATACTCCTAATTGACCTTAAAATAGTTTTAACATGAATTTTGACCTTAAACATAATAATAAAACCTTATAGGACCTATTTAACCCTTAAATTAGGATCATGGATTCTATAACATATCAAAATACTCAAAATCCTTTACAACCAATTCAAATTTGTTAACTTACCATTTTGGTGGGAAAACTCAAAACTATGCTAAAATGACATATTTTTAAAAAAGTATACCTACTAGAATACCTCTAAAATTACTACTTAGGACCTTATAATCCACCTCATGACAAAAATAAACATTCATTTCATGTGATGATTCTCCTACATCATATTTTATATTTTTTGATAATTCAAACTATTTATCATAAAATACCTTATAATTACTTTTTATATATATCAGCCTATAACTTTGAATTAAAAACCTAGTGGTATACAAAAATAAACCAAAATAAGTTCAAACATACCCAAACAATGATTGTAAAATGAAACATTCCAAAAATAAGTTATAAATATTTCTGAGTCACTTATGTCATCTTAGATCAGTATTGATAGTAAATGCTAACCATAAAAGGTGAAATTGAATCGAGGCCTTAAAATACTCTAGGTTACATGAAAGAGCTAAAAATCTTTGTAATATGGAAAATCAAGATGGAAATAATAAGACAAAGGTATCATATAACTAAATAAAATTATTAATATGATTGAAATACCAAAATAAATGTTCCATTAAGTACCCAACTCAAATTTTGAGGTATATACATGCAAAATTTCCTAAAGGAATTGTGAAATAAGCTTTGTATAAATTAGGGTAGTTGCACTATTATATCTTGTACAATTGTTTGTAAAATATTAGGATACAACGTTGTTCTCATATTTTCTTCTAAGATCGTTCTTTTTTCAACTGTCATATTTTAACTACCAATATATTTATATTAAAATAATTATATTTCTTTTTTATGATTGTATCATTATTGTTAGGTTTAAGGTATTAGACGGTTCTCATTATCTATAACTTCAAAAAAAAAATCATATTCCTTTTCTTGTAGCCTATTTAATGGAATACTTAGTGAATTTCTATCCTTTATTCCACTAGAGATGATTGACCATATAAAATTCTATTGGTGATTTTTTTGACACAAATAAAAGTTTAATGGGTTTACTTGAGATCCTCTCATTTTAAACTGTCTTTAGGATAAGACTAGTGCACGAGTTAACTTATCCTTTCAAAAGTACACTTAATTTATAAAATTAGTAACTAAACTACCCTATATTTAGTATTATTATATCATATATATATAATAAAATAAAGGTATATAAATAAATAGAATAAATGGTCATTATCCCTTTATGTTATAAATTTAAATTATTTGATATTCTTAATTATTCAATAGTTCTAGATTTCACTTTTAGAATAAAAATAATTTATCATACAAAATGTACTTCACTTTAAGGTTTTGGACTATTCCTAAAAAATAAACCATTATTATATAAAAATATAAAGGTCTTAAATTTATAAATGTTAGTGTTATCTTAAGCTTTAAATATTGTTTAGTTAAACAACATAAACCCAATAACCTAAAAAATATTACAAATTTAAAATATTTTATCAACTAATAATAAAATAACATAAGTTCAAATGATCATTAAAAATATAAATGGAATACTTTAATGATTAATTATTTATTACACTATTAAAAATAACATTTTTAAAAATTACTGAAATCTAATGAAAGAAATTATCACAATAAAAAAAAATCAACATAAAATTGCACCAAATTTTCAATAGAAATACCATTTTGAAATACTAATCTTATTTTCTTCTTTAAAATTTTTCCTTTAATAAAATTCTTATATCAACATGAAAATAAAAGTTAAATCTCTAAGAGAAATTTTAAATTAATTTTTTTAACATAAATCAGTGAAAATCTAATATTGTTGATATTTTTAAAATAAACTAACCAAAGTATTAGATAACCAAATTTATTCAACCCTATGGTAACTTATTAACTCATAAATATCAATTTGTTATTTAAGATAATAAAATATAGAAACCTTAACTTAAGATTCCCTTCGTACTAAATTATCAACTAAAAAACTTCAAAATATATAGAAAAATTAATTAATATATGCTATATCCACCAACCAACCCATGCCAAGTCTCCTATCAACTTCAAGAAGTCCCATTTTAATCTTCGATATAATATTCATAACATATCCTATTAAAATGTGTGCACATTCCTCCTTTTTGTAGGAGAAATAATGTAACCTTATATCAAATAAACTTAGACTCTTTTATAGGTGGTGACTTTTCATTTAACAATATTGAGAACCTTTTTTACCATGCTTTCCAATGCTTACATGTAAATAAATTTCCCAAAAAAATATAAATAAGAAAAAAATAAAATAGATCTCATGTTTTGATTTAAAAATATTTATATGTAGTAATCATTTTTTTACCTTATTAAAATCAAACCTTCTATATGGTGGTTCATAAAATTTAGAACCATATTTGATTCAATTTTTTTAACTCCACTAGTTTACTTCTTATATGTGTATTTTTGAAAAAATTATCATTCCTTTTTCCTTTAACAATTTTATGTTATTATCTTTCAATTTATTTTTCATCAATTTTACTTGGTATAATTGCTTTTACAAAATTGTAAAAAATAAAAATAATTCAATCAAAATACATTTAATGTTTAAAATTACATTTCAAATAGATTTTTTTTAATTCATTTTCAAATTGAAAAATCTTTTTTATATTTTTCATAATATTCATTTACCTAATCAATAACAATAATATTGAATGTATTCATCATAGAGAGGTTGGTAAGATTCTTTATTTTGTAAAAATATAATAAAATCTAAATTTTTGTATCCATTATTTCTTTTCTCCTCTTTTTTATTATATCTATAAATTAGTATGATACTATTATCTTCATATTTTATTTATACCAATGGTTATCTTATAAGCACCATATTAACATTTCCTTATCCCATTCATTCACAATAATTTTTTTTATCTCCAATCTTAGTGATATGGCCTTGAGAGAACTCTAATAAGATAAGGTAGGGACTCTTAATTCAATTTATTTTTACCTTTAATCAAATATCATGAGTATTATATAATTGGATTGAATCTGAAAGTGAGTTAGAGGACTTAGGAATAATAAAATGAATTAAATCAAATGAATCGGTTAAAACAAATATCATTATATCAATTGACCTATTATGAAATTGACTATGATAAATAATTGAAGGTAAATAAAATTAATTATTGGAAATAACATCAAATCTATTAACTAATTCCTTTAAAAAAATACAATGCACATGAAACTTATTTAACAAATTAACAACTAGGGGTATCATTGACAAAAAAATATCATATAAAAAAGAAACAAGGATAGTCAAATGGAAAATTAGTAATCAAATACTTGTAAGGATATAATAAGGTGTATCAATAATATATTTAGAAGATACAAATATTCAACTTTATAATTTAACATTTATCCCAAGAGAATGAAATCATGACTCTCTTGCAACTTTGAAACTTCTTTTTCTTTCAAAGTTATCAAATGAATATCCCTTCCCACCTCATATAACTTCATTATAGCTTCTTGAATATTCACTACATCCATGAAAATATAATTTTTTTGGATGAGTGTATTATTTATACCATATCTATCCTTGTGTTTAATGGAGTTTATATATTTCTCCACCTTCAAAAATAACCCATTGCCAAAATTTAACTTCTCCATTGTGAAGTGTTCAAATGCATATTATAATATGAAAATGGGGACTTTAGAAATCATGGTATAATTTTAATTCTTTAGGATTTTATAACATTAGTATAAAATTGGTAAGAAATATCAATAATAAATAGATGACCAGGTATATATATGGGGGAAATTAGAGAGTATCAAATCTCCTTTTACCCTGAGTACCACACTATTTTGGAAACAAGACTTCTTTTAAAATTTCAAAAAAGTTTCTCTCATATTTGAATAAATTATAGGGCACTTTAAATTATATATATATTCATGATCAATTGAAAAAAAATCATTACAAATTTTAATGTAATTAAAGTGATGTAAGTGATCATCCATAAGAAAATATAAAATATTAATGGGTTTCTTATCCAATTGAGAACATGTATTGAACATATTTAATATTAAATTGTAGTATATAACATATAAATTCAATAAAATATGAAACAAAGTGATAATTATTTACTTATTTCATTCTTTAAAATATTTGAGAAGATAAAACAAAACCTACTTCACATAATTTGCATGGTCTCCTTCCTTCAATAGGTTTTAGACTAGTGTCACCTAAGAAAGATCATCATGATCTAACTAGTTACATCCAAACAACCTATTTAATAATACCATAACCTCTCTAATAAAAATTTTTGATTTTTTTTACTGAATATGACATATAATGCCTATTTATCCATGAATTTGGATTTTCACTCCACTTTATTAGTACATCATATATTTTATGATTTACCTATTAAGTTTAAATCTACTTCTTTGTATAGTTTATAATTGGTTATAGTAATCTAAGAATTTTATTGATTGAATTTTTTTAGTGTTTAAAACTATCATTCCACTTGGGGAGTATAATCTCATGTATCTCATATCTTATAGATAGAAAAAACCTCTTATCATTTACATGCATGGAAATACTTATGCTTTTTATACTACCCCATGTAAATATGATATCATAATTTTCCATGTGTAATCTTTTTATTATCTGCATCATCTAGTTTCTTATAATTTTTTAATAATTAGTATAATTTTTTGAAATTTTTTTACTATAAATTTGCCAAATAAACACCATATATCTTACTTATCTCCCTTAAATTATAATATCTTTGTTCATTTCCATTCTTTAAATAGGGCATTTAATACACAAATCTAGAGGTATTTATATCAATCAACCTTACATGTGCCTCTTCATACATTACAAAGTGGTTTTTAGAATGAATGATATTTTATTTAAAACAAAAAAATGATATTTTGTGTTAAACACAAATTAAACTAGACTACCTCATTAATTGAAAAAAATTAAATCCAGGCTAATCCACTTTTTTTTATTTGATCAAGTAAACTACCTAGTTTTACAAGGACTAAGAACCATAAAAGTGTTACAAAAGAGAGTAACATGCCTCAAAGGCTAAAATGACAAAATAAAATAAAATAAAAACTAGTTAATCCCTTAGGAGTTGAAACAAACCACAACAAAATAAATAGATTAGGAGGGGGGACCCTCTAGTGGTTCCTTCTCTTCTTCATTTATCTTCTCAGGTGCATCTTACTTGTTCTTGGAAACTTTGGCCCTCATCCTATTTTGGGTCCTTTAGTATCATCTTGGGGGAGGATCATAAATGGCCTTTTCTATCCATGTTCTTGTAGAGGGGTTTTCTTGATAGGAGTCATGTTAGGGATCTTAGGTGGGGGGGTCTCCATCACCTTCAATGGATATTTAATGAGAGTCCTATTAACCTTGTTGGAATGGATGAAAAATTAGATAGTCATGTCCACTTACCTATTCAAGGAATTCCATTCTTGAATGAGACTAGTAAGGTTCATTCTAGCCTCATGCAACTTGCTATTAAAGATATCCAATTGCTCTTTGTTATTATTCATTTCTACAAATAGGATAAGTTTAAATTTCCCAATGACCTCCTTGGAGGTACCCTCATCTAGAATAATCAGTTTAAGATTAGGGACAAATAAATTTAGTGGGAGGTCATCAATGGAGTTTTTGGAAAGGCTAGATTAGGGGGCACTTGTAGAAAGGTGGTAGGATCCTGAGATAGGATCTTCTTCTAGGGAGTTATCCTTGGATGAGGATCCCCCTATGAGAACCTCCATACCTCATAAGGTTTGGCCATATTTTAACAAAAAAATTATGAGTCCTTGTTGCAATATAGAAAAGATTCATTAACTTGGTGGGTGAGAGCCATTCTCTCCAAATACTTTAAGAGCGAGAATGAGAGACTAATCTTATATACTTAGAAATTGTTTAACAATAAAACGTGGTGGGAAAAAATTAAAGTATGAATACCTTCAAGTGTTAGGTTTTTCATCACCTAAAGGTAAGCCTCAGGCTATTGCCATGGGAGATTAGCATAAGATAACCCCTTCTTATCCATTTTGACAAATTGGTTTGTGTAAAAGAATCGCTAGAGGAGTTATTACTTTTTAGACTGATCCTTTTTTGCCTTTGATACATCACACATCATTCTTATAAATTAACCTATAAACTCATCCAAAAATTCAATATTAATACCTCACATCTCAACCACTCATTTATTCCAACCAACAATAAAATCCCTTATAACATTAGCATCATGATCAATAATCCTCAACATTAGTTTCGTGAGTCCACCCTACTGTAACTTCTAGAATTTATTTAAGCCCTATACTTTGGAATAGGAGGTTGGTTATAAATTCTCCTTATCACCCCCCATTTTCTATATTCTAGTGGACCCAAGGAAGATGTTTAGGAGGCTTTGAAAAATCTTGGTTTGAATGGCTCAAAATATACTTTAAAAGTACACTGACTCCCTCCTTAAACAATAAATCCACCTTCCTTTTTCATAATGACAATTCATGATATTTGAAACCCATATCTTGATGAGAGATGTTCATGTGTGTGTCAACCTGATTTCCATCCTATCCCACTATACTTTCATTTTGTATAGTTGATTGGATGCTTTTGGGGGTGTGGCCTCGTTTGTGCCTATCATTTTGTATAGCTGATTGGATGCTTTCGAAGATGTTTCCTCCTTCATGATTTCAATGACATGATAATCCAAATTTATTACCTTTTTTTTATCTTATTAAATTTTAATTTATCATCTTGACTATGTGATGCATTTTACCATCAGGAAAAAAAGAGAAGATATGGTATTTTGATAGAAATGAAAAGAAACATAAATTTATAAATCAAATGTATTTGGTGGGTTTTGAACTCACAAGATGAGAATACATAGTTTTTATATCTTTATATTATGGGGTTTAATTATATATTTGTGGTCATAAACAATCATCCTATGAGGTGATGATGGAGGAAGTTGTCATTTAGATTAATCCTGCTTTGAAAAAACTAGCGGAAATCACCTAGACCCTTTTAAATAATCATTATATTTTGAGTGCTAGGAGATGGATATTAAAGATAAGGGAAAATGGTATTTGTAAAATATTAATTAAAACTAAATCTGATATTACCTAATAAAATTAATACTTAAGGTTGTGTAATAATTCTCCCTTTTACATTAATATTAAAAAAGAAAAATAGGAGTTTTAAAATAATAAAGCCTATTTTTTCTATATTTTTTTGATAAAATTAATATTAGGGTTTATTTAAATATGGGTATATAATATATTATTATATTTTAAATCTTGATATAGTAATTATTTTTAGAGATCAAAATTGGTAACCCAAAGTTATTTGCAAAAGAAAATGGAATATTTAGTGAAAAAAAAACAAAGACTCTAGTGAGAAAAAAATAAAGACTCAATTGGGAAATACTTATGATTATTTATATAACATAGAATTTATGGTTTCATATTCATGTTATAATTAATCAGAATAACCAATGACAAAAGGGAAAGTTCAAGTAGATGTCATTTATTATCAAATCATTCTTGAAAGAGTGTTATTTAGGAAATATAAATATTTTAAGGTTGTAGCTATTAATTTTTAATCAATATTATTGGACACTTTATCTTAGGTTATAGTTATAAGTTATGTATTAATTAATATAAGTTTATTTATTTTATTAAATAAACATATTACTTATTTACCTTGGCATATCTTTGTTGTTGGCTAGGTGTCCCTAACCCCAATGGAGATACTTTCGATTCATTTCAGGCCTTACTATACTACCAAAAAATGTCCATAGCCTTAGTATATTTCACCTGAATCACCTCTTTATATTATCTTAAAAATAATATTTATATCAATTAATATATTTTAAATAGGTTTTGAAACACTTTAGTAAGCATATATTAGACACAATATTTAGATTTTCATTTATCATTTAAACAACTTAACTTCTTACTATCTCTCCCTTTTATTTTCTTTTTTAATATTAAAATTTAAGGAATAAACATTTTTTCACAAAAATTACTTAATATTATCTTATTCTCATGTGTTTTAGTTTAGTGAATTCCATATTGAGTTCTTGAAATTAATCCCTTTTTTTGAGATTAACATAAAAATATTTTCCAATTAAGTGTTTCATTTATCATCTAAAGTTTTATAACAATTGAATTCTTAACAATACCTATATTTAACTAAATGTGGAGGTAAAACCACTGATTAAAGGGACACATATAATAATAAATCAATATATTCTAGCAAACAAAATAAAATAAATATATGAAAAAAATTAAAGACTTACTAGGGAAAAATAAAGGTGTTAAGATAGAAAAACCTAAAAAAATGTTTCAAGTGCCTTCCATTCAATAGTAATGATAAGTTAATTCCTTTCAAAATTTTCAACCAAAATGTATTTACTCCCATTATATATGAAATATAATAATTTTGAAAACATAGGGGGTTTAAACTTGTCATGTTCATTATTCTTCTCACTAGATTTCCCCACATCAACACTGGGTCTATAATTATGAAATCCTTGTTTTTGGCCCTTTTATAAAGCCATACATTACTACATCCTCATGTATAATAAAGTTATAATTTTTTTCTCTATTATTTCATCCATTTTAAAAACATTTTCCAACCTATCTTGTATTTCATTTGATTTCCATTCATCCTCTTATATTAATTAATAAGTAGGGAGAAGCAAGTTAAATAGTAAGACTAGTTATTTACTATATATATTATCATGTATGAAGATTTATTAAAATACTTGTTAATGTTGTTCCTATTTTACCACAAACCATTATAGAGAAAGGCATGCCATCTTATATGATTCTAACCCACATTTTTATTTATAATCTTAATCATTTTTTTATTTGTTAATTATACTAGCTCATTTAGCTCAAAGTAATAGTTAGTTATAAATTTCAATGCCATTTTTTAGGCTATGATATATATATATATATATATATATATATATATATATATATATATATATATATATATATAATTTTAATTTTAAGGTAGATCCCCTACACATACTAAATACATAGGGGAATTAAATTTTGTCAAAAAAAATTCTAAATTTTTTATCACATATTTAATACATAGGGCTATTGTGTTATGTTTGTTGGATTTAGCTTTAGTCCACCTCATGCGATAATATATGATAGTTAAAATAAATTTATGACCAAATGATGAATTAAGTTTTATCAATCCCATAAAATATAATCCTAATTTTTCAATTTTTTTTTTTTATATTATTAACTTCAAGGGTATTATTGTATATTTATCTTCCAACTAATATCTAACATGTATGACATGCCCTCATATGTTTATGAGTATCCTTAAAATGGTAGGCCAATTATAAATTACTAAAATAATATATGATAATTAAAATAAATTTATGATCAAATAATGAATTAAGATTTATCACTCCCATAAAATATAGTCCTAATTTTTTAAATATATTTTTTATATCAGTAGTTTCAAAGGTATTGTTACATATTTCTCTTCCAATTAATATATAACATGCATGACATGTCCTCACATGTTTATGAGTATATTTAAAATGGTAATAAAATTATAGATTACTATAATAAAATTATATGCTATGGTATCCTAATGAATTACTACATTTGAAGCCTTCATGGATCTATTTCATAACCAATTTTGCATGTTTTTTTTTTTTTTTGAAATCTAAGATATACTCCATATTTATTTTTATAAAATAATCCATTGGTGATTAAGGAATGTGTTGAGTATAATTTTAATTTTATTTTCTAATTAAAATTTGAATTTAAATTAAAAATTTATTGGAGAAAATATTAGATGATATTTGTATACCATTCACTCTTTATATCCTCAATTTAAGTTTTTAAAATAATGCCTTGGTATTCATCATTTAATACTTTATTTTTTTGAATTTTTTCATGAATTACCATTATATAATCATTTAGCATATACCTTTCCATTTAATTTTTTTTCCTTAATTTAATCTCAAAATAAGATTATTGGATGATAGACACTAGAGTTAATCTTTTTTATCTAGTTTAATATAACTTATATAAATTTAACCATAAGATCAAGTACAATGGGTTGAACAAAAATCTTGAGAATGTAAGTTTTAAATTCTTGATTATTTTTACCAAGGCATAAGATTAATTTTCAATAAGAGAATACCTTAAATATTCATTTTTCAAGTGGGTGATCAAGAATTCTATGGGTCATTCATCTTCTCTTAGGAAATTTTGAGTTGGAATGATAATAATTGAATATTCTAAAACAAAATATTTTAAATTAAATCCTATATTTTAGTTTATATTAATAAGCACTAGTGTATTGATGACTATATTTTTAATCTTATAAAAATATTTCTTTTCCTCAATTTTATTATTTTAATATTAAAATTAAGAGGTGTCACTATATTTCTAAATCCTAAAATAAAATGCCTTATGAAATTAGTCATACTAAAGAAGGACATTAGATTGTTTTTACTATTAGGAAAATATATATCATATATTAATTTAACTCTATCTATATTGATGAATATAACATTTTTAATAATAAAATGGCCTTTTAATAATTTTTTTTTCAATGCTTAAGATATTTTTTCTTGAATTAAAATATATACATATTGCTTATATATTTTAAAAACAACCCATAAATGTTACAAATTTTTAATCCTATTTTTAGAAAAAAATGTAATATAAACCATATAAATAATTATGTGTTTACTAAATAATTATTCAAACTCAAATACCATAGCATGTTAAAAGGTTTCACCTAAGATCAAAATGAATTCATTATTTTATAAGAAATTGTTCTCAACTTAAAAGTAAAGTTTGTTTTGTACCTATCTTGTTATCTAAACACATATTTATATCCTATAAATGAAATATTTACATATCTATTTATCATATGGATTACTTTGGATTACTTTGTCTAATTTTATGAAATCTAAACATAACCTAAATTTCCTATTTTTATTTTTTACAAAAATTTGGTTGGCCACTTAACTAGAATTTTTGATGAGAAAGATGATATTGGTACGAAATACTTTGTTAACGTATTTACATATAATGGGTTAAAAAATGGGATTAAATGGACATTATTTTTATGCAAAATGGAAAACTCTTTACTTGAGTGGAGCATTATGAGTCATAATTCATGCATTAAACGCTTTCAAATATTTGTAAGATCAAGGTATAAATTATTTAAATTCTATTTAAAATTTAGTTAATTTCATTTTTTATTCATTTGAACATGTTTTTAATAAATTAACCATATTTGGTCTTTCTAATGTTCCCAAATTTATTTTAGTCTACTCTTTTTAATTCAAGTCATGAATCTTCTCAAGATTTATGATGCTAATGTCCAACATTTTATCAAATGATATCATTCCCTCAAGGATTTTATTTATTTTCAATTTTAGAATTATGTTTTATTTATTTTTCACTAGATATATATGTTCCTTTTCATTTAAAAATTTATCTTTAAATGAGTCAAAAGTAGGGATGAAATGAATATTTTTTCTTCATTACTAAAAACTTTGAAATTTTCTATATTATCGGGTGTTGAGGGAATCATGATCATTTATATTGAAAAATAAATCATTTTTTTCCACTAAAGGTAAATGGATATCTAAAAACATAACCATAAAATTACACATATCATTATTTTTCCTTGGAATGTCAAAAAATTCAAAAGATACAAAATTATCAATATATTCCTAAGATATAATTATACTGATTTAAAAATGTGTAATTGTATACAAAAATGCTTCTTATCTGAATAAAAATTAACTTGGATTTTCCATATAATTTTAAAATATTGACATCATGAATAATGGAAAATTTTAAGTCAATAATCAAAGCATCATGCTCTACTATATTATTAGAATGAGAATTGTAGTCTATAGGAAAAACAATGTTCTTGTCTAATTAGATTAATCAATACTACCCCTATCTCTTAAACTTGTTGATATCTAAATACATCAATGTAAAAATTAGAACATTAAGTGATTTAACTAGGGTTATATATCTTAATAAAAAATTCTCAAATGTTTAATATGAACAAACCAATGTTTATAGTTAATATTTCAACATCTGATTTTTGATTTTATTTATTAATGATATAATTAATTTTTGGTTATCTTTTAATATTAATATAGTTTTATACACATTTACATGATGTAAATATATGAGATAAGTCAATGGATACATATCGATTCAAAATGTGAGACCAATCTCTACTCAACAATAATATTAAATCCTCAATAATTTCATCTATTTAGATGTGTAAATTATTAAACTTAGGGTTATGTGGAAAACTACATTTATAAATTGATCAATTATCATATGAAATTAATGTTTTATTTTCATAATTAAACTACTCATTGTTTATATTTTTGAGGGATCAATATTAATTTTTTATAAATAGTGGCATGACATTAGTAGATGTTCTTGAATTTACCAAACAATAATTCTGGTTCTTATCAACATATCTATGTAATAATGAGGTATTTTTTCCCTTATGTATGTGACCAAATTAGCCTAGGATTCCTTATATTTTAATTTATTAAATATGGATCTACGGATATATATTTGATTATTTAATTAATCTAGTTTATCTTGCAAAATATTGGCTTTATTATTTTTCATGTCGTTTATTATATTGTATCCAAATAAGTGGATTAATTTTTATTTATGTGGGTTAGGTAGAATTTACAATTCTTTGTGGAGAAGGGATATTATTATTGGATTTTGGATATGGATTGTATTTTTATTATTTGGTGGGGTGGATGGTGTATTGGGTGTTTTTTTCTTACTCTTCAACTCATGCCTTTTTATTATAATTATTGAAAAACATGAACATCATCTATATTTTTCTCTAGCTTATTATCATATTAGGAAGGAAACCCATAAATTTCAAACACTATCATAGTAAAATAAATTGACATCCCATAATTTTTTGAGTGGTCTTTATCCACTTATGTAATCTCATAATTTTCCATTTCTTTCATGATATTTTCAAAATTATTACAAAACTCAGGACAATTAAGCTATCCATGAGTAGAAGCATGATGAAATCAATAGTAATTGGGTAATCCCACTCTTAAATTTTTATGAAAGAAGTGTATTCATGAAATTTTTATTAGGATTAACACCTTAATTAATTATAATATTTCTCTTGGTTATTTTAATGTAAATTTTGATTATTATTCCTTTGGAAGGAAGAGTTTGTTCATATTGGTTTAGTTTTTCCAAAATTGAATTTTATCTAAAAAATAATTTATAATTTTTTGATCATGTTAGTGAGATATTTAAATTTAGTTGAATTTGTACTAGATGTTAACATTGTAACCTGTGTTGGTTGAGTTGTCAAGGCTAAAATTAATGTTCATTTTAAAATATAATCAAATATGATTTTTTTACTTGTGGTAACACTAGATTTTATATCATAAATATATTTTGAATAATTATATTTATAAATACCTAAGGATTTAAATTTATTTCTACCATAATTTATTATGCATAGGTTTGCACAAAAGTTTTTACAATATATATTCTTAAAAATATATAAGTAATAAGATCTATCACATCTAGGTAAATGTGATAATCAATAAGAGAAATAAGCCTATGATTTTGGGTATATGAGTATACATTATTTCAAGTTTTTATATTTAATTACCTTAAGGTTTCATTTATTTCTTTTTTAATTATGGAAAATTCTTTCAACCTTAAATTAAGTGTCTAAGTTCTCCAAATTGCCTTATAAATGCTTCTTTAGATTTTACCAAAGTAGAATAGATACTTAAGTTATTAAACCAATCATAAGTGTGTCATTTAATGGTGAAAGAAAAAAATATTTAATAAAAATTCTCATGTATTTAATTTGAGTCTCAAATAAACATTGAAATTAGCTTTGTGTTCCTTATCCCATCATGTAGGAATTTAGGAAGGTGTTTTTATAAATCCATAGGTAATTTATGTGAAACTCTATGAATATTTAAGGTGAGGCATGTCAACAAAGAAACCATTATACTACTGATGTGTGCTTAATTTCTTGGATTTTTATACTTAAAATTTTACATAAGGTTATTGACATAGATATTATATCAATGCATTTATTACTTTTAGTTTCCATATAAATTTTGAACCTATATAGTATTTATTATCCAATTGGCCTTCACGTACTTATTCTAAGTGGAACATCTATTCCAACCCTCCTTTTATTTCCAATCTTACTTATTAGTCATTGTTGTGACACAAATGTATGCAAAAGGGTTTTACTAGAGGCCTTCTAATTATATGCATTATTAAATCAAAAATCTAACATATGAATTACCTTAGCTTTTGAAGGAACACTTATTTTATAAAATTAGTAATTAAATTTAATTTATAATTAATATTATTATATTTTATATATTTAAATTAATTTAATGTATTTATATAAATTATTAAATTGGTATTAACCCTTTTATACTAAAACTTCAAATTCTATCATATTGCTAATAAGCCAATGTTTCTATATTCCACTTTTAAAATGAAAGTAATTGATCATACAAAATGCAGTTCAATTTAAGGTTTTAGCCATTTATTGAAATATAAACTAATATTATATTAAAATATAAAAAAATTATAAAATTTAACTCTAATTTAAGTTGTAAATATTGTTCAGTTAAATATAATAAGCCCAAATAACTTCACAATTCTTGCAAATTTAAAAAAAATATTAACTATTAACCAAATTATTTTAAAAAAATGATCATTATTCAACACAATTGAATTCACTTAATTATTATTAATTAAATAAATTAGTAAAAATATCATAACTCAAATTTAATAGAAACTAATGAAAAATTTATAAAAAAACTTAAATAAAAAAATAATTTACCAAATTTTAAATGAGAAAGCCATTTTACCATTCTTGTTTTATTCTTTCTATTTACTTCACTAAATTTATTATGTAAACATGAAAGGTAAATTTCTCAAATAATTTGTAAACTAAAATACACATAACATAGAGTAATGAGAATTTGATATCATTGATCATTTTTAAATGAAACTAACCAAGATCTTAAATAGAAAAAAAATCAAATCTATTTCAAATTATCAACTCTAAAATAATGCATGTATATTTATGACACTAAAATAAATAAATAATAAATTTAACAAACTAATACACCTTCAAAACAAGTATTCAATACATAACACATCCACTGGATGACAGTTGATAAACCTCTTATCAATTATGATAAATTTTATTTTAATGTCTTATATAATTTTCAACATATTCTCTTAGAATGTATGCATGTTCCACATTTTGTGTTAGAGAAATATTTTATCCTTAAATCAGGTGAAATTGAATTAATTTATAAGAGGTGAACTCTAATTTAAAAATATTGAGAACCTTGTCGACCATGCCTTTGAATAATTGTTAAGGTGTGGAGCTAAAAGCTTCACCAAAGGAGCGCTTTGCAGTAGTTACAGGTTTACACAGTCACCAACATCGGTCAGGAGTGACTGACATTAGTCAGGAGTAGCTTAGGAGATGCCGGTGTCGGTAGGGATCGGTTGACATCGATCACAGGCAAGCAGGCAAGAATCGGCATCAGTTACCTGTGTGTCCAGAAACCTATTTTCGTGGATAGAACTGAGTGTTTGCATGATGGGATTAAGTCATAGTCTTAAGTCCACGTCTCTATTATTAGTAAGACTATTTTAGAGCCCTTTTTTAAGAGGCATAACTATTGGTTGTAAATGCATGCTCAAGTTTCCTAATTCTATATATAGGATTAGATCTTCTTAGCTTATTGTATGAGTAGAATGTTGAAGAACAGTACAGAACTGTATATGTGAATCAATCCAGGTTGTTGGAGTTGATTGTACTTGAGAGAGAGAGATCTTGAGGGAAAGAGATCTAGAGAGAGATTTGTACATCTAAGAGAGGTGTGGAAGAAAAGAAGTTTCTTCAATTGTATTCCTTCTGTAAAGAGTTTAATACAAGTTTTCAAGGTGGTTTCTTGTATCTCTTCTTCTTGCTATTTATCATTCTAGCTACTTATCATTCTGATTTAATTCTATGTTTATTGCTTTCATAAGTGTAATCAATATTGTTGGTTGATCCCCAACAAGTGGTATCAGAGCTTAGGTTCACTAACAAGTGGTTCAGATTTATGTAGTGTGTATTGATTACAGGGTACTCACAGGGTTTCTGTAGGGATTTTTGTTTGAGTGGGAGAAGCAATGGCAGAAGAAAGTAAACTGAGAATGGAGAAGTTTAATGGAAAAAATTATCAACATTGGAGAATGCAGATAGAGGATTATCTGTATCAAAAAGATCTATACTTACCATTAGGTGGGATTGCAAAGAAGCCCACAGACATGGATGATGAAGAATGGGAAGTTCTTGATAGAAAGGCTTTGGGGTCTATAAGACTGAGTCTGGCATCTACTGTGATATCTAATTTATCACAGGCAAAGTCTACGATAGAGTTAATGAATACTTTAGAAAATTTGTATGAAAAACCCTCAGCTTCTAATAAGGTATATCTTATGAAGCAGTTATTTAATTTGCGTATGCAGGAAGGTGGATCTGTATCTAATCATCTAAATGATTTCCATGGAATTGTAAATCAATTAAGTTCAGTCAAAATAGTGTTTGATGATGAAATTAAAGCTCTTTTAATATTATGTTCTTTGCCTAAAAGCTGGCATAGCTTAGTAATGGCAGTTAGTAATATTGCATCTGCTTCAAACATTTTAAAAGTAGAGGATGTTGTTAGTGTTATCTTGAATGAGGAAATTCATAGGAAAAGCACAGAGGAAACATCAGGGAATGCTTTAAGTTTTGAGAGTAGGGGAAGGCAGAAAGAGAAGAGAAAGAAAGGGAGATCAAGGTCTAAGTCAAAGCTGAGAGGAAGATCCAAATCCAGAAATGGCAGGAAGCCACAATGCTGGAATTGTGGAAAGATAGGGCACATAAGTAGAGATTGCTGGTCAAAGCCTAAAGAGGACAATCAACACAAAGGAAAAGAAGAAGCAAAGGTTTCAGGTATTGCACAAGATGCTTTAATATTCTCTTTGCATAATAATATAGAATCTTGGGTTTTAGATTTTGGTGCATATTTTCATGCTACCCCTAATAGAGAATATTTTAGTGACTATATCCATGGAGATTTTGGAATAGTGTCTTTAGGGGATGATGAGCCTTGTAAAATTATTGGCAAAGGTAAAGTGCAGCTGAAAATGTAGAATGGCAACACATGGGTGTTGAGAGATGTTATGCATGTTCCCAGCTTGAAGAAGAATTTGATTTCTGTAGGAAAGTTAGGGGATGAGGGTTGTACAATAACTCTCATAGTTGAATCTTGGAAGGTGACCAAGGGTGCACTTGTAATGGCCAGAGGTAAGAGAGTAGGTACTCTCTATTTATGTAATTGTGTTACTAACAATTCTCTTTCTATATTATCTACTTCAGATGTGGATGCAAAATTGTGGCACTCAAGGCTTGGCCACATGAGTGAGAAGGGAATGTCTATTCTTAAGTCAAAAGGTAAGCTTTCAGATTTGAAAAGCATAGATCTAGATTTTTGTGAGCACTGTGTTTTTGGGAAATAGAAGAGAGTGAGTTTTCTCAAGACTGGGTCAACAAAGAAGAAGCATAAGTTATAGCTTGTTCACACAGACGTGTGGGGACCAGCTCAGGTTGCTTCTATTGGAGGATCACAGTACTATGTTTTGTTCATAGATGATGCTACAAGAAAGGTATGGGTCTATTGTATTAAGAAGAAATCTGATGTATTTGAGACTTTTAAGATTTAGAAAGCTATGGTTGAGAATGAAATAGGTAGAAGATTGAAGTGCCTGAGATCTGACAATGGTGGTGAGTTCTGTAGCTATAAGTTCAATTGGTATTGTTATATGCATGGAATCCGTAGGCAAAGGATGATTCCAAGGACACCTCAGCAAAATGGAGTTGCTGAAAGGATGAATAGAACAATAATGGAGTGTGTAAGGTGTATGAGATTGCATGCTAGTTTACCCTTAGAGTTTTGGGCAGAAGCTGTTGACACTACAGTGTACCTGATTAACAGAGGTCCCTCTACAGCTCTCAATGGTGGAATTCCAGAAGAGGCATGGATAGGTAAAAAGGTAGATCTCTCATTTCTCAAAGTTTTTGGTTGTGAAGCCTTTGTGCACATTGATAAGGAAAATAGAAATAAGCTGGATGTTAAGTCTATGAGGTGTACATTTATTGGCTATGACTCTGATGATTTCATATTCAAGTTTTGGAATATAGGAACTAACAAGATAATTAGGAGCCATGATGTTGTTTTCAATGAAAAAGTGATGTATAGTGATTAGATGAAGAAGCTGAATCAATCTGGGCAGAGCAATCGAGAATTAGACGAGGTGACGGTCTAAAATGAGCTTGCGAGAAGCAGAAATAATCACAGAAAGGAAAACACAGAGACCAATGTTGGCCAAGCAGGAACTGACATTGGTAGAATAGAAACCGATGTTGGTCATATAGAGACCGACGTTAGTAGGATAAGAACTGACGTCAATCAAGTAGAACCAATGTCGGCCAGTTACAGGCCTGGAAGTGATCAAGGTTGGTCACTGTCAGAGAATTTAGGTGGATAACATGTTGTGGATGAGTCTCAGATGCCCATCAGAAGGTTAGAAAGGGTAAGTAAACCTCTAATTCAATATTCCCCTTCATTATTCTATTTATTGCTAACTGATGGTGGAGAACTAGAGAGTTTTAAAGAAGCAATTCAGGTGGAATCCAAGAATCAATGGGAACATGGCATGGTTGAGGAAATGGAGTCCTTAAAAGAGAACCAAACATGGGATTTGGTTGAGTTGCCAGCTGGTAAGAGGACACTGAAGAACAGATGGACCTACTGGTTGAAGGAAGGTGAGAATGGATAGATGAGATATAAGGCCAAGTTGGTAGTGAAAGGATTTGCACAAAAGCTAGGTATTGATTTTGGTGAGATTTTTTCTCTTGTTGTTAAAATGACTTCTATACGGACTGTACTGTCTCTAGTTGCTATTAAAGATTTGCATCTTGAGCAGCTTGATGTTAAGACAACATTTCTTCATGGAGATTTGGATGAGGAAATATATATGGAACAGCCGGAAGGATATGAGGTCAAAGGTAAGGATAAGTTAGTGTGCAGATTGAAGAAAAGCTTGTATGGCCTCAAGCAAGCTCCTAGATAGTGGTATTTGAGATTTGACAGGTTTATGACTGAGCATGGCTATAGTAGGTGTCAATCTGACCATTGTGTGTATTTTAAGAGATTGAATAATGGTAGATATATTATTTTGTTGTTGTATGTAGATGATATGCTGGTTGCAAGATTACACATGAAGGATATCTCTGAGCTTAAGGTGAAATTAGCTCAAACATTTGCCATGAAGGATTTGGGAGCAGCAAAGAAAATCCTTGGCATGAGCATTAAGAGAGATAGGAAAAATCATAGGTTGATTTTGTCTCAAGAGGATTATGTGAACAAGGTGTTAAAGCAGTTCAATATGCAGGATGCAAAACCGGTAAGCACACCTTTGGCTGGACATTTTAAATTGAGTAAAGAACAATGTCTTAATTCACATGATGAGGTAGAGTACATGAGTAGAGTTCCATATTATTCTATAGTAGGGAGTTTAATGTATGCAATGGTGTGTACTAGACCGGATATTACCCAAGCAGTGGGAGTTGTAAGTAAGTATATGGCCAATCCAGGAAAGGAACACTGGAAAGTAGTTCAGTGGATCCTTAGATATCTGAGAGGAACTAGTAGTAGGAATTTGTGCTATGGAGGTTCAGACACTTCTCTACATGGCTATGTAGATTCAGATATGACAGGTGATTTGGATGGCAGGAGGAGCACCACAGGTTATGTTTTCACTGTTGGTGGAACGGTGGTTAGCTGGATATCAAAGTTGCAGAAGGTTGTTGCCTTGTCAACTATAGAAGCAAAGTATATTGTAGTCACAAAGGCTAGCAAAGAGATGATATGGATGACATGGTTCATGGAAGAGCTTGGAAAGGAGCAAGAGAGTTGTAGATTATATAGTGATAGTCAGAGTGCAATTCATTTGGCTAAGAATTCAGCCTTTCATTCAAGAACAAAGCATATACAGCTTAGGTACCACTTCATAAGATAGGTATTGGAGGATGGTGAGTTAAAGCTGGAGAAGATCCATATAGATAAGAATCCTAAAGATATGTTAACCAAGCTGGTTACAAAGGAGAAGTTGAATCTTCATTCAACTTCTGTTGGTCTTCATGATTGAGTTGAAGATAGAGGAGCTAGAAGATGTTGCTGTATAGGTACTGGTGCAGCTGTTTATCTCTAAGTGGGAGATTGTTAAGGTGTGGAGCTAAAAGCTTCACCAAAGGAGCACTTTATAGCAGTTACAGGTTTACACAGTCACTGGCATCAGTCAGGAGTGATCGACGTCAGTCAAGAGCAGTTTAGGAGATGCCGGTGTCGGTAGGGATCAGTCGACGTCGATCACAGGCAAGCAGGCAAGAATTGGCATCGGTTACCTGTGTGTCCAGAAACCTATTTTCGTGGACAGAACTGAGTGTTTGTATGATGGGATTAAGTCATAGTCTTAAGTCCACGTCTCTATTATTAGTAAGACTATTTTAGAGCCCTTGTTTAAGAGGCATAACTGTTGGTTGTAAATGCATGCTCAAGTTTCCTAATTCTATATATAGGATTAGATCTTCTTAGCTTATTATATGAGTAGAATGTTAAAGAACAATACATAATTGTATATGTGAATCAATCTAGGTTGTTGGAGTTGATTGTACTTGAGAGAGAGAGCTCTTAAGGGAAAGAGATCTAGAGAGATATCTGTACATCTGAGAGAGGTGTGGAAGAAAAGAAGTTTCTTCAATTGTATTCCTTCTGTAAAGAGTTTAATACAAGTTTTCAGGGTGGTATCTTGTATCTCTTCTTCTTGCTATTTATCATTCTAGTTAGTTATCATTCTAATTTAATTCTGTGTTTATTGCTTTCATAAGTGTAATCAATATTGTTGGTTGATCCCCAACAATAATTACTTGATAACCCATTTCTTTGTTTATCTTAAACAACAACAATAAAAATAACAACAAAAAAATACAATAAATACAACAACAACAACAACAACAACAATAAAAGATATTAGGTTTTATTAAAAAAATTTAATATAGTAATCATTGCCTCATTTTTTTCTCTTATTAAAATTAAACCTTTTAAATGGTAGTTCACAATATTCATAACTATCTCTAATTAAAATTTAGTGAACTCCATTGGTTCACTTATTATCTAGGAATTCTCAATGGAATCTATAATTCCTTATACCTCCAAAAATTTGATCTTATTATCTTTCAATTTCTTTCATATCACTTTTACCTAAGACAATTTTTCCTACAAACTTAGAACAATTGGAAATAACTCAACTGAAGTACATTATTAGTCATAAAATACATTCTAAATAAATATTGAATGAAAATAAATTATTTTGAGCATCATCTAGCCTATTCAAATTCATTTTTTAATTCTAAAATACACTTTTTTATATTTTTCATAATATCTAGATATATGATCAACAATTATGCTTTTGAAGGTCTTGATTATGAAGAAGGTGATAGATTTATTTATTTTAAAAAATATGATAAATAATAATTTTGCATAACCATTATTTCCTCTCCTCATCTTTTTATTTTATATATATTGACTAATTTAAAGTTCTTATCTTCACATTTCAATTCTACCTTGGGTTCTTTTATTGTAATCATTTAACATTTTCCTATCCCTATCATTCATACTCAAATTATCATTTCCAATCTTGGTGATGTGGCCATGTGATGCTTCCAAAAATATCAAGTGGGAATCTATGTCAAATTTATGAAAACCTTCAATTAAATTATCATGAGAATGAACCAATTATACCAAATATAATAGTGAGTTATATGAACTAGGAACAATAACATGAATATAATCAAATGAATCAGGCAAAACAAAACTCATAATTATGCATCTAAGGTAGATTCCTTCATAGGTTTTATGACACAATACTTCTTTATCATATAATAGGATGACTTTAGTTTAATAACTCTCATTTATTTGATATTAAGTTTAGGAGGACATGTTCCATACAAAACATAGTGATTGATGTGTTAATACCATTCGTCGGTGTGAGTCTAAGTCTAATTTATTTGCATCATGATAATTTTTTGGTTAACTTCAATGATTAACTGAGTGAGATTCTAGCCTTTAACCATCTTAACCAATTTAATATCCATGGAATAATCTTGCCTCTTATCCATTCACTTTATTCCAAATTCCTTAAGTTATTTATGTCCTAACATGAGATTCACAACATGATTAACTAAAATAACACAAACCTTATTATGAATAATTTAGTGTCTAAACTTTTATGTAGCTTTATATAGGCTTATACATGTTTTTATAGGGTAGAGTGATTTAATTATGCATTATTTATATTTGTGATCATAAAATCAATGGGATAATATTAATTATTTAAATTTTGTATCAATACATCTGATATAATATGTTCCAAGTAAAAGGAATAGAGATAGAAATCCTTTGTAAAATCAAGGTTAATCAAAACTAGAGCCTATGTAATGTAGTTTTTCATTTCCTAGAATGCCGATTTGGATTGAGGTGTCCACTCCACTTTTTCATATTGTTTAAGCATATCATTAAGGGGCCTAAAAATTTCAATAAAATAAAATATGAATTTTCACATGAAATTTATTTTTTCAAATAAAGATTTCAATTCTTTTTACTGCTAGGAAATGGGAATTTTGAAGTTGAATTCTCTCTTTTGGGGTTGATATAAATACCTTACTTTATGATTGTGTCCTTAAAGATTACCTTAAATGATGCTAAAAATCTCTCTTCTTAGAATTTAAGGAGATTCCATAACTTATACACCTCTCAAATAATTTATGTAAGTGAAACATATAGTTTGATTTGCATTTAATGAAAATACTTAAGTCATACATATAAATAATTATTAATTTATAAATTAAAAATTTAAAATTAAAATACATAGCTCATTGGAGGTGGATCTGGAATTTATTGAACTAAATGGCATCCTATTATAAGTAAATTTACCCCCTTTTGTTGTGAAATATACTTTAAACTTATCTTCTCTATTGACTAAAACTTGGTTGTAGCCTAAAAAAATCATTTAAGAAAGACATCATATCATATCCACTAGCCATATAAATTAACTAATCAAGATATGGAAAAGGATAGTTGTGTTTATTTTATGCCTTTTTTAGGTTCACAAAGTCAACACAAAATCTAATTTCGTTACTTTTCTTAAAAATAGGGAATATGTTGGGCGCCCTAGTATAATGCTTAATTGGAAAAATAATTATAGCTCAAAGTAATTTTTGAACTTATTTATGAATGTGAGTCTTGAGATTGGTCATTGTCTCTACCCAAATGGTTTTTTTCCTTCATTTATTGGTATGGTGTGTGTTATGATGTTTGGGTCAAATATTTTCACATCGTCATATGTCCAAAAACTTACATCCCCATATTATATGAGCAATTATATTAGTTATCTCATTTTAAATTTGGTACATTCAAGTCCAACTTAACATTACTAGGTTCCTCAATTAATCCTATATTTAAAATATTGGAATGTTGGCCTATGAGTTCCAGTTATTTATATCTTTTAGTTGATCTATCTAGGTTGAATACCTTCTCTATTGAAACCATTCCTTTTGGGATTCAATTATCCCTTAAATTTATAAATTTATTGTTATTACAATGATTGTCCATGTAGTTATCCCCATCAATTTAGTCCATAACCCATCATCGAAAACACCATGATTGTTCATGAATTCAATAATTTGTTGGTCATCATTAAATACTTGAAATTTTTTAACATTATCTAAGACTAAGGGATAGTTAGTTAGCATTATTGAGAACTTATTTAGCTCAAAATAATATAAAAGAGTAATATTCATAATCAATGCTACTAAGTAATGTTCAATATAATTGTTATCTTTAATAAAAATGAAGAATGTCAAAATCATCAAATGGTTCAATCAAGTCCAAAGCCCTATTATTTTAAAAATTTAAGTAATATAATTTACTCTAAAAATTAATTTTGACTTGATTGATAAAAATGAGTCTCTAAATACTTACAATTATTTAACCTTGTGTTATAAAGCAAAATTTAGACTTTGGATCAGAGACTCATATTCCACAATATTATTAGTTTAAGGGAAATTTAAATGGCAAGGAACCATGTGTCATTTTCCTTATGGAATTATAAAAATAATTCTTAATCCTAACTCTTGTTTATAATAGGCCTAATCAAAGTAAATGGTTTATGAGCCTAGTGAATCAATATTTATCTTGTTAATTTCTAATGGGTCAAATGGAAAGGGTATAAATATTATGTCATATGACACAGCATTCACCTTTTATTTTACAACATTTTATTATATGATCATGTATTTCAAATTAGGCTATCTATATATATTCTAATTTATCGATGACTTTTTTATAAGGTAACCCCATATGCTAAAAATCTATAGCCATATAACCATAAAGTGTTTTAGACTAATCCTAACTGAACATCATTCCATAAGTTTTAATAATCTATTCTACTTGTATGTATATGATTTTTTTAAATTATAAGTTTTGACACTAATTACATGTTAACATTTAATAAATCCCCACCCACTTTAACTTTAGATTTGTCCAATTAAACAATAATCTTACTAGATTTCATTGGGATTAGAATTAATTTAATACATATTTATATTGACGTTAAATTAGTTAAAGATCTTAAGTCAACTAAAAAAATTCAAGTTATTGCCAAATATTCTAATAGTGAAAAAAATGGAGGAAATTAAACCTTGTTCCTCCTAAACCTTGTTCTTATTAATCACTATGTTGGCATGTGCCTCCATTTATTTATTTTAAATTAGTTTTTTAGTCAATGATTTTAGGTATAGGACACGTTATTTTATAACTTTCCCATATCATGAAATGTGCTATTAAACTTAACTCATTAATATTGTTAACTATGTTGTAACCACCTTTTATTAAGAACATAATGTATATCTTTGGTGGGACGTTGGTCATTGCCTTTTTATGGTGAAAGATCATTATTTATTTTGGACCATAGGGAGTGGCATAATTACTAATATGAGTGGAAATTATGAGAGGTGGTTTTTATTTACTACTTATTAATATATAATTATTAAACTGACAATATTTAAAATCATGAATATCATATGTTTTTTGGCTGGTTCATTATATTTTTGACTAGGAAAATTTAAGGTCTCAAGCATCATGGTAGTAATAAGGGATTAAAACATGTTAGGCACATTATAGTGATTAAATTTTACTTCATATATTTTCATATCCTTTTGGAATATGTAAAAATCATTATGAAAATCAATATAGTCCAACTCTCCATGTTGAGTTGGCTTATGTATCCTACATTAGTTGGGTAAAATAAAATCATAGATGTTAATCTTAGAACATTTATTTGGTGATGGATTAATATTATTGATAGGGTGGTTGAATGGTTGGATATATCTTTTATATGTGAATTTTTTATTTGAATTTTCTCCACCATTATTCCTGACTTGCCTTTGGAGGCCTATAAAGTCATTACTAAGTTTTTTGGACCATCTATTGTATGGAATCAAACTCATCTTTCTTAGAGTCATGTGGTGCATTATTAACATTATTAACAAGAGGGACTAAGGATGATATTTGGACCTATGTTTTCATTTCTATATTTGGTTGATTAAGGAAACCAATAGGTTTATTTGGTTTTGAATGCATAAAAATAGTTTATTTATGGCTATGAAAGGATTTGTCACATGAACATTATGACTAGGATTTGGAATAAGATTTAAAGATAAGAGGTTTGGGTTGACATTTGGAATTAATATGATAATTTAAACTTATGGGTTAAATCTAGGAGGTTTAGATTGACATTTGGAATTAATATGATAATTTTACTCCATGGGTTAAACTATTATTATATCTTAAAATATTTAGTTTATGCCCTTGGTAAATCTATGATGAGGGGATTTCTATCGATGAACACTACTTTCCAAGGATCTAAGGAATTTTAATACATGTTAAGTGCTAGTAGAGTGTCAATTATATATAATTTTGTAATACAACTGTAAATACTTTATATCTTGTGTTAAAGGCATTGATTTTCTCTTTGGGTTCCCCATGCATGCTATCAAACTATATATATATGTATATATATATATATATATATATATATATATATATATATATATATATATATATATATATATATATAAAACATACCTAGGCTAATAACTTGTCAAAAATGGGATATAAAGGTATTTATAAATTAATCCCATGTGGTGATTTAGTTCCAAGGGAGTTTAATAAATTGGTCTTATGTGGTATCTTATAAGGTAAATGGGAAGTGATACATGATACATCCTCATGTCCTATGTTTAAAGGTCTCAAGATAGACTTGTATGATGTTATGTGATCTTCAATAATATGTTCTCTATAAGATGTGAATTAGGAGAGGTATCTCCCAAGATTTCATGGTAGATAATAAAAACCCCCAATGATATTGATGGTTGATCTTATTAACCAACCCATCAGTATAAATAGGTATAGATTAAAATTTATGGGTGAATTAGGTTGATCCCTAGATATTCTTGATATTCCTATTTTAGACATAGGTATTTGATGTGTCTCTAATGGTGAAGATGTGAATCAAGAGAGGTATCTCTCAAGATTTCAAGGTAGATAATGAGCATCCCCAATGATATTGATGGTTGATCTTATTAACCAACCCATTAGTATAAATAGGTTTATATTAAAATTTGTGGGTGAACTAGGTTAATCCCTAGATATTATTTATCTTCCTATTTTAGGCATAGGTATTTGATGTGTCTCTAATGGTAAATATATAAGGTAACTTGACTAATATTTATACCTAGTTATGTGTGATGTAAAAATCTAAGTTGTTTGAGGGTTGGAAAATAACCTAAATCTTTTGGATGAAATTTGGATTATTCCATCCTTATAGCATTAGATTATGTTTGTTGATGTGGGTTTTATGCACACCAAATAATTGATGGGATTAAAACCTTCCATTTTAATTTTTTTAGATACAAGCCAAACATGAGTTTAAGTATTTGATTCTTCTACATAGTTTACTTGTAATAGTTTGATGAATAATGCAAATATTACCACACTCATAGAGATCACTTATGTAGTCACACTTAACCTAATATTGAAACTATTACAAATATTTTATCAAATGGATATTAATAATTATTCCTAAATACTAAGTAATAATAATAAAAATAAACATAAAAAAAGAGATAAGAGTAGGACAATGAATATTTTTTTCAGATTTCAAAAACACATTTTTGATTGAATGAATTATTTTTTAAATTCAACAATGGTTTACCTATGCTCATGTAATTCAACCCATGATAAAACTAAAATGAACATGGTATATATTTAAAGGAATAATTTATAATGAATATCATTTCCATATCATCAATTTTATATGATAAATCACTACATAGAATTGATAATAGTAGCACATTTATCTATAGTAATTAGATAAATAAAGTTAATAAAATAAATTAATCATATTAATAACTTAATAAATTTGCCTAAATCCATTTAAGATAATAAAAATTCATACCTTAACCATGAAATATCAATCATCTATATTTTCCATGCCAAAATTTGATAAATTAGAAACATTAAGTAATTCATTAACATCAAAGGGATTTTGAATATATCAATGTTTCAATTAAAAATATTCCTATCTAGAATGTTTTTAGTAGATAAATGTATATCAAGAATGGTCATAGACATAATAATAGTAAAATAGAGTTCCCAATATAAAATTGGTTACAAAAATAATGATTTTTAGAAAACATCACAAGAGAGATTAGTAAGGCCAACATCACAATGAGTTCTCAGTACTTGGGACTAGACAAATTAGAACCACCCCCACTATATTGGAAATAATTGAGTAATATTTACAACTAATTTTTTTTTCCTTATTACTCATCTAAGGATATATTAATTTTTTTGTCATAATGGTGTAAATTGGTAGGATAGGTGAGTGTGAAACAACACCTCTCTTTGTGTTAGTTGATTTTAATGATGTTAACATTATTAATGAACTTAGTATCCTGAGTGACTAAATTGATAACTACTTGATATCCCTCCATATTATACTTAGTCACTTTTATATTTAACTCCACTTTGAATATGTTCAAATAAACCCAAATTCCTCAAAAATTATGTGCTTGCCTTCCCATGTTAATAGTAAATATATTAGCTTATTTTAATTTAGCCATGGTATTCCCTTTGTTTTCTTCCAAGTTTTATATGGTGGAATTCATGTCCTTTATCCATTATTTCAAATAGGTCATTATGTGGGAAATAAAAATTGGATACAAATTGATATCAACTAAGGTCATTACTCTTAAATGTGGGAGTATTTAATTCTTAAGTACCACAACCATGTTCCTCAACATAATATCTATTTTTTAATTTTTTATAAATATGCCTACACATTTTGGTGCATTATGTTGCCTTTTGACAAGGCTTTATTGACTTTTATCAAGATACGAAGTAAAAGAGACAATGCATTTTTAGCTTTACCAACTAAATTAGTAGGAAAGTTAGTATTCACATATGATTCTAATTTTTTAATTTGAATTCTCATTTTCTCCATGAGAATATACATAATTTATTTTTTAACCCTCACCATAGAAACAAAGATAGAAAATTATTTTCTTATAATTATCCTCTTATTTTTAGTCAATGAAAACATACCCTCCTTAGTATGCCATAATATAGGGTTGTGATATTGTGTGAACCTAGAGGTCATAAACATTTTGGGCTTCCTAAAGATTTTCTTAAAAATTAATTTTATGTTAGGGTCTCCAAAATATAAAATATATGTCATCTATGTCTTCTTCATTTGGAGAGCTTCTATCCAGCCTCGTGGAGTTGGCCCTTGTGTTCATTTATAAATGGATGTGGAAGGTGGATTTTTTGAGGTGGATGAAGTGTAAATGGGTGTGGGATGAGGTTGAGTTATTGTATAATATGAAGGAAAGGAAATGGTGGAGTCCATAGTGCTATCATATGTTGAGAGAAGTATGAATGGGGTCATGTAAAAACACATTTCATCTTGTGTGATGTGGATAGTGGGTATAATGATATTTGGAAGACTAGTCATTAATTTTAATGAATAAATGGACCTAATGAGATCAAAACTAAGATCCTATAAAAATTTAATTTTTTTATATTGAAGTGGAAATAAATAACACTTGGATTAATTTTTAAGAGGTTGAAATTATGACTAGAGCACTTTGAGTGGCAATGATAGATGCATAAATATTTGACATAAAACTATAAGATATATATATATATATATATATATATTAAATTGTATGAGAAATTTGAAAAATAAAAAATGACCATGTTTTTGATTATTAATTTGAGTGGTGACACTTTTAATTTTATTAATTTGAGTGGTGACACTTTTAATCTGGATGCATTAAGTGGTAGGTCCAATTGTGCCATGCCTTGTATAAAAATAAGTGAATTCAAACACTCTTAGGTGATCAATAAGATGGGAAATAATTTAAAATAAGTGAGAAAAAACATGAGAAATAGTAGATACATGGGTCTCCAATGAATAAAACTAGGTGTAGGTCTTATGGGAATGGAAAATACATAAGTTATAGGAAATTTGGAAGTGGAAGAGACCTGAGAATCAACTAACAGGGGGGTCTATAATGAATGTGAACTTAAAGGGGACTCAATGTAAATTCCAATATAAATAGGGGATGTTGACATTGATCTCCTTATGTGAGTGGTATCCATATGTGTAGTGGATACAACTCTTGACAAAAAATATGGATAAGATGGAGGTAGATCTTGTAATATTATGTTATTTAATCTCTAGTCTATCTTCGATGTCTAATTCAAAGATATATGTTCACAAGGCCTTTTCTACAATACTTACCCTTTTATTCTTGAGGTTCCCACTACATTAGCCTTCAAGTTAAAAATCAATTCATTTTCATCCATAATATTTAAATATAAGTTGTCATCATGTGCCTCATGGTTTTATGTGATATTGAGATTTATCCTTTGTGTGTGTGTGTGTGTGTGTGTGTGTGTGTGTAGATCTTGTAATATTACGTTATTTAATCTCTAGTCTATCTTCGATGTCTAATTCAAAGATATATGTTCACAAGGCTTTTTATACAATACTTACCCTTTTATTCTTGAGATTCCCACTACCTTAGCCTTCAAGTTAAAAATCAATTCATTTTCATCCATAATATTCAAATATAAGTTGTTGTCATCATGTGCCTCATGGTTTTATGTGATATTGAGATTTATCCTCTCTCTGTGTGTGTGTCTATATATATATATATATATATGCCTCTAAAATTTCCCATTCAGATCCAACTATCTATTTTTGTGAAATTATAGGGTATTGAAAGATGGAATGTGATTTGACATAAATTTTATAGTAGGGAATATGTTGTACTCTTTATTTCCAATATTATGGGGAAAATGCAGATAAAGTCTTCAATTCTAATCTTGTAATGAATATAAATACTATGAGCATACTAATACAAAAATTCTATCTCTACTAGCTTATTGATTAATTAGTATTTAAATTTAAAGGGATATATATGGACTAATTAAATTATCATGATAGTGAAATCCTAATAATACCAATAGGCTACAATTTCCATGATTTATGACTTCATTTCTTCAAATAACCTAGGCATATTATTCTAATTTATTTTTAGATACAAGGGTGGGTAAAAATGCATGGAAATTCCATTGATATGTGTCATGCAATAATATACATATAAATTATAGTAAACCAAATAAATAAGAGGTCAACTAGATTCCATTAGGGGAATGAAGGATGTTGAAAGGTAACTTTGGTAGAAAAAGCATCAATCAGAGATGACATCATATTAAATATTCCTCCTTTCCTCACTCTTGATACTTTTTGGGAAAAATTATAAGTGATAATTTCTCCCAAGGCAATGAGTTATTTTTCATCAATGATCAAAATCAATAAAAGAATCCATAATGTGTTCACATGCACTATCACTGACCCTATACAATTTGTTTAGAAACAACATACCAACTCTAACATCCTACTTGATTATCTTAATGGTATATGAATCAATGTTTAATGGTAAAAAAAATTACTAGTATTTTATACCTAATATTTCAATCTTTCCCTAATATCATGTGTCTACATCCTCTATTTGGAAACATATCTACTATACAAGATATTGGGCTCAAGTAGATGGTAATATTTTATAAAAAAATACCTTCTATCAGATATGCCCTAAATTTTATATGGGTGGACCTAATTAGATCATTATTATAGTTATAAATCATGAAAAAAATTTAGACACACAAGGGAATAATTCTAATTTTTCCATGGCTTAGTGTAGTATTGACTTTAGAATGGTAATAATGTCCTCTAAGAAGTTGATTTTGTATTGCTTAGTGCCAAGACTATTCATGAAAAACTTAACTTATTCTAAGACTTTTAATAATTCATTATATTTCTTGTATCTCATAATACCAGGTGAAAACATAGTATCCTTAAATTCCTAAACATATCCAAAAGTGGAAAGGGATTATCCCCTGGTAATTTCTAGTGTTCTTAGTGATGAGAGCTCCTTGTACTAACTAGTTAGAAATGAACACTTGTATTCATGCAAACTATGTCAAACCTTAAAGTCATATATTATTTTTCCAAATTATCCTAAAATTTAGGTAAAGTATCTTTTTATATTCATTTATCATACATTATTTATACATAATCAAACATTACACATTTAATTTATAAAGAGACTCAATATTCCAGATGAAATTCTCATTAATATAATATTAGTGGTTATGATAGTTTATAAGATCATAATTATTTATATACATATTATATTATAAGATGTGATAGGATGATATATTTTCATATTATTTATCATTAATTATAAATACAATGCAACAACTCAATAGTCATGTCTTTTTTCCATGTCTCTATGTCTTATGTCTTTGTGCAGTTCTCTAGGATGCCACAAAGTATAACCATAACTATAGTGGATGTTTGTGGTTGAATGATGTCATGTTATGATAATTGGTTTTTATTTTTTTATTTTTAATGGTTAAAATTCATGAAGAATCACACCAACATCATCCCCATACTTAACCTTTAACTCATCCTCGAGATAACAAAAATGAAGAATCCCATAACATTTCATGCACTTAGACACGATTGAAAAAATTGTTAATGTTTATTGAATATCTTTATCACAAATGACTTCTATTTTGTGATGTAGTTATTTTAAATTTGTGATTTATGTTCTAATTAAATATTCTCTTAGATGTCTACTAGGGTAGGATGATTTTCAATGAAGTGTAAGTAAGTCTTGATCTCCTTTGTAACTTCTTCAAGATTTTACATGAAGTGATTGATGAGGGCATCTGATTACTTAATATCTATGATGATTTGTGATTATTGTTTCCATTTTACCTAAAATTTATATCATAGTTACAAGATTCATGTCCTTTTTGTGCCCTTTGGGTTCTTGGAAATATCATTTTGACTTTATGCTTTGTTAATTTCTTCTTCTAAGCTATGTAAAGTTTTATTTTTGCCCACTATTGTTGCTACCCACCCTAATGTGAAATAAAAATATGTGGTGGCATCTAATATTGATTTGTGAAGAGAGGAAACATGTTTGTTTTTATCATATTATGGTGATGAGTGTTACCCAAGATTTATTCTATAAATGGGGTAGGAAATGGATCATGAATGTAGGCCTTATTTAGTTCATAAAAGTCTACACAAATCCTTATTTCTCAAATTTTCTTGTTTTGGGCTAGTATTGGGCTGATCCACTCTATGTATTCCAACTAGTTCAATGATTCTCACAATTATTGTTTTGTAAATTTTGGTTTTGATTTTGATTTTCATATTTGGATTCAAATTATATGGCATTTTTAATGGGTTTACTCTATGATTTTAGTTTAATTTTCATGGTATTTCATTCTAGTTTTAAGTTACATATTTATGTATATTTTTTTGGGAATATATATTAATTTTCCTTTATAACTCTATTATTTTTATAATAGAATACTCATTCATATAATCCCTTATTTTTCCAATTTAGAGTAACCTTATTGGGTGATGTTTCCCAACTTAATTTTTAATGGTTTTAAAAAATACCATGTTCTATCTATATGTGTTTAAATTAGTTATATTTGTTCCTCTTGAACATTATAGTGAATATTACTTGGGAAATTTCATTTTATTTTTATGAGTTCTATTTCTCTATTTTGAAATAGTTAACTAGTATGGATTGGTATACCTTGTCTAGTATATCTATTAAATTTTAATTTTATTTAGTTTCCATTGTGGTATTTTTCTAAAAAAATATACTACATCATGGTTTGAGGAGATAAGAAAATATCGTATATGTTTTAGGGTGCATAAAAATCTATGGCCAAGATCTTAAGAATTGAATATTATACATAAATCATAGATGATTTGATTCTAATTGTTGGTTTCCACTCATGTCTCTTGGTTCATATACCAAACCTGTAGTATATGCCCAGTGTCTTGTAAAAGTATTATACCCATAGTTTAGGGTTGATTTCCCCAAATTTTATCTATTATTCTTCACAATGGTTAATGTGTTTATGTGGGCTACCATTTCCTTTATATGCTAAAATAATGGGAACTTCCATTATTGTTGAATATACTGCATTATGATGATAGTGATGAGGGTGTTCCATTTATTAATGTAAAATTTATGTGTGGCCCACCAAATCAAGACATTTATTATTAAGGTATCATCAAAATCCTCCATTATTTCCCATTCATTTGGAAAAAATGCCTCCATTTTTGTGATATATGCTCTTAGATCACCTATTTAAAATAATTTGGGGAGGTTCTTGTGGGATGATCCCTCTCCTAAATGAAAATCTCTTTTAATTTGTTTTTGTGTTGGATTCAAGATTTATTTTTAATTTTATTTTTTATATATGTTTCTATTTGTTATGGAATTAATTCTTTTTATTGTGTTATATTGAATTTTATCTAGAGTATGCCTTATCTATGTTGTGATGTGTTTGATAGACTATGTGGTATCCTCGGTATATTTTTGTTTTGTAGTAGTGCATATTACATCTACATCATCTTCCTTAGATTTTGTGGGATCATATAATTTATCATCTTCATCATATACCATGTAATAGTATTTGGACTCATATTCTTCTACATAGTAGTAATATTTTTAGTTTTCTTCATTATCTATAATATAAATTTATTTTTGCATAATTCTTGTTAGAGAGCATAGTTTATGCTCCCCTTATTATAGGGTACCATACAAATAGGATTCAATGTCTTCTTCTATATTTGACTTAGTTCTTCATGTTCTAGGGTGATTTATCCATTTTGATTTGGTTTAAGGTCTCTATATAAATGTTGGACCTTTTATATTGCACATATTCCTCATAAGTCATTGAAATCATCTTCAGTGTCTTTGTTTACCCATGTTGATTCCATCCAAAAGACACTGATGATGGTATATAATGTATTATATACCATGATACCATCTCCTTTAAATATTATTTACTCATATTTGAATTTGAATATACCATTACAATCCAAAAACCAATTTAGAATTAATATGATACAATATGATGGTTTTTTGGAAGATCATTGCATGACCTCAAAATCAATTATTTTAGATATCCCCATAAGGTTTATCTCTACTACCTTTAAGACCCCTAATTATTCTTTTAGCCTTCCATCCACCATTGGAATATCATGATAAATAGGGTGTAATTTGGGTTCACCTAATACCTCCCATGTCCTTTTTGACATTACATTTACATCTACCCTTAAATCTAATAATGTTATTTTGAAACCATGACCTTCTAATTTTATGTCTAAATATACTAAAAATTTATTCCATTAGCTATAGTGACATTAAAATTTTATTGCTTGGTGGGCATAAATCTTTGAGTTGGTGACTATAGTGTGAGAGTAGTGATACAAAACTAGTTTCTTAGTCATTATTGTATAGATAGCCATAACATTATGTAAATGGAGTCAATTGGGTAAAACATAACTACCTCTTTTTATGGGTTAAAAAATAACAAAACTTTAGATTCTTTGATATATGAAAATCCATCACATGGAATGTGACATAATATTAAGTTACAAATATTTATATAATTATAAAAATGGAGGTAGAATTATTTAGAAAATATTCTCAAGAAAAAAATATTAACTGAAAAGTGAAAGGTTTGATTAAAATTAGTTTGGAAAATTATTTCTTAACAACATCCCCCCCCCCCCCCGCCGCCCCCCCCGCGCCCACCCCACCCCCCCCCCCCCCCCCCCCCCCCCCCCCCAAATGTAAACTAATTGATAAAATGGATATTTTGTGTTATCAGGAAAAATAAAGTTTTGGGTTTCTAGTTATTGCATGAAATGTGTGTTCCATGTATTTATATCTACTTAATTAGTTTATTTAAATGTTTAGTAGTTATGATTAAAACACTAAACTATGGTTTATAAATTACATAAAATTAGAATACCTACATGTGGTACAAATTAAGATGTGTAAGTGCTAGTACATATGGATTATACTTATAGTTCATTAGATGATTTGAATAAGTCATTGAGTTACATACAAATCAAGAACCATAACCTTTATAATAGTCTTATAAAAGCAAATGAGTCATTAAAATGAAAATTCATAATATATTATTAATTACCTAACTCACTAATAATAATATGAATGACTGTTAGTCGTATGTATTCACTATGGAATACTTATGTGCATTACATACTATTAGTGTGTTATTATATATAAATGTTTAGTTATGCTTCGTGTATAATGGTGCATCATGATGCATATTTATATGTTGTGATACTTTGGTATGCTTGTATGTAGTTTAATTTATGGTATACCTGAGTGGTATAATTCTTTATTGTTTGCTTGTTATTATTTACATGGATCGATTGAGTCTTGGAAATCATAAGTTTAGATTATGTGTTGTTATGTAGTTGGGAACATATGATAGTATGGGATATCATAGGGTACTATAATATAAAAATATTTTGTACCTAGGTGGTAAATACTATTATTATGCCTAAACTCATATCTACATTTGACTATTTTACTGTATACATGCTGGTTATTACTCTGTATAGCATGTGTTATTTAGTTTGTAAGACTTGTGTATGCATGCATGAAATTTTTTAGAGTTTATCAAATTCTATGTTGTTATGTTATTATGTTCTATGGGAACCATGACTTGATTTGTATATATATAGTTACTTATATAATGATTAAGTTTTAGTGTATTTAAGATTACTTTATATGGTTATTATGGAAAACTAGTACTTATGTCTTAAAATAGTAGACTATAATTATATGGGTTATCATAGGTATAGTATGTTTGGAAATAAATTATGGTTTTTGAAATATATAGTTATGTATATTTTACCTAAGTGGTATAGACTGTAGTCATCATTTTTAGTATGGGATAGAAATAATGTAAGTTTAATTCATACATTTGATGGAATAGATGTATGTTTTGGTTACTCCTATGTTTAGCATTTGGTTAGATTGTACATGTGAATATGATGTAAATTAAATGAAACTTATGGTTGAGTTATATTTGACCAATCTGCATTACTAATTTAGAGTAAGGAGTGAGATGGACTTCACTGGCTTACTAGTCTCACAATGATAGATAAAGGTAGTTTGATCAAGTGGTGTGCATAAATTTGGTTGATCTAAATCATTATTATTTATCATTTGTAAAACTTTGAGCCAATGTATGTTTATTGAAATATTATAATTTCATGAGTATGATTCACATGTTTGCATGATATCTTAAAATAGAATGGATTTTTATGATACACTACATGTTTAGTTTAGAATCATACATCACACGGGTACTTGCTAGTCTATATGGATTCTTGCATGATCATTATTTACTTATCTATGAATGGAGGGATATTCCCTGATGGGATATTATGTGAGGGATTGTTGGTCCATGGTTGGTGTGGAAAATCTCTTGGATGATGCTCTCCCTCCCTAAAATAATACTACTATTAAGATGACATTTGAGATTGCCACATATATTGGAGAGTTAGGGGAACTCATGCTTTGGGGAGCCATGTATCTATATGTACATTATATTTTATTATATTTAAAATTGAGTATTGTCATGAAGATTTGTAATTACTTGTTATTTTAAATCAACAATGGTGGCTATAGACTTGTTTTCATTATAGCTGAATTAATGTAATTACTTTTTGTATTTGAATTATGACATGTAATCTCATGATATTAGAGATTAGTATTATGTGATGTATTATGGTTATTGATGTTATCACCACGTGTATTTATTATTGTCTCTATAGATTATCTTAGTGTAATATATATATTTGGTACATGTGTTAAATTTTTAAAAAAATTACATATTTTTAGTTAGATCCCAATGGGGATGTTACATGTGGTATCAAAGCTATGGTTCAAACTTTAAGACCTAATGAGTCCATTAGTGTTTTCATGTCTTGTGAACCTAGTAAAATGAAGTTTTGCACTAGTATTTGGAATTATGGTGTCTCAGTGCAGAACCATGTTACACCATGATTGGAGTTTTGTGACACTCATAAAATGTGTAGAATATTGAGTGTGTACCCTTAAGAGCACTCATACCCCTTTGAGTTATTTAGGAGATTAGTTTATCAAGTGTCCCAATGGTGATGGTTATATGCAAGGCTTAGGTAGATGGGTATATAAAATAATTCATGAGTTATGAACAAAAAAATTTATACCATAGTTTGATCACTTATATTGAACACCTTGAGTATGATTACGTCCTTCTTAATTATCAAGTCATTTTTGTCATTGAGTTTTGTGAGTGTTTATTAAGCTCAAGATGTTTCTAATTTAAATATATGTGCTTTAATTTTGTGTCTATATTCATAAATCCTAAGAGTGTAAAATCTCTAAGACCATTTTTTTCTTTTAGTACCACCTAGGGCAATGAAAATATTCTTAGTAGAGTGTTGTTGTATTGCTTGATATATTATTCTATGTTAGGAGTTTGTTTATGGAAATTACACTCTTAAGATATGTGGTTTAATTAGAAGTGTCATCTCTCTTAGTTAGATTAGAGGTGAATTTTTATTATTCTCTGTTGGCATTATTATGATGTTGTTGAAAGGAGTCTTATATGCATGATGTTGATTTAATGTTCTCTTAAATGGGAATTGTTTCTAAATGTTTTTATGTTCTCTCTTTAAGTTTGAGGGAGAATGTCTTGGTGAGAGAGAAGTTTTGAGATTGTATGGATTTACACATCCTTGAAAATAGTATTTTATTTCTTTCGATTGTGGAAATAAATTGTGATACTATACTTAAAATTTGGAAAGTGGGAAGTGTTTTGGTAATATGGAGTTATGGTGTCTTACATTACCTGATAAAGGTATATAGGAGTTTTTAATATTATAGTTCTCTACTTTTAACTTATGACTCTTTATAGTCACTAATTTATTTAACTTGTGATTTTAGACCACATAAAGTGGAATATATATATATAGTTATATAAGATGATTATAATTACTATGTTATTATTCACCCTTGAATATATTTATATTGATCTCTTTTGCTTAATGCATGTTATTTTGAAGAGTTATTTTTCACCTTTTACTGGAAGTGAGTAGGCTATAGGTGGTGAGGAACATCTTGTAAATCTAGGGGTTAGAATAAACCTTTAACATGTGTGATAGTTGATCAAGTAAGGATATATTATTTCAATTATTCCTTTATAAGGTTAAAAGAATGGTGTGATTCTTGACCTATGTATGCTATGTTAATATAACATTATTTTATTTTAACTATGAAAGTAATAAAATAAGTTAAGCTGTGAAATATGATACTAGTATGTCTAACTAGTAGTAAATTAATAAAATTATGGATTGATTATATGATCTATTTTGTATGCATGATGATACATCTAGAAACATTTAACATGTAAAAATATTTTCTATGATCTATTAATATGGATATTTGGTCCATTGAATTTTACACACTTTTGGAGATTATTGGGTCATGGATACCTAAGAGAAGAGTTGTGAATTAGGAATGTGAGATCTAAGTGATAGGATGGTATCCTACTTATACTAACATTGACTTGATAGTTACTAAGTTTAGATCCAATAGACAGACTTGTTAAATCCAAGATTTGATAGGAAAAACTTATCGAATTCAATCATATGGCCATATGAATGTATAAATGGAATGTTTAATCCTTCATTTTATATACATTGGGAATATAGTATTTCCAATTCCTATTCATTGTCATACTTATCAGGAGCTCCATGGAGTAGCGACAATATTGACATGTTATACTTATTTGAAACTATGTAGAGTAGTGATAATATTAACTTATATATACTATTTATACTAAATGAAATGTTTAATCCTTCATTTTATATACATTAGGAATATAGTATTTCCAATTCCTATTCATTGTCATACTTGTCAGGAGCTCCATGGAGTAGTGACAATATTGACATGTTATACTCATTTGAAACTATGTAGAGTAGCGATAATATTAACTTATATATACTATTTTTGCCAAATTACCTAAATCATTTTTTTGAATGAGAAAAACACTCTCTAGATTAGGGAGATGTGTTGAGGGCTAGAAGATTTTATGGAACTCTCTCTAGTCAATTATTTTGGCTTGTATAATGATCTTGTGTGTTCTTAAGAAGTTAGTGAAACTTTCACTAAGATATGTGAGACCCTTCAAGGTAATAAAACTAATTATTCATATAGTATATAGGCTTGTGTTGATGATTCTAGACCATAGGGTGGTTATGACAGAATCAGTCAACGTAAGTAATACTCATAATTGAGTTTTATTAATTGAGAGATGCTATTGAGTAGGGTCTTGTGGGACTAATACTTTGGGAATAGATCAACTTGAAGGAACCATGATGAGTTCTATAGGTAATTTCCCAATTATTTTCTTAGTTTGACATTGTATATCATGTTATTATTTTTATAAGAGATGTTTTTAATTAAGAACTTACCTTTGAATAATATTCATCAGGGATGATGACTATCTTTATGGGGGAAGGATGTTACATCTCAATTCCTCACCAGATAAATTTATTAGATTATATATGAGCATCTATAGTTAAAATTTGTAGATTTGGTTATATTCTTGATTAAGATTAAGATTTATGCTATTTTGGGATAATAAAATGTTTCTTATTTAGATGCTAATACATGATTGTTTAGTATGAATTAGTTTATGTATGCATTTATATTTTAAGCATATTAATATGTTGATTCAATTATATATTATTGTTTTATTATTATCATGTGATATGAACTAATTACTTGTGTGTTGTGAGGTTGATGCAAAAGAATTCTTCCCTTGAGCATGCCAGAGGGAGAGTATCATCAAAGAGAATGATATAGATGGAGACATTGTAGGCTGACAAAGAGCTAGAAAAACCCTTCACACACCATGATAGTTAGTCATAGTAGAAAATGCATTTTAAAATGTTTGATTTTGATGTCTATTTAAATTATTATTTTTCTATGTTTGCTCGAGTAATTAAATTATATAAATAAATTTTCTTGTATGTTTAGCCTAATATGCCATTAATACACGTAAAGGCAAAATTTATAAAGAAAGAATTTAATACGAGTTATTATATATAATTTTATCATTAAAGTTTTAAAATATAATTAAATGTTAAATTAGGTTTAATATCAAATAGGGATTTCATATTAAAATATAAAAAATTAAATTGTTTAAAAAGAAAAAAAACCAATGAAATTATGAAAAAAGAGATAAATTAAAATCTAGAAAAAACAAAAAAAGAATTAAAGGTCTTAAAATTAACAAAAAAAAGAGATAAAAAAATAAAGTCAAAAATTAAAAATATGGAAAAAAGGAATTTAGCATCTATTTTCTATTTAAGATAAATAATGAAAGAGAATTTTCATAGTCTATGCATTAGAGAACAAAGAAGAAAGGGCACAACATTGAGGAGAGGAAAACATAGAAGATCAATAGATGAATTTTGTTGGTAGGTGATGTCTTTAAAATCATGATTTCTCAATATTAATTAAGAGTGGGATAGTATTATTAAACTATGGTTAATAATATTTTAAAAGTAAGAGAAGTCACTATTAAACTATTTTTGATTGATAGTTATCATGAATTAAATTGAGTTTATACTGTATGGATATGTGTTAAATATGCCCTCTATTTTAATAAAATTCCCAGACTTATTAAAATATATATGTAACTACCCATTATGGATATATTTGGCTTGTAACCATGTATTTAAATATAATAACATATATATATCTCAAATAGTCATCACCCCAAAGATTTATGTAGCTAGTTAAGCTTTTAAAGCATACTACATATTTTATCCTAGTAATAAGTGTGCAGGTGTTTGGGCACTGTATGACCTACTTTAAAATATAATTAATTTATATAAATTATTATTTTATACAGTCCATATCTAGAAGTAAATGGTAAAGGGGCTACTTAGATTATACAAGGGTTTATATCTCTTATGGCATCGACCTATACATTAATTTGGCTTCATCTTGTAAATAAGAATTATTATTCATGGCAATAACTAGCTATATAATTGTTTAAATTTTAACAAAACTCATCAGTAACTAAAGTGCCATATGGCTTGCATAACCCATGAATAAAAAATATATTGTAAGGCATCATAGTTATGATCCTAAATGGTTATTTTTCTGGCATGGCATCATGATTTGGTTAGGCCTTTTTCTCAAGACATCAATCTATTTCAACCAATTTTAATCTTTAAAAATAATTACCAATAATTTTTATATCAATATATTAACATGTGTATAAGGACACACAGTAAAAGTAAAGTTTTTAGGCATAAAGCTTTGAAACCATAATTAAATATTATTTTTGTTTAACTATCTATGTAATAAATATGTCCCAAAAGCTATTTTAGAAGGGTGAGTAAATTATTTACCATTGGGTCTAGTGGGAGAATTAATATATTTTTGGCATCAACTCACCTTTTATGTTTCCTAGAAATTTTAATAAAAAATGTGTTATTTTCCTTTGGGGCATTGAAGTTCTTTCTTATACAAATTTTTATTAAGTTTTCTCCCCAACCAGTCATGCATTATTCCAAGATGAATAAATTTATTTAATTCCATAAAGAAGTTCATTTATTTAAATATCACTCAATGCACTATTGGAAATTCATGAACAATGTAAATATATAACAAGTCTAGTTATTCATACAATACTAGTTGTTAAAATGCATATATATGAAGATCATTTGTGGACATATCTTTAAATGACATTATGCATATAGATAATGCTAGTGTACATATGCAAAATATTTGGTCAATTATTGAATCAGTATTTGGTGTTGAAAATAGAATATTATTCTATAAACTAAAAAAAATACTAGCTAGTGTATATAACATTGACTAAAATTTATCTAAAAATAATTAGTTAACTCAGCTTTACTTCCTGCCAAATATTTCTATCTCAAGGTATAAAACTAGATCATAGGTAAATATACCTTTTGCATAGGCATCAAACAATACCAATAAGAACTTTTTAGAGGAAATTTATTATTAACCATCCTTTGTAATGGGACTCAGATGGATTCGTAAGCTTGATTATATAAGGAATTAAATTTGGGTTTTGATATAAATTCATAGTTTTGTGATGGATTTTCACATTAGCTATAATGACATTAGAGTTTTATTGCTCAGTGGGCATAAATATTTGAGTTGGTAACTATAGTGTGAGAGTACTGATATAAAACTAATTTCTTAGTCATTATTGTATAGATAGCCATAACATTATGTAAATGGAGTTGAATGGGTAAAACATAACTACCTATTTTTGTGGGTTAAAAACTAACAAAACTTTAGATTCCTTGATATATAAAAACCAATCACATGGAATGTGACATTGTATTAAGTTACAACTATTTACATAATTATAAACACGGGGATAGAATTGTTTAGTTAATATTCTTGGGGAAAATATATTAAATAAAAAGTGAAATGTTTGATTAAAATTATTTTGGAAAATGATTTTTAAACCCCCCCCCCCCCCCACAAATGAAAATCGATTGATAAAATGGACATTTTGTGTTTTTATGAAAAATAAAGTTTTGGGTTTCTAGCTATTGTATGCAATGTGTGTTCCATGTATTTATATCTACTCCATTAGTTGATTTCTATGATTATTAATTAAAATTAAAACACTAAACCACAGTTTATAAATTACATAGCATTAGAATACCTACATATGGTGCACATTAAGATGTGCAAGTGCTAGTAGATAGGGATTATTCCTATAGTTCATTAGATAATTTGAATAAGTCATTAAGTTACATAGGAATCAAGAGCCATAAACTTTATAATAGTATATTAAAAGTAAATGAGTCATTAAAATGAAAAGTCATAATAAGTTTATGAATTATCTGATTCACTACCAATAATATGAATGATTGTTAGTCATATGTATTCAGTATAGAATACTTGTATACATTGTATATTATGAATGTGTTATTATGTATTAATGTCTAGCTATACTTAGTGCATAATGGTGCATTGTGATTCATATTTATATGTTGTGATACTTTGGTATGCTTATATGAATGTTAATTTATAGTATACTCAGGTGGTATAATTATTTATTGTTTGCTTGTTATTATCTACATGGATCAGTTGAGTCCTAAAAATCATAAGTTTGGATTATGTGTTGTTGTGTAGTTAGGAACCTATAATAGTATGGGATATCATAAGGTACTATAGTATAAAAATATGTTTTACCTAGGTGATACATACTATTATTATTATTATTCCTAAACTCATATCTACATTTGGCTATTTTACTATATACATATTGGTTATTCTTGTGGATATCATGTGTTGTTCAGTTGGTAAGACTTGTGTATGCGTGCATGAAAACTTTGAGAGTTTATCAAATGTTGTGTTGGTATGTTATTGTGTTCTATGGGAATGATGAATTAGTTTTTATATATAGTTACTTGTAGATCACTTAAGTTTCTATGTATTTAAGACTACTTTAAATGATTGTTGTGGAAAACTAGTAGTTATGTCTTAAAATACTATAATATGGCAATATGGGTTATCATAGGTGTAGTATGTTTGGAAATAAATTATGGTTGTTGAAATCTATAGTTATGTATATTTTACAAAAGTGATATAGACTGTAGTCATTATTTATAGTATGGGTGATCCATAAACTGGTAATAGTTTCTAAAATGGATACTGAATTCTCAATTCCTTAAAATAAATAGAATTGGTTACATAAATCTAGGAATGAATAAAAGTAATCTGGAAACTCTGTAAATTCATTTATCATATTTTAAACCCCTTATTGATGTCACTTTAAAAGTTCTCATAATTAGTTTCAATATTCTTATTAATTCATTTGCAACTGAATTAAACTAAAAACATAATCAATGAAAGAAAATCAACACCAATATGATAATGGAGTTCACCCATTTGGGATACATCTCTAGGATTGTTAACCACAATCTGATCCTTTATAAACAATGTAAATATATAATTAAGAACTTAAATTAGCAATGGATTTTTGAGAACCTATAATTAATGCTAAACTTGTTAGTGAATGCTCTAAGGCTCTAAAGCAATCATCCTTCATCCACAACATTTATTTTTTCTCTCTATACATGCATAAAATATATTCTCCATTCTGAGTATCTATAAAAAATCTTAAAAACAAAATAATATTAAATAAGAGTGCCTTTGGTTACCACACACCTGCATCTCCCAACAACAACCTTGTAACTATATAGCTATATCCTTCTTGGTCATAGGCCACAAATAGAGGAAATAAAAATTATAGACATAGGTGATGTCAATAGAGTCATAGACATACATGTATTCCTTATCTACCATATAGAAGTAAATAACTAAACTTGGTCTTTAACAATACTGATCTAGTTAGATATTCATGTTACATCCCTTCTTTGGCTGAAAGCCAATCAAATAGAAGGAAATGTCATGACATGTTGCTTGTGTATTTAAAAATCCATTGACATCATTATGATATCCACCCCATGGCCTTAAGACATTACATAATAGGTGTAATGTGTATATCATTCACATAACATACACCCAAAGCCTTACATAATAGGAAAGATGTATATAATAGCTTGATTCTACATATGAAAGGAAAATGCATCTTACACCCTAACTTAGAGAAGCCTTGTAACATGTGTAGATATAACTTACAGGCTCAGCTAGGTTTCAATCTTGAATTTGGTCTCTGACAATGACTAGACATTCATATCTTCTATGCCCTAGGGGCATGTAAATATCAATATTGTGTCTACATCTTAAGTCTATCCCCTCTTAAAACATAGTCTCTATTGGGACCTAGTTATCAAGGATACAAACATACTTCCAAATTAAATAGATTCTTGTTACTCACAATGAAGACAAAGGAATAATACATGTCCTCCCCAACTTGAGGATTAGACTTCAAAAAAGACACACTAGAACTTGGTAATCTCTCTTTCATGTACGACCCACATTTAAATATCTTGTAGGATAGATAAAACATTCTTTATGTAACAATGAACTTACTTAATTTGAATTCAACCAACAAAAGAATCCATATACTCAGAGATAAAAAATTAAAATGGGCTTGAATTCTCTCCTATTAAATTTCAAAATAGAGGAACACATTCTCAAGATCCTCCTCATCTTGATTTGATTTAAAAAAACACCTTGCCTCTACACTCTGATATTTTCATCATTCTTACAACTCTTTATTAGTTAAAAGTAATAAAATGGTCTCAACTACAACTATGAAATTACTCTATAGATCAAATCAGTTCAAAATGAGCTTAGATCACCTTTGGGGGTTTGGTTCAATTTATTTTCACAACAATGATCTGTAGATTAAAATACACCTTTACCTTAGCCAATAGACTTTCCCAAAAAACATGAACCTTATACCTATACTCTTAGCCCAGCTGTATTTTTATGGATTTACCATAAACTAAAGTATGTATCCATATTCTCTCATCAATGAGCTACTCTCTCCATCTTATAACTAAGCTTACCAAATTCAAAATGGATGCCACACATCCAAGTGGTTCTATCATCAAAATGAGATTCCATTATTCTAAATTAAATCCTATAGGTTTATCCTCCCTTTTCTTTGCTCCACTCATTCTATGAAATAGGCATCATCCTTTTACATTCCAACTATCCTCCCATCAAGCTCAGAATGGATTATTTTAAGGGATTTAAAATCCCACATTCCTTGAGTAGGATGATACTCAAGACTTTAAATAGTCTTTTATTAATAGTTTACACCATGTCTATGGCCATGTATTAAACTACTTTTTATTTGTTGGAATTTTGAACCAACATCAATTACGTGTTAGTTATTTGATGATGAATGAATAATATGAACTTGACTTAGATTGTAGTTATGTCAAGTGTGAAGAGTGATTAAAACCAACTATGATTTGGTAGGTAAATATAATCTCCACAAACTAAGGTTGAGTTAGCAATTTAGTTTGAGCTAGAACTTTGAGTTAGGTTGTGATGTTGAGTTGGGTTACCATGGAAGTTAGGTTATGGTTTCCATGTGAGTCAGGTTTCCATGCAAATTTGGTTACATTTTGGCTTGGAGAATAGAAAGGATGTGGTGGCAACCTATGTGGTGGCTTAAGGACCCACCTTGTGGACCTCTCTAATTGTTATTCATCCTATCATGTGTCACAACCAAAAGCACATAAATAATTATATGGTAAATAAATAATAATGTAATTGTGAAATAAATAAAACACCATTACCATACATGGTGGTAGATCCCCCCTCTATCATAAAAGTGGGTGTTTCTAACTAGTTTTCACTTTTCACATTCAGAAGAAATAAGAAACTAAAAATAATGGTTAGGGGTTTGTACATACCCAGATGAAGTTTGCGCATCGTATCTTGACGATTGAAGGAGCTCATCTTTGGCTGTGGAGGATGACACCTATAAATAGGAAAGACTTAAATAGAAAAATGTTAGATATATGGTGGACTGCCAAGCGATATGCTCAGTCCCAAAAGTGCAAAGACTTCCTTGAGGGATGACAGTCCACTTATTTGACAAAAGAGTGTTGCTAGAAAAAGAAATGGTGAAAAGACTGAACAAAAGAAATAGAGATAATGCATACCTATATTTTGCTATCATTCTGTCATAGTCACCAACATCGGTGGTTGTATCAGCATCAGTTATTCAAGTTACCGATGTCAGTTATTCTACTAATGTCGGTAGGGTAAATGGTTGATGTCAGTTAGGGAACTGGCCTTGGGAAAATTTTGGACAGGGTTGTGGTTGACAGAGGGGTCTGGAAGGTTTGTCTGGGAGTTTAGAGGTTCGTGCAAGATTGCAGGGAAGTCAATAGAGTCTTAAGAGAGACAAGGGGTAGAGGATAGGTTGTCAAAAAGGGGTAAGGATATGGGGAAGACCTCTCAGCATCTCTAAGAAGAAAGTCAGGTTTGATTGATGATATTTAGAAATACTAAGTAGAAGCTAACTGCTAATGCTTTCTAAATTAATGAAATGAAATAGAAGAAGAATACTTAGCTCTTACTTGCTGAAGAATCAGAGGTGTGAACACTTGTTCCTAATGCCACTACTGATATAGAAGACTTCTTGTAATGTTTCAATCAGGTGTGGAGTGACTGATGCAGAGTTCTTGTAGCCTGTGATGCTTGGTGTGTGTATGGGAGAGAGAGAGAGGTTGAATTTTGGGGGCAAGAGAATTAGCCTTTGGGTTTATGATTAGCCATTTTGGGGGTTAGAACGTGGTTTTAAGCAACTGACATTGACAATTCTGCTGGTGTCAACCGACGAGTAATCGACATTGACAACTGAGAATGGGAAAAAAGGCTATTTTTAGCCTTTTACCCATTCTTCCATCTGCCAAGTTTAGCTGCCATTGGAAAATAGTCCAAAGGCAAATTAAATAGGTGCGAAAGGTTAGTGGGAGGGTTGAAATAGGTCTTAGGTAATTAAGAAGGGTCATAGGGTGATAAATGAGGTATCCAAGGGCAAGGTGAGGTGTCATGGGTGGTGTGTCAAGGGTGGTGCTATTAATTTAAAATAGGTAATTTATTTTAAATTAATAAGTGTATGGGTTAGAAATGTTTAGAAGTAGATTAAGGGGACCAAGGGGGAGTCAACAAAGGAGTCGACACAATTTTGGTGTCTACATTTGCCTCTTTTTGTCTTGTTGGTTGTTCTTGACAAATTGCAAGAAAAAAATAGGAGTAAGTTGCCCCAGGTATGGGATAAGGTCATTTTTGTCTTATTGGTTGTTCTGGTGAACTGCAAGACAAAAATGAGTTGGTTGCCCCAGATGAGGGATGAGGTATTCCCCCTCAAAGCGGGAGTCGAGTGAAGGTAACCTGATATCGGGTGTCGATTTGATAGATAGAGGATGGATATGGTGAAGTTTGAGTGTGAACGCTGTAATAGTTGGGATTGTGCGTATACCACTTCACATGATAGATAGGTCAAATTGTTGCAGTCAAAGGTCAAGGAGTGCTAAAATTGAAATAACCAGTCCCCAACATTTAATCGTAGCTAATTGGGTTAAATGATCAAAGTTGTAGCTCTAATGGTCATCGTGTTCCAAGTATCTCGAGCTCAGGAAGTGCTCTTAGAAAACACAAAAATGTCACAAATATTAGGGATCAACTTGCTCACGATCCGACAATAGGTGTGAGGGTCATAATATGGGTTGCAGATAATTTTGCTATCTATTCGTGAGGTAGCATATGCAATCAAAACAACCAAGGCATAGTTGTCTCAAAAAGTGGTCATGGTCTGAGGAGATAGTCATGATCTCCAAGGTTGTTGGTCATGATTTTGGGTTGGTATATGGTCCATTAGATGGATGGACGAAGGAATGGCCGAGCTGACCTCAGAGGACCCTATGTCAACTGAGTGCTGCCTACATAGCCCTTGTTGGAAGGGCCTCAGGTCAATGTAGTTCTCCCTAAAAGGGAGGAAGAGGGTTGGTTATGGATGTGGATTTGACTAGGCTAAGTCATGGTTAAAGGTTAAATGGTTTGTCCATCAAGTAGATGAACAAACAGATGTGGCCGAGCTAACCCCAGAAGATGTCATGTCATCCGAGTGCTGCCTACATAGCCCTTGTTGGAAGGGCCTCAGGCCAATGTAGTTTAGGCTGGTTGATAGATTGATTTGGTCAGGTTAAAGTTATTTAGCATTTCCCATATGTGTGATGGTACATGCTTTGAAATGATGAGTGTATGATGATGTTACAACCTTTTCCATGTAATGGTGTATTTTGTAACATTGGTGATGTGGGTTTTTCATCCCTAGAAATTTTCCATGTATGCTAAAAATGAAATGAGTATTTTTATGCTTCAGCAAGTAATGGTTTATGCTTAACATAAATTGTGTGGTCGATAGTTTCCATGTGTATTGGTTTTCATTGAAACTAGTGTGAATGGTCTATGATGATGTATGATGTCATGATGTCATGTTATTGGTTTGGTTTGGTTTGGAAATGATTTGGTTGGATTGTATGTGACCAAAGTGTGTAAGAAGTGAAAGGCGCATTGCTCTTTCATTGACAAGGACCATAGTTATAACATAGATAGGGTTATTGCAAACAAAAACCCCATTCATGCATTATGTCATTGACCATTATTTGTGTTAGAGAAGTAATCGAATCACTTTGACATTAAATGAGCTTGAAATCCCTTGAGTATGTTAGGGTAATAGGTGATGTGATATGTTAGGATAGGGAGGATAACGCAACCCTTTTTAGTAGGGATAACTTTGCCCCTTTTATAGGTGACCCTGAGAACGACTACAGGCAAGTCCATGACTTAATAGTTTGTCAGTCAATTTTTTTGTTGGGTAGACTGATCGATGCAGGAAGTCTACGTGGGAATGTTATTTTGTTTTGTGGTCATATGTGAAGCTGATTGATGCGGTAAGCTTCTGAGAGAGTGCTATTTGTAGCAAGATTTTTAGGCATAGCCATCCTTTGAGGGATTGGTCTATGTTTTTGCTTTATATGTTTTTAAGGGCTTTGAATAGCTGTCCTTCAAGGGAGCAGTCTATTAGCTATAGCAATGATGATGCAACTATCATTCAAGGGAGCAATTTGCATTTAAAGTTTATGACCTTTGAGTAGGTATCCCAATTATATATATATATATATATATTTGGACTAAAGTTTTAGTCATGGACTAGCCTATAGAGGTTTAAGGGCTCCTTTTTATTAGGACAAAGCATTCATACTTTATAAAAGGGTTACATAGTGTTCGTTTAGGGGAATAGGGTTGAAAGGAATGAGGATTAAAATGACAGGGGTTACTCAAGGGATGAGCTCAAGTTAAATATCAAGTGAATGAGTACTTGATTAATAGTAGAATGGTCATAGATGTAAGGCATTAAGGGGCTCAAGTTCTGGTCAGCCTTGAAGAGAAGATAGATGATAAGTCCCTGATCCATACTTGTGCATTATGATATAAGGTCTGAGCCAATTGGGAGCAAACTTGCCTCGTTTACTTCTTTCCATGTTGGTCATGTGTTCATTTTCTTTAAGGATGAGATCCCCAATTTTGAAGTCTTGTTCTCTCAGATTTTTGTTATAGGCACATTTGATACGATTTTGATAGATGTGGAGATGGTTGAGGGCAGCAAGATGACGTTCGTCAAGTAACTCAAGTTGAGCTAATCAATCTTGACAAAAGTCATCATTAGAAAGAATGTCATATAAAGAGACAGGTAAAGAAGGTATTTGTATTTCCAGAGGTAGGATAGCCTCTATTTTGTACACTAAAGAGAAAGGTGTAGCACCTGTAGGGGTTCAAATGCTAGTGCGGTAGGCCCACAACACAAAGGGAATGTGGATGTGCCAATCCCTTCCAGTGTCATTGACCACCTTCATGAGGATTTTGTTTAAGATTTTGTTAGAAGCCTTGGCCTATCCATTGGCTTATGGGTAGTAAGGCGAGGAGAAGCTGATTTTGATGCCAAATGAGTCACAAAGTTTCTAGATAGTTTTGTTTTTGAAAGACTTGCCATTATCAGTGATGATTTTGTGAGGTACACCAAAATAATAGATGATGTGTTGGTTGATGAAGTCAATGATTTTGTCAGCGTTAGTGGAGATGAGGGGAATCACTTCCACCCATTTAGTGAAGTATTCAGTTACAGTGATAATTGATTGATGTCAAAGAGATGAATGGGGGTTAATCTCACCGATTAGGTCCAATCCCCATTTTGAAAAGGGCCAAAAGTCCATAGCAAATTGTAGAGCATGGCTAGGGACATGAAGCAAGTTAGCGTGTTGTTAGCATTTGATACAACGACAAACATAGTCACTGCAGTCTTGGTGAAGAGTGGGCAAATAATAGCCCAAGCGAAGGATGCATTTTGCAATCGAGTTACCACTAAAGTGTCTACCACAAATCCCATCATGGACTTGTTTGATGGCATGAGATGTTTCAATGGAGGTTAGACATCAAAAAAGGAGGCCATCAAAACCTCATTTATAGAGAAGGCCCCCTAGCATAGTATATCGAGCTGTGCTTTTGATAAAAGCCCATCTCGCATTACTAGAGAGATCAGGGGGGACAATTGAGAAAGTTAAGTAGTCCACAAGTTGTTTATACCAAACATCTTGTGGACTAGAGTCAATGGTGCTAACAAGGTTGATATTAGTGGAGATATATGAAGGTAACGCCAAACAGTGTACCGCAACATAGATTCTTAAGGAGGTAGATGATGATGGGATACGTGAGGTGAGGGAGGCCATGGTGTCGACAAACTTATTTGTAGATCAAGGAACAATTTACAAGAGGTAATGGTCAAAATATTCTAGTAGGGTGTCAACACAGTGTTTGTAACTTTGCAAAAATTCATTTTTACAAAGATATGAACCGTTGATTTGATTGACGACTAGTTGTGAGTCGCCAAAGATGTTGATGGTCTTGGTGCCTAGGAAAAGGGTAGTTTGAAGTCCCAAAATTAAGGCTTCATATTCATCTATGTTGTTGGTACATTCAAAGTCAAGTTTGAAAGATAGAGGCATGGGCTCACCCTCATGTGGGATGAGAATGACCCCTGCACCCCCACCGTGTTGACATTTGGATCCGTCAAAGAACATTGTCATTTGATAGAATATGTCATCAGTGGAAAGTGTGGTGATTGATTTGTTAGGGAATTTACAATGAGAAGGTTGGTTGTCAGGTAGAGGGGCATCCGCTAGTTGGTCAGTGATTATTTGCCCCTTTATAATTTTTGTTGGATGAACTCCAAGTCAAACTCAGTAAGAAGTATGAGCCAATGAGCCATATGTTGATTTTGGTATGGATTGGAATGCATGTATTTTAGAGGGTCGGTATGGGTGATGATGTAAGTTTTGTGATTGAGAAGATAATGATGGAGTTTGGTGGTGGCAAAGACTAATGCCATATAGAGTTTTTCGATATGAGTATATCAAGTTTCATAGTCAATGAGCATTCAACTTATATAATAAACCGCTTGCTCACGATGTTGTTCGTCTCAGTGCACGATCATGGCACCTAAAGAATGATTTGTTACTGAGATGTAGAGATAGAAAGGTTGGTCATCTTTAGGTGGAATAAGGACTGGTGGAGAGACAAGATAACACTTAAGAGCCTCAAAAGCCTCTTGGTAGTCCTTATCCCAATTAAAGGAGACGTCCTTCTTGAGGAGGTGATGAAAGGGTTGACATTGGTCAAAAAGTTGTGAGATGAATCGATGGATAGATTGAAGCTTCCCTTGAAGGCTGCAAAGTTGCCTTAGATTGGTAGGTGGTGGCATCTCGAGTATAGCTCGAATCTTAGTGGGATCAATCTCAATGCCATGAAGAGAAATGATGAACCCCAAAAGCTTCCCTAAGAGAGCCCCAAAGATGCATTTCTTGGGGTTTAGGTGAACATTGTATTGAAGAAGGTGAGTGAAGATTATTTTAAGGATGGTTAAATGGTCACGACGAAGTTTAGATTTGCCTAGTAGGTCATCCACATAGTCCTCCATGATTTTGTGGAGGAGATCATGAAAGATGTAAGTCATGGTGCATTGATATGTAGCGCTTGCATTCTTTAGGCCAAAAGGCATGACCCTATATCAAAAAGTTCCCCATGGGGTGATGAAGGTAGTTTTGTGTTGATCTTATGATGCAATCAAGATTTGGTTATATCTTGAAAACCCATCCATAGCATCTCATGACCGGCCATAAGATCAAAAAGTTGGTTGATGTTGGGTAGAGGAAAATCATCTTTTGGGTAAGCCAGGTTAAGGTCATGATAGTTAGTACAAATTTGGATCCCTCCAGTTGCTTTGGTGATAGGGACGATATTTGACACCCATTGTAGATAATCAATGGGTTGGATAAAGGAGATGGAGAGAAGAAACTGAAGCTCCTCTTTGACAAGGAGTGTAACTCGAGGATGGATCTTACGAAGCTTTTGCCTAACATGCTTAGCTTCTAGGTTTGTGATGATGTTATGAATGACGATGTTAGGGTCGATGCCAGGCATATCGCTATAGGTCCAAGCAAAGGCTTTGCTATGGTCTGAAAGGAATTTGGTGTAGTCAATTTGTTCTTGGGCGTCCAAAGATTGACTAATCTTTAAAATGTGAGGAATATTAGAAGATGGGAGATTAATGTCAATGGTCAATTCATTTAACATAACCTGCATTTCTAAAGGAAGTGACCGTTGAATGAAAGAGTCATCTGTACCCATGTAGGTGAGAATGGCGTCATTGTCTATGCATTGGACAGTGTTGATGATAGTAGATTCATCATCTATCATGTTTAGATAAATGAGAGGGAGAGACCTAGATACCCCACCTAGTTGATAGGTTAGGGGTTCCAAGCAAATGGTGTTTATGGAAAAAAAACAAAAAAACTAGGAGGGATGGAAACCACTGACTCCATAGGTGAAGATGGGGGAATAGGTGAGTTTGGAGCTGATTGGCCTATGATAGGTTCAGGGCGAGGGTTTTTAGAAGTTTTAGTAGTTTCTTCAAAACCTAGACGATGTCGCTTCTTGGCATTCTTTATGGTCTCATCATTTGGTGGTTCAACGGGCTGGTGGGAGCCTTGTTCGTAGCATCTAAAGCCAAAGCCCTTCCACACACACCTATAAAGATAGGTGTGAGCAAAGTTTGGGTTGCCAAGAAAAGAGAAGTCAGACGTAAATAGTTGGGGTGATGAAAGAGGATTCCCATCAGTGGGAGCTTGATCTAGCCCTCCATAGATGAGATTTGTTTGAAGATTAGGAGGACCATAAGGGATGACCATTTCGATACGATGGTCATAGTTAAGATTGCGATGAAGTTGTCCATACTCTTGAGGAGTTTGGAACATGTCCAAGGTGAGTAAATGATACTCCCCAAGTGAAATTCATTGGAAGATATCTTCCATAGGGTCTTTTGTTACCACTTGAGGAGGTGGTGTACGTGTAACCGCTGTTTGCATACTTGTTGAAGCTTTCACAGGTGGAGGCAGTGTTTGGGTCAATGTCTTCAGAGGAATGAGAACATCATTGGGTCGATAAGTTGTGTTGCATGTCTTTAAAGGGGAGGGGTCTGTGAGAATGACATGGACTTGACCGTCATCTTCAAATTTGACACAACAGTGTAATGTAGAAGGGACACAAGTCACGACACGGATCCAAGGCCATCATAATAACATGTTGTATTGGAACTCTCCCTCAATGATGTAGAAGAGTGCTGGGATTGTTCGTGGACCAACACGAATATGTAAGATGATGGTGCCAATGGTATTGGCGGTGGTGTCATTAAAAGATTGAAGAATTGCGTTAGTTTTTGATACACAATTCTTTGGGAGGGCTAATTGGTCATAGGCATGGGTGGAAATGATATTGATGCTAGTGCCCCCATCAATCATAAATGTGAGTTTGATCAATGTAGGATATGATGAAAAGGGTAGCATCCTGATCTTCCAAGTTGGAGGTAGGAATTTTAGAATCACTAAAGGTAATAGAGGTGACGGTGGGTAATGATTGGACTAAGGCAGCTAGTGGTTGGGGGTCCTCGGGTTGGACCTCCACTGCCTATAAAGCCTTGATTAAAGCTTGACGATGTTGTGGAGAGATTTGAATGAGGTCATATAAGGACATCTTCACGGGGGTTTGGTGAATTTGTTTCAACATAGAATCACAGATTGCCTTTGAAGAAGTCAGTTGGGATGTACCCAAGATAGAAATCTTAGGTTTGGGTGGTTGAGCAAGTTTGACAAATGGGTAGGTCCAAGGAATAGTAGCTTTCTCTTTTCCTTTATCCTTTAAAGTTTGTGACCTAGTGGCCACATTGATGGTGTTAATCTCAAATAAAGGGGATGAAGGAGGTAAAGGGACCATAGTCTGTTGATGGGATTCTGATGAAGGTGGAGAGGTTAGAGAGACATTAGATGGTGTTGGAGATGTGTCAAAAGAATCCTCGACAAGAAGGGTGTCTTTTTTCATGAATTGGTGGATGACAACCTTAAGGGCACAACAATTTTTAGTGTCATGCCCAGGTGTGCGATGGTATTGGCAAATTTTAGTGTCATCGAACCAAGATGGCTTTGGTCTGAGAGGTTGAAATGGTTTGATAGGTGGAAGAGTGATGTTAGAAGTTTGCAAAAGTCGGTGTAGTATCAAAGCATATGAACCTACTAATGGGTCCGTGCTTATTGATGTACTAGGTGTTGATGACTTTTGTTTGGGAGTTGTTGAGGGAGACTTCTGTACCACCTTTTGGGTTGGTGGTGGGGCCCCTCATGTAGATGACACTTTCTTTGTGAGGGGTGCTGAATTTTTCATAAGAGGTATGTTTTTGGTGGGTAAAGGGAGTAATGGAGGCAACTTGTTTTTGGTAGGTGTTGGACTAGGGAGCACTCCTATTAAGGTAGAAGGATGGGGGCCCAAAATGGAGGGTAATGATGATGGTGGAGGAGGAGTTCTCCGACGTGGTTTAGTAGCCTTCTTTGGTTTAGTGTAAGGACTACTATTGTGAGAGATGAGGTTCACATCTACCTTCACTTGTGGGTGAGTGAGGTTTGATATGGGGTGAACACCAAGGGATTTAACCAATTTTGGTATGGTGGATGTTTGTGAGGGTTTAGGTTCAGATGTGGATGGTTGAGCTTTTTAAGATTTGGAAGTAGAATCTTGGTCCTCATTGGAGACTTTGGGAGATTTTGTTGAAGGAGGGTTGTTAGTATGAGATGAGACGAGACGTGTAAGATAAGGAGTTTTGAGTCGCTCCCATAATGCCTTATGTTCTAAGTTCCTCGAATAGAGAAATCCTAAGTTCTCAACCAATCGAGAGAATGGTTTGGAAGATGTTGGATGAGGCTTTGGTTTTTTAGAAGATGTGGGTGGTTGTGAGATCAAAAATGTGTTAGATGCAGTGATCTCGGGCCAAAGGCGAGAAAGGGTGATCACTGGATTGTCTTCAGTCGAAGTAGGTGAAGAGACAAGTTCTTCTCTTGGTGGAGAAGGAATTGGAGAATGTGACTCCTCAAGAGGATAGAGGGCAAGGATGATTGTGCCTTCTACTTGTTGTTGAGGATCAGGAAAAGTAGGGTCCTCCATTGGTAGTAGGAAGGATGAAGGTGGGGCTAGTGGCATTGGTATGGTTAAAGCGTCCTCCAATATAAGAGGGGTAGATGGAGAAATAATAGGAGTAGAAGGTTCTTCCACCTATGGAGGAGAAATAGGAGAAGAAGGTTTTTCTACTTGTGGTAGACAAATAAGAGAAGAAGGCTCTTCTACTTGTGGTGGAGGGATAGGTTGACTAATCTCTTCAGTTTGTGGAAGAGGTTGGCTAGGGATGGGAGGTGACACCATGTTGACTGTGCATATATTACGCTCTTGGGGGTCATCGGCCATGGTCTAAATGTTATTTTGACTAGGGGGATGGTTAGGGAAAGGTTATCTAAAGATGTCTATGTTTTGGTTAGGTGGCGCATTTGGGTTATCCAAAAAAAGATCCCCCTTGTCTATCATGTCTTGGACAATGTTTTTGAAGGTTTTGCAGTTGTTTATGTCATGGCCTTTGACATGGTGATAATTACATAAGTCATTTTCCCTATACCATGTAGGGATGGATTTTACAGTGTCAAATTGTGGTGGTGGTCAAATTTGGGAGAGGTTGAGGAATCCTTATTTAACTAGTTTATCCAACACAGATGTGTATGATTCTCCAATTAGAGTATATTGATGCTGTACGTATCATTGTTGGAACTATCGTGTAATGCTTTGAGATGTGGAAGGTTTGGATTGATTAGTTGTGGTAGATGATGATGATCTAAGTACAATAACATTTATTGATCCCTTAATCTTGGAATTGGAGGAAGAAGATTTGGAAGAAGAGTCATTTGATTTTGTGTTAGTATTTTTACTACACAATTTGACTTTATTTTCTTTGATAGTACAGAGTTCAAGCTTCCTGGCCATGGTGAAAGCTTCATCAAATGTGTGAAATGTTTGGACCCATAAGGTAGATGAAATGTGTTTGGCACACGCTTGTGAAAAGAGCTCAATGAGCTCAGGTTGAGGTAAAGAAAAGGAGAGTTGGTTGATTAAACTTCTCCATCGAGCAACGAAGTCAGCTATGGATTCAACGTCAAATTGTCTGATAGAATATAGGTCCGTGATGGAGACCTTTTTAGTGATGTTGATAAAAAAGTGGTCAAGAAATAGTTGAGCTAGTTGAGTGAAGGTAAATAGAGACTGACTGGTAATAGAACTATACCAATCAAGGGAAACACCAAAAAGCAACATGGGAAATGTGTGTAGTAATAACGCATCATCATGTGCTATAAGGTAACAAGCATGTCTAAACACTCGTAGATGTTGCTGTGGGTCCTCCTTACTCTGAAAGTGAGTAAACTTGGGAAGTTCCCACTAACTAAGATATGGTTAGATTGGGGCTGAAGGATGAATAGGTTCATTACAGATTTGTTCATATGAGAGAACATTTTTTAAACCCAAAATGGATGTCTCAAGATTAGACACCTTATCCATCAGCATCTTGATTAGATCGACTGGTGGATTGATAGGTGGGGCACCCCCTAAATTGTAAGGTGCTTAGAAGGAGTTAGGAGGGGTGTATGATGTAGTTGGTTGCGATTGTATAGGCACAACATATTGGTAACTAGTCATAGGGACTGATGTTGAAGTCAAGGGTGGTTGTGTTATGAAGTTAGAAGGCATAACTTGGCTTGATGTCACCAAAGGTGGTTGAGTGGCAGCAACACTTATTGAAGGATAGGTGGTTACTCTTGTATTTATGGGTGCAAGAGTAGGTGGGATGGAGACAATTAAGTTTTGGAATGGTGTAGAACTTTGTTGAACAGTTTGTGGTTAAGGGGGTATAGGAACCCCAAAGGAGGTAGCTCTAGAAATAGAAGGAGAGGTCACACTTTGAAGATTGGTCATGGTCAGGTTGTTTGTTGAGGCAATGCCTTGGGTGACCATGGGTTGGGTTATGGAGGCTATTGATATGATTGCTGTGTCAACTAAGGAAATTGGCATCCCATAAATTGGTTGCCTGAAGAGTCTCGCATTTGACTTCTTGCGAGATAGTGTTGAAGATCCTTGACATTGAGGTCAAGGAATCTTTCAAAGTCTTGGTCCCCTTCGAGAACAATATGGGGTTGAGTTGGGGTTGGAGTACACTCAGTGTCTGAATGATACTCCATTAGAGGACTTGATATAGAAGGCATAGGTGGGAGTGGTTGTTGCCTTGCGTGGTCAACAAGAGTTTTGGTTTGACTACATGTCAAAACCATCCAAGGCAAGAAAGATTCTGGTTCTAAAACTATATGTTTCAGCCTCAAAAAACTAGAATTGGTGTTTTTAATAGCAAAAAGGTCAGGTTTTTAGCTTATTATTTTGAGAATAAAATTTTTGACAGTGACCGACGTCGATGGAAAAACCAATGTCAGTGAAGAAAGTTGTCAATGTCGGTCAGATAACCGATGTCGGTGAAGATAGTTGCCAACGTTAGTGGAAAAACTGATGTCAGTTACTATGTATTTCTAGAAACTCAAAAAACTAAAAGTTTTTAGAAGAAAGAAAAAAGTTCTAAGTTGTTTTTAGATCTCAAAATGGGACCTCACTAGCTCAAAAAACCAAATAGAGACAAAAAAATAGATGAAGACAACCAGCCTCTAAATGTTAAATTCCTAAGAATAAGTTTTAGAGTCTTGTTGGCTTATGCCTTAGAAGAGTGTGTTTGGGAAGTTGGGCTTTTAGAACGGGTCCTAAAAGAGGCAGTCTAAAGTTGGTTTTAGGTTAAGTTTTGGTGCTCAAAATCTGTATTAGGTTCCATACGTGGCCTAGTGCTAGGAGCTTGCTCCCCTCACTTCATGATCCCAGAGATAAGCTGGGTCACTTATCCAGTATATACTTCCCCTAGAGTTTATACTCTGCTAGAGAACAAAGTGGGTTCTCTCCTTGGTAGTGAAGTCTAAGTAGGATTACCAGGAAGGGTAAGGTATCTGCTAGGTGATGAAATCCTAGTCGGACCTTGTCTCAGGTATGTTTAGATGTTTAGTTGTGAAAGTGGTCTGGTCGTGTAACATAAGTGCACTACGATTTATTCATAATGCATTTTTAATTACTAGATGTGAGAGCTAAGTATGCATTCAGGGAGAAATGAAATGCAATAGATTTTAGCCCAAACTGAAATGTTTTGTTTGGATACAAACAATTAGGAAAAGGTTAAGAGCATGAACTTCACTACTCTAAGATGCAAAAAAGAAGTGACAAGAAGAAAAAAAGAAAGAAGTTCTTTTTAACTTGTGCTTATGGTTTCATTTCAAAATAAAGAGATAGAAGAAAAGGATGTAAGAAGAGACCTAATGCACCTATATGAATGTTTGCCTTTTAGAAGAAATGAACCCGAGGAAAACTCCAGGGTCCCACCAGGTGTGCCAGAATGTTTCTAACTAGTTTTTGCTTTTCACATTCAGAAGAAATAATAAACTAAAAATAATGGTCAGGGGTTTATACGTACCTAGATGAAGTTTTCACACCATATCTAGATGATTGAAGGAGCTCCTCTTTGGCTGTGGAGGATGACACATGTAGATAGGAAAGACTTAAACAAAAAAATGTTAGATAGATATATGGTGGACTGCCAAGCGATATGCTCGGTCCCAAAAGTGCAAAGACTTCCTTGAGGGATGACAATCCACTTATTTGACAAAAGAGTGTTGATAGAAAAAGAAATGGTGAAAAGACTGAACAAAAGAAATAGAGATAATCCGTACCTGTATTCTGCTGTCAGTCTATCATAGTCACTGACATTGGTGGTTCTGTCGGTGTCGATTATTCAAGTTGCTAACGTCAGTTATTCTACCGATGTTGGTAGGGGAAATGGTTGATGTCGGTCAAGGCAATGGCCTTGGGCAAATTTTGGATAGGGTTGTGGTTGACAGAGGGGTCTAGAAGGTCTGTCTAAGAGTTTGGAGGTCCATGCAAGATTGCAGGGAAGTCAATAGAGTCATAAGAGGGACAAGGATTAGAGGATAGGTTGTCAAAAAGGGGTAAGGATATGGGGGAGACCTCTCAGCATCTCCAAGAAGAAAGTCAAGTTTGATTGATGATATTTAGAAATACTAAGTAGAAGCTAACTGCTAATGCTTTCTAAATTATTGAAATGAAATAGAAGAAGAATACTTAGCTCTTGCTTGCTAAAGAATCAGAGGTGTGAACGCTTGTTCCTGATGCTGTTACTAATATAGAAGACTTCCTACAATGTTTCAATCAGGTGTGGAGTGACTAATGTAGAGTTCCTATAGCCTGTGATGCTTGGTGTGTGTCTGGGAGAGAGAGAGAGAGGTCAAATTCTGGGGGCAAGAGAATTAGCCTTCGGGTCTATGATTAGCCATTTTGGGGGTTAGAATGTGGTTTTAAGCAACCAACGTCAGTGATTCCACTAGCGTTAGTCGATGGGTAATTGAGTCGGTGGCTAGAGAATGGGAAAAAGTCTATTTTTAGCCTTTTGCCTATTCTTCCATCTGTCGAGTTTAGCTACCATTGGAAAACGGTCCAAAGGTGGATTGAATAGGTGCGAGAGGTTAGTGGGAGGGTTGAAATAGGTCTTAGGTAATTAAGAAGGGTCATAGGGTGATAAATGAGGTATCCGAGGGCAAGGTGAGGTGTCATGGGTGGTGTGTCAAGGGTGGTGCTATTAATTTAAAATAGGTAATTTATTTTAAATTAATAAGTGTATGGGTTAGAAATGTTTAGAAGTGGATCAAGGGGACCAAGGGGGAGTTGACCAAGGAGTAGACACAATTTTGGTGTGTACATTGGGATCCACCAGCTATGGTCTCCATAGCTAGCCCTTTTAAATTAATGATGAAAATGGTGACCATAATCCTCTAGATCAAACCTCCCCATAAAGAGGATTTAATCCTCAAAAGTATCAAGAATCCAATTGAACCTACTATATGGCTTTCTGCATCACACCAATGAACACAAATTTGCAAAAGTCATGGTCCAACTGCAATTGAATATGAAGAGTAAAACAAACTTTGTATTCATTCTCTACCAAACTAACCCATTACCCAAAATAGTCATTATATTTGGAAGCTTCTCTCAACCTTGCATTAAATGAAGGTTAAGGTACTCTCCTTGTTATCATACAAAGGAAATCACATTATACTGCATACACCCATAAGATTTACAAACAACTACATATGTGTATACTTTTATTTTTACAAATGTTACCCATCTATGGATCTTTAAAAGTAAATTTACATGATGTGCATAACAAACATACATATGTGTATATGAGGTTTGTGATACAAACATTTCCCATATTACTATGGTACTTAGATGTATATGCACAGTATAAAAATGTGAAATATATATATGAATCCTAAGGTGACTAATGCAAAATACACATTACCTAAGGATAATCTAAGGAATTGAAAACAAAAAAATTAACTATTGTGTCTCTCAAATATTTCCCTATACCTATCAAACTCCAATGTTAACTTGGATAATTTCCATAATAAGAGCTTCTTTACCAACTCACAAATTAGCAAGTAACTGTAAGCCAATATCATATAAAAGTGAGAATAAACCAAGTATTTTAAACCTATCTCAAGGTTTCCTTCACATCTAACTGCTCCTTGATTCTTACCTCCACAACTCATCCAACTAAGTTAGTTTCTGAAATCTAATCACAATGGAAAATTGAAATAAGAGATAACAAATATAAACCCTTCTAAACACAACTTTAATGAAATTTCCTTCCCAAATTCAATAATTAAGAATTTCTCTAATAATAATGTGTTGAAGTGAAACTAAAAATACTATTCAATATTATAGTAATGCTTATCCAATATTATTCAAGTAAACCTTATAATCCATAAGGGTTGCTTCCTCTTCATGGGTTTCACAAATGAATAGTAGTGGTTTCATCTTTTTAACTCCATCTCAAAGAGTTAGATGATCCATGTTATATTTCAAAAAGGATTTAAAAAAATTATGCATCAAGGAATGTTTTAATTACAAAGTAACCCACACAAAGGTTATCCTAGGTCAAGGATTCAAACCACAAATTATGCAAATATAGTTACACTAAAAATAACTCATACCTCTTTGAAAACTATCAAATACACCTATTGAGTACTAGATAATATACTATTTGTATATTAAACAAATTCCTATTTGCATCCTACAACCCTTAATAAAGCTGTGAAACATACCAATCTATGAACTAGTTAAGAAATCAAAACTCAAAGTGCAAAAACCTATTTGATACTGAATAATGCCTTATTGCCATCTCCATATCTTACCATGGAACTAGTATTTTCACTTGTTCCTATCATGAAGGACATAGGCATCCATAATATTATTAGTAGTCAAATATAGAAAGGTTACACAACTAATTATCAAAGACCAAAAATATTGTGTCAATATCAATATGAAATTAGATTACAACCATACCTCAAACTACCCTTTGTGTAAGACTAGTAATCAAACTACAACTATTTCCTCTTGGATGTGCATCACTAAAAGTGTCTTACACTTTATCTAAATTATTTCCAAGGAAGAAATCCTATTACTTTCACAATACCATCTCACACCTCAAGTGACAATGTGATGTTCTTCATGTGTGTTGATCCTATAGGGCTAGTTATTCCGGAACTTTAGTTGTTAGGAGCTTGTCTTCTTCTAGTGAATTGGAATACCTTCCAATTTCCCTTTGCACTAGTATTCCTACATGATCAACTCAAATAAAATAATTATAAAGATTTTTTTTTTATAAAAACTCCAAACTAAAGTATATCATAACTGAAATAAGGTCCTATAATCACTTACTCTGATACCAAATTTGATCCATAAACTAGTAATAGTTTTTAAAATGGATACCAAATTCTCAATTCCTTAAAATAATTGGAATTGGTTACAGATATCTAGGAATGAATAAAATTAATCTACCAACTCTATAAATTCATTTCCTATATTTTAAATCCCTAATTAATGTCACTTTAAAAATTCTCATTATTAATTCTAGTATTCTTATTAATTCATTTTCAATTGAATTAAACTAGAAACCAAAATCAATGAAAGAAAATCAACACAAATATAATAATGGAGCTCACCCATTTGGGCTATGTCTCTAGTATTTATAACCACAATCTGATCTATTATAAATGATGTAAATATATAGTTAAAAACTTACATCAGAAATGGATTCTTGAGAACCTGTAATTAATGTTTAACTTGATAGTGAAGGATTTGAAGCTCTAAATCAATTATCCTTCATCAACAACATTTATTTTTTTCTCTTTTTGCATGTGTGAAATATATTATCCATTCTAAGTATCTATAAAAAATCTTAAAAATAGCATGATATTAAATAAGAGTGCCTCTAGTTACCACAGACTTGCATCTCTTGACAACAACCATTTAACTGTATCCTCCTTGGCCACAAGCCACAAATAGAGGTAATCAAAATTATAGTCATAGGTGATGTCAATATAGAGTCACAAACATACATGTCTTCCTTATCTATCATATAGAAGGAAATAAATAGACTTGGTCTATATTAATATCAACCCAGAGAGATATTCATGTTACATCCCTTCCTTAGCTAAAAGCCAAAAAAATAGAAGGAAATGCCATGACACGCTGCCTATGTATTTAAAAATCTATTGACATAATTATGTTATCCACCCCATGGCCTTAACACATTACAAGATAGGTGTCATATGTCTATCATTCACACAACATACACCCAAATCCTTATAGAATAGTGAAAACATAAATAATAGCTTGATTCTACATATGAAAAGAAAATGCATCTTATTCCCTGACTTATAGAAGACTTGTAACAGGCATTTATACAACTTACAAGATCGATTGGGTTTTGATATTGAACTCAGTATTTGGGAACAACTAGATATTCATATATTCCATGACCTAGGGCCATGTGAATATTGAGACTGTGTCTCCATCTTAACTCTATCTCCCTCTTAAAACATAGTCTCTATCAGGACCTAGTTATCAAGGATACAAACATTCATCCAAATTAAATAGATGTTTGTTACTCATAGTGGAGATGAAGGAACAATATATGTACTCTCCAAATTTAGGCTCGAACTTCAAAAAAACACCTTAGAACTTGGCAATCTCTCCTTCATGTAGGACCTACATTTAAATATCTTAAAACATAGATAAACCATTCTTGATGTAACAACGAGCTTCTTTAATTCAAATTTGACCAAGAGAAGAATCCATATACTAAGAGATAGAATATTAACATGGAATTAACTTCTATCCTACTCAAGTTAAAAATAGAGAAATGCATTCTCAAGATCTTCCTCATCTTGATTTGTTTAAAATGGATGCCTTGCCTTCACACTCTAATCTTGTCATCATTCTTACATCTCTTTATCAACTGAAAGCAATAAATTGGTCTTAGTTATAGATATGAACTTCCCAAATGGCTCAAATCAATTCAAAATGAGTTCAGCTCACCTTTAGGGGCTCAGTTCCATCACTTTTCACAACAGTGATCTGTAAATTAAAATATGCCTTTGCCTTAACTAATAGACTTTCCAAAAAAACATGAACCTTCTACCTTAATCTCAGCCCAATTATAGTTTTATGGCTTTACCATAGACCAAATGATATATCCATATTCTCCAATAGATGAGATACTCTCACCATCTTATAACTAGTCTTACTACATTCAAAATGGATGCCATGCATCTAAGTGGTTCCACCATCAAAATGAGATTCCTCTATGCTAAAGAAAATCCCATAGGTCCATCCTCTTTTTTATTCACTCCACTCATCTTATGAAATAGGCATAATAATTTTACATTCCAACCATCCTCATATAAATCTCATAATGGATTATTTTAAGGGATTTAAAATCCCACATTCCTTAGGTAAGATGATACTCAAGACTTTAAATAGTCTTTTATTAATAGTTTACAATGTCGCTATGGCCACGTATTAAACTACATTTTGTTTGTTAGAATCTTGAACTAACACCAACTACGAGTTGGTTATTTGATAATGAACTCAAAATATAAAATAAACTTAGAAGGTAGTTACACCAAGTGTGAAGAGTGAGTAAAACCAACTATGAATTGGTAGGTAAATAGAATCTCTACCAACTAAGGTCGAGCTAGTAATTCAGTTTGAGCTAGAACTTCGAGTTGGGTTGCCATGTCGAGTTGGGTTACAATTGCCATGCAAGTTGGGTTACATTATCGAATAGAGAAATATCAAGGATATGAAATCCATGTGGCAGCCTGAGGACCCACCACATGAGCCACTCCAGTTACACCTTATCCTACCACATGTCACAACTAGAAGCATATAAATAATTGTATGGTAAATAAACAATAATAATATAATTATATAATTAATAAAACACCATTACCATACACGATGGTAGATCCCCCCTCCATCATAAAAGTGGGCACTACTAGATGTGATATTTATAGCCATACCTTTTAAATTACCTACAAAAATGGAGACCATAATCCTTGAGATCAATTTTATAGAAATAATGTAAGATTCATTCATACATTTGATAAAATAAATGTATGCTTTGGTTACTCCTATGTTTAGCATTTGGTTGGATTGTATGTGTGAATAAGATCTAAATTAAATGAAACTTATCATTGAGTTGTATTTGACCAATCTACATTCTTGATTTAGAATAAAGTGTGAGATAGACTTTACTAGCTTACTAGTCTCATAATGATAGATAAAAGTAGTCTGATCAAGTGGCGTGTATGAATTTGATTGATCTAGATAATTATTATTTATCATATATAAAACTTTGGGCCAAAGTATGTTTATTGAGATATTATAATTTCATGAGTATGATTCATGTATTTGTGTTATATATTGTAATATAATGGATTTTTATGATACACTACATGTTTAGTTTAGAATCATACAGTACACAGGTACTTGATAGTCTCTCTAGATTCTCACACCATCACTATCTACTCATCCATGAAGAGAGAGACATTACTTGATGGGAGATTATGTAGGGGATAATTGGTCCATGGTTGGTATGGAAAAATTATTAGATGTTTCTCTTCTTCCCCATAACAATACTACTATTGAGATTGTAGACACCTAAAACTGGCCACCAATAAGCTTCAAGCAACTAGTGTTATAATGCCAAATTGATTCCAAGCCAAGCCAAGCCATAAGCCAAAGGTGCCAAGAGGATATGAATGTATCTAAACTCCATTTAAGAAGACCTCTTTAAGCACAAGTTGATAAAGCCACCATTACAAAGGCATTTGGAGCATCTTAGGAAAGTGAAAGGAATTCTTGTGTTTTCATTCCTTGATTTTTAGTTGTGCTTGTCATTTGATTTTGTTAACTAAGATCTCCCTAGTGTCTAGGCCTAGAAATGTTATGCTATTAGTTTATTTATTTCATTTTATTTTCATTTTGGAACTAACACCATACTAACCATCCTCTCTTGAGTCAAATTTCTAGATCACATAATGGCACACTCGGTGGATCATCATAGGCTTCCCAAAAACCATTTGGAGATTTGGTCTTCAACCATCATATTATTTTTGGTATTTATGAAATTTATTATTATTTAAAAATACATTTATTTTCCTATAGTTTTCAACATCTTCCAAAATAGGGGTAAACTGTAGACACCTAAAACTGGCCATCAATAACCTCTAACCAAGATTTTAACTAGTTTCTACCCAAAATACACAATTTGGCCTAAAACACTAAAAAATGTTAGATGATGTGAAAATGATATATTAAAGTGAAAATTTTGGCCAAGGTATCCCTAAATAGGTCAATGTAATTTATGGTCCAACTAACTTTGATCAATTTATTTTGAGTCAAAATGCCAATTTTGCACCCACATGCTTTGGAATGATCTTTCCTATCAAATATTCTGCACAAGATGTGTGACTTTGTTATTTGTTATTGGAAACATCATAAATGGAAATACACATCCAATGTATCTAATTTTGAGTTCAAATTCTAATCCATTCAAATTTAAGACTAATAATAATGAATTTTGATTAATTTGGGTAATTTGTGCACAATGTGATTAATCATGCCTAAGAGCTAATTTACCCAAATCAAGGCCTAATCAGAAATTCCATGGAAACTTGTTAAATGATTTGTTTTAGAAATTAATATTGAATATTTTCATCATAAAGTGACCTCATTCTTTACGAAGACATCACTAGGTCATAAATGCCACAAATATCAAGATTCATGCCCTATATGCCTCATCAATGCCTTCCATGATGCCCTCCATACCTCTTAATTACCCCTTCTTCCAATTCCATGATGAGGATAATTATAAAATTAATTCCAAAAATTTAATTAATCCTAAACCACACATCTCAATCTTGAAATGGATGGTTGAGGTTGATTCTGATCAAATCCAAAAATCTATAAATAGGAGGGCTCACAACATCATTTCTAAGCTTAATTTATGCAAAGTTATAATGCAGGATTAGTGCCATAAGATTCAAGCTACTAGTGTTATAATTAAAAATTTATTCCAAGCCAATCTAAGCCACAAGCCAAAGGTGCCAAGAGAAAATGAAGGTAGCCACACTCCATTGAAGAAGACCTCTTGAAGCACAAGCTGAGCAAGCCACCATTACAAAGGCATTTGGAGCATCCAAGAAAGGTAAAAGGAATTTTTGTGTTTTCATTCCTTGCTTTTTAGGTGTGATTATCATTTGATTTTGTTCACTAATCTCTCCCTAGTGTCTATGCCTAGAGATGTTATGCTATTAGTGTGTTTATTTCATTTTGTTTTCATTTTGGAACTAACACCATACTAACCATCCTCTCTTGAGTCAAATTCCTATATCACAGAGATGACACTTGATATTGCCACATATACTAGAGAGTTTGGGGATCTCATGATATGAGTATCCATGTATCTATATGTAAATTTTATTTTATTGTATTTTATTTATCATTGAGTATTATCATGAAGAGTTGTAATTACTTGTTATTGTAAATCAACAGTGGTGGCTATAGACTTGTTTTAGTTGTAACTGAATTAATGTAATTACTTTATGTATTCATATTATGAAATGTACTCATGATTTTAGAGATCAATATTATGTGATGTATTATTCTTGTTGATATTATCACCATGTATATTTATTATGGTTTATATAGTTTCTCATGGTGTAATATATATTTGGTATATGTGTTAAATTAAAAAGAATTACGTATTTCTAGATAGATCCCAATGGAGATGTTACATGATTTGGATTTTGAAATATTAGGAATAAAATACATAATATATGCACCTTAGATATGTCTCATGCTAATATTGTGTATAATAATGGTACAAATGTATATAATTCTACCACAATTGTGAATATCAATCATATAACTATGTGATTTAACCAATTTAAAAACTATGTAAGTGTGGAGAATATGATTCCAAAGTATTCCCACAATACATATGGAGAAATGTGAATTTATATAAGTACCAATGTAAATAAAATGTTTATAAAACATGACCCCATTGTAATATGGAGTTGTTGAATACTAAATAAGTGTAGAGAGCATACTTCAAAATCATGCCCCCACTAGATATGAAAACTATGCTAAGTATGGAGAAAATTCCTCTATGACATTCCCCACTAATATGAACCCAATTTGAGGTGAGGAAAAGGTAGGAAATGGTAGTTACCTCACCTCAAAAGGATAAGACAACTGCATAATCTGTTAATGAAATCTTGTAGCATATAAAAGGAACATGTGTAGGTAGATATAACATTGAAACACATATAAACTGTTGATGCTCAAATACCCCCTATTCCTAGAATGGGGACCCTCTTATTCAAATTTTACAAAAAGACTAATATGTTGAGTTCAATAAGTTATTTATTTGCATATAAAATCTAATTTAATACTTCCTAACAATTCTTGGTTTAATATTCCTATTGAAATATAAATTAGCATTTAGAAATATTTGGGTTATTGCAAGTTGATTTGAGTTTTCTCCAGGATATAAATGATTAAATAACCAAGAATTGATCCAAAATGTACAATCAATCTTCACTAATAATGTTCCATTCATTCCTCAATGAACATGAACATGACCAACTTCGATGGACCTTACTATATTAACCTTTCACTTTGTTTAAAGCATTTGTTTACAATTGTTTCTTTAAACTTATTTTATTTTGCTTATGATGGGCACTTGAACATCTCCAAAGTCTAACTTAGCTTCTCACATGATGTTGTATGATGTTAACTTAAACATAGTAGTTTGTGATGCCTTGTGGGATGTCAAGTTATAGACAAGCTTCCAAAAAGGAACACTCACTCCACAACATGCCACATGTTACCATGGTTCTTATCCAAAGCCTTAAATATTCCTATCATAATTTTTAGATGAACCATTGGCTAAAAGAAATGTGAGTTGTGTATGACACTTGGAATGAAACTACTAGACTTAAAATATGCCATGTGGCCTCATCCTAAAAATCTCATGAATGAACTAGCTATTAGAATTCAAATCCTTAGACTACATGTCAAAATATTGGTTCCCATGAGCAAGTCCATACAAATATAAGCTACAATGCATCCCAATACAATCCAATATCTTGTGAGATGATGCCACATACCCCAATCACAACTTGAGTAACTTATGAAATGCCATGTGCTTCTTTCAGATTCATTTGGGTGAATACATGGATGATTTCAAGCCATCTGATCTAAGACACACGAGAGTCCTCTAAGTAAACACCTAGAAGTCTCCAAACCATCTGATATAAGGATCAATGGGAAACAACTATCAAATGTCCTTTATAAGAGCAACACATTTTTTTCCAAAGGATACATGTCATGCCCACATTAATTTTATTTGATAATCCAAAGGACTCCTCCAAAATCTCACTGAGATGACATGTGTCCCCACTAGACCTATGAGATGATGCTTTGTATTTCCTTTATATTGGCACATTGGAGCTCCCAATCCTAAAGATCTAAGACTCATGAGAACATTCTAAGATTGATACATGTAAACCTTAAGTCATTTGTTTAAATAGTGATGATATACATTTGTCCAAGGCCCCTTCTAAGAATTATGTGTGCCCATTCCAAAAGACACTTGTCTTCCATGCAAGGTGGCATACAAGATTAATAGATCACCCTCAAGATCAATGCATGGCTCCATATAAGCCACATGTTTAATATAAAGTCACCAACAACTGTCCATAAGGCTCTTGAGAGTAGTCAAAAGGTGATTTATATTCAAGTAATGTCTTGATTAATTTTGAGAGTGATAAGTGGCACTCCCATATCCAAATAAATTAGAGGGACCTACCCTATATCTCACCACAAATAAAAAGGTGTCATGTGGTAGGGAACATATGAGTCATCACATAAATCTATATCTTAAGGACCTAAGGGCAATAAAAAAGTGCCACATGTCCAAACTTGAGCTGACTAAGTAGCTTAGTCACATTTAGGCCCTACAAGCACCTAATTGGAGTTGATGTGGCATGCCACATGTCAAGTGGTGGAAATATTTAGATTTAAATCTAAAATTAGTGCTAATATTTGAATACAAATACGATGAGCTCACCATTAATGTTTTACAAACCAAAATTACCATTAATGTTGCATGAATCAAAATAACTTTCAAAAGATTGCTTGACTTGGCTATTACTACTCACATTTGCATTCAAATCCCTAAGTATTTGCCCTCTTTTCTCTCTCCATTCCAAGTTGACCAAGCTTAAACTCTTCACGAATTGTACCCCAATCACCATTGTTGGAGCTATAAAGTTATAGAGAAGTACACAAGAGGACGTCAATTTATATCTAAAACACTATAGAAATCGCACAAGAGGGACCCTCTAATTCCACTAAGGGCATTGTATATGGAAATGATAATTTATTATATCAGTTTGGAAATTCATTAATTTTAAAGGATATAGAGTTTATCCTTGAATCCATAAACACATTTGATAATCATTATAGTAGTGTTTACTCCAACATTGAGGGATTTAAGGATTTTTATGATTCTAAAACCATGACCCACATCATTTAGCTTTATTTTTATGTTCTTATAATCCAAGATACCATCCTCCATAAATTCATAGTAAAACCAAAGGTCATGCCCTATACTGACCTAGTCTATGGCCTCTTTTGGAATATGAGACAAAAAAATGGATTTCTCAAATCCATACACCAAGGGCTTCCCATTTATTTCATTATTGTACCTAACTTTGAGAGATAATATGACCTAACCCTACCACAACTTTATTAAAATAAGAGCATCATCAAGAAATAATATGAGGCACATAAACTAGAGGTAGTCTTAGCTTCATGGGGGATGAACCCAAATAAAGTGGTCTTCATGAATGATTAGGGGAACATCTTCATATACCAATTCAAAAAGGGGGTCAATATTGGCCTCACCCTAATAAATAGAGTTTTTGTCAATGCACATATTAGATACATGGACATAAGGCCTATCCCACTATTATATATAATTATAGAGGATAAATTAGTCCCCTCACTTGGGGATATCATTAGCATCAATATGATCATAGCCATGGAGGACACATGAAAAAATAGAGATTCACTCTATATGATGAGCTATCTATTAGATTCCATTTGTACAACTACATAATTAGGGCCAAACACATGGAATCTGGCATGGGATGAAGTGGTGCCCTAGATATACTCTATGATGCATATTCATCACTTTAGGCACCATATCAATATTATCACTAATGATTTTTATCCCCTATTTATAAGTTGGTCAAAAAGTGTGAAATATAAAGGGTGCCATTAGAGGTTAGGTAGACACTAAGAAATATAGGTAGCTAATAGCTCTACCCTGACTATACCATCATCTGAATAGAAGGGGTAATAATATCTCTTCTTAGGCTACCAAGGTATATGATAATGAAGTTGGTAGAAGAAGAAATATCTTACCAAATGTTCTATGGTGTTGATGGCCTCTTCAAGAGAAAGAAGAAGACCCATCCTCAAAAGGCTCCTTATCAACTAAGGAGAGCCAAGGTAAAATAATGGCAAGACGTGATAGTGGTGGCATGATATAGGGACTCATACCTACCTATTACCCAAGGATGATTACAAGATGTAAGATCCAAGACAAGTCATTTCCAAACACTTATTCAAGTTTGAAAGAGATGTAGGTTTGGAGTAAAAGCACCAAGATGAGGTACATGATTGGATATACCTTGATACCATGACAGATGAGGTAGTCCTGAGGAATAATGCTAGGAAGAACATACCACATGAGCTGAGGCTCAATAGAGAAAGGAAAAAGGAATACATAAAGAGATGTCAACTCTCACCTACTCATGGGATCATGTTCAATCCTGACTATGAAGAGAAGGAAGAGGAGGAAAGAGATGACAACACTCCTCTCATGTAATAGACCATGTAGTCCCCCACTTTAGGATACTTCATGTGGGAAAGATATGCTTGTGAGCTCTAAACAAGGAGATTTAAGCAACTGGACTAGCCCCTCATAAGAACATACAACTGCTAGTATGTCTATAAAATAAGATGCTATTGAGGACATTAGCCAACATGAACTTGATGTTGTTAAACTTTAAGGATCCTTGTAGTGAATTGAGATCTCATTGGAAGAATTCTAGGTGCTAGCTGGAAGAACTATTGAGAAAGTTTATACAAGGAAGATATCTCCCAAGATTACAATGAGAAGAGTAGTGTCTCCTTCATCTATATCTTATACTCCCAATGTAAGTTCTACACCTTTACCTTCTTTCCCATTTTTTAACACATTCACAACTCCCCTTGCTTTTGCTTCTACTCCCTCTCCCATCTTCACTTCCCCAACCACTACTTCCTTTAGAGGCACCATTCCAAAATTAATCTACCATGCCATTGCTAACATCACACCTCTAATAGACTCCCAAATCATTAGTACTAGCCAAGATGAAGGATCCATTCCTTCCCAGGCTACCACTAGTGTACCTGTCACCCTTGGATCCATCACACCCACCAAATCATTGAGGTTCATTCCACCATCATTCACTTGGGAGAGGCCACCTTATCTCACCCTAGCAACTAAGATGATTAGAACCAAAACATTACCTTAGTTTATTTTAGACACGGGCCCACCTAAGTCTTTATTTGATTCATTGGGCCAATTAGACCTAGTTAATTTATATATCCTAGTTGTAGCCTTTGCTTCTTCCTCTTCCAAATAAATCCCACTACAACTACCTCGTATTCAACCATCATCTTCAACCACCCCAAATTGGGTAAGGGATATGGTGAAAATAATAAGGTAGGGGAGACCTCAAGAAAGATAAGCTCCCTAAAGATTGGCATGATATTTGACCTTACCATTTCAACTATGAATAGGGTGATCATAAGATAAGTGGAGAAAAAATAATCAAGCTCAACTGTGATATATGAGAGTGAAGAACCACTCTTTAATCTAACAAAGAAGAGAAAAGTCAGTGCCAAAGAGGTTCAAGAATATGAAGAGGAACCTATATCCTTAGTGAAAGCACAAGCATAATCAACCATTGACATTATGTAGGGGATGAAATAGGAGCGAAAGAGGATGAAGGAGTAAAAATTACCCACTATGCCAGAAGGTACATTGATTTCAATAATCAATGCTATGATTAATGTTTTTAACCTTTACAAGGTCATGAATAAGAGATACGTTGATGGAATCCAACAAACCAAGGTGGTCAAAAATATTGTGTAGACTCTCAAAAACATCCCCTTAACTATTTTTTGATGTCAAGATACTTTAGACCTATCCTCAACCCTTAGCTAACTATTTAATTAATTAGCTAACCCTTAAAAACACCTTTTTTTACTCTGACATTCATTAATAAACCTAAGTAATTTTGCTAAATAATTTTAAATCATTAACTTAAGACCTCATTTAGACATTTGTATATTTATGGGTCAATCATCGATGGTTAGCCTAACTGTCGATGGTTAACATGACCATCGATGGTTAGGTCTCCCACCTTGCCACCAAAACTGCTAGTTTTGAATAAGGCATACATGGGAAAAAACATAGAAACTTTCCCATGCATACCTTACAACTTTATTCCTTTCAAATTATCATGTTTATCCTAGACTAACTTAGTAACTTCCTTCCTATCCACTTAGCAAGTTTGTGCTATAAATTGAGGGCTCTTAGAAGAGATTAGGATCCAAAAAATTTATATCCAGGCTCTCTTATTTTCTTTGTGCAGGAATCCAAGACCCCAAAACTCTATCTACATCACTATTAAATGCTAGAGTACTATTATGCTACCCATTTTCCTTCATCTTATTACTAGTCTCCACATCACATTATATAGGTATTCTCATCTTATTTTTAGCATTTCCTTTCTTTATTGAAGTTTATTGCTTAGATTAGACCACATGCACATTAACCCTCACTGCAAGAATCCACACTCTACCTTATACATATCAAACACCTCCCACCAATTCTACTTCAAATACTCTACCATTATTTTACAAGTAACCATAGTTGGTTACTATAACCATTGATAGTTATAGCAACCATCGTTAGTCACCTAACCATCAATAGTTAGGACAACTATCATTGGTCACCCTGACCATGAAGGTCACGTGATCAGGGAAAATAATAGACTATTACTTACTCCCCTTTCAAACCCAATTAGACCCTATTTATATTTCTAACCTATCTACAAACCTTGCTTAGATCCTCTAAACCTGACCTTGATTCACTCATGCATGGTATTAACCCACTGTGCTACCTTTTATTGAATAGGTACATTATTTATTTTCTTGCATAAATATTTATGCTATTATCAATTTATCATATTTTATTTCCATTATCAAAACATTTTTATCATTAGGGGAGTGGATTGACAGTCATCCAAGGGAGCTTTCATTTCTTGGATCTAGTGTTGTTAGATAGCCCACCCTTCATACTCATCTAACAAACAAGTTGTTTTAGTGCGATCTTATTATAGGTAGTCTTTCCTCACTAAAAAGGAGATCTCACTTCATCTAATCATCAATGAGAACAATGTTTACTAGGTACACATCCCTCATTTGTTATTTCTCTCCTTTTTCCTAAATAGGAAACATTTTGGCACACCTGGTGGGACCCCTTCTGGGTTCATCACTTTTTTAGGCATAAGTTACATTAGTGAAAATTCATGTTCTTGAATTTTTGTCATTTATAAATTCCAAAAGATAAAAAAATTATTTTCTTTTATTTTATAAAAATAAAAAAAGAAACAAAAAAATTTTCATCTTAGGGATAGGTTACATTTTCATCTTACATTAAGTGCATTTCTAGTTATTCCTTGTTTGGATGCAAAGACATCAAAAAAAATTTGGTTGAAATTAAGTGAATTCATTGTCTCTCATGCTTAATGCTTAGCTCACCTAGATTAATTAAACACATTATGAATTAAGTGTAGCACACTTATGTTACACTACCAAACCACTTGCATAAAATAAACATCAAAACTTACTTGAGACAAGGCCCATTGGGATTTCATCACCCTTTGGATCACCTTACCCTACCTAGTGATCCCACTTGGATTTAATCACCAAGGAGAGGACCCACTCTATTCTCTGGCAGAGTATAAACTCTAGACAAATGGTATGTATTGTATAAGTGGCTTGGCTCAGCTTCATGTTCATGAAGTATGAGGAGCAAGCCCCCAATACCAAGACACATACTTAGTCTAATGTAGATTCTTTGAGAACCAATATTTAACCTGAAACCATCCTTAGATGGATCTTATAGTACCTAACTTACAATCCAATTCCCCCTTTCACACTCTTTAAGGCATAAGCCAAAAGTGATTTAAAATGAATCCTAGGATTAATTATGCTTTTAGTGTGTGATTTGTTTATTTTGGGCTTTTCTTTATTTCTTCATTATTTGAGGTGGAAGGTTCATTATCTATTTCTAATTTCTCATATGGTCTTAACTAGACAACAAGTGAAAAATCAAAATAACTTACTACCATCTTCTTATTCTTCATTATCATCCATGGATTATGCCTTAAATGTTGATAGATCACCTTATGCTTCACCGTACCATTCTCTCCCACCTACCATGCCTCTAATTATTCCTGATGGCAATCTAGATTTTGATACCTTTATAGATAAAAATATAGTGGCTTTGAAACACTATATTAATACCTTAGCCTACCATACTTTGATGCCTTCAATTCCTCCTATAGATCCACCCTATGGCATGCCACACCACCTCATGGTTAGTCTTAAATCAACCTAACCTTCTATCAACCAAGATTATTCTTTTACCATTGGTTTATATACTACCACCACCTAAACACCTATTACCCCAACCAATACTTCTAATTTTAGATCAACTTTACCCCTTGTCACTTATACCCTTCTGTTGGTGTGGTGTCTTCCACACCCATGTCTACCATTCCCTCTAGCATAACCAATATGCCAACCTCAACCCCCTTTTAGAGGTTGAAGCTATCCATACCATAAACACTCCATCCCATTAGCACTAGAGTGACTACCCATCAAAAAATCATAAGCACTTTAGCATTACCAACCCAAAACTTGCCTCTATTAACCAATCCAAATGTACCCTTAAACCAATTATTACTAGTTCCCCTAAAATCCCCTACAGTATCATATCAATATATTACCAACCTATAGGGATATATGGCACCTTTCACTCAACCCTTAATTCCTATTAGTCTTGTTGGGGCACTATCCCAACCTTAGGTCACCACATACCAATATGTGCCCACCTTCATACCTTTTGCCACATACCAATTCATATATCCAACCCAACCTTAATAGAACTTACCATCAAATTATGTAACTACCCAAACTGACCTAATTAGTATGCTTGTAGATAAGATGACCCAACTCGAGTCATCTATGTTTGGGTCTCATAACCTTTTATCCTATGACCAAATCTACAATGAACCTATCAACCCATCTATCCAAATTCATGCTTATCCTCCTCAATGGGAGCTTCCTAAAATCTCTAAGTTTCAGGGTAAGGAGGATCCCTAGCAATATTTGAGGATGTTCCACCATTCTTGTTACTTGATCATGTATAATGATACCCTCCTCCTTCAAACCTTCCCTATGTCTTTATTGGTACATACCTTGGATTAGTATAGTGCCCCTAGGCATTCTATCTTTTCATTCTCCCAACTCACCCAAATCTTCTTAGAGAAATTTTTGGCGAACATATCTAAAAAGGTCTCCATAACTAACCTTTATTCTATCAAGTAGTTTGATGATGAATCAATCACTGAATTCATTACATGATGGTGAGGTCTCATCAATCAATTATCTTTTTCACTACCCCAAGTAAAACTCATCAAGATTTTATTTAGGGGTTGTGCAAAGCAAACTCTTCCCACCCTTAAAGTATAAAAATTTAGAACGTTTGATGAATTATTCAAAATGGTGTGCAAACTTGAAAAACATTCCATAGATGAGGGCAAACTAAAATTGTGAAATAATAATTCCACTTTAAAACCCAGTGATCCCTCTACCACCAAAAATACCAACCAACCCAATCCTAAATCCAAAGTTTTTGAAAACTTAGTTGTGTTGAAACCTACCCTACTTCCATCCATTAACTAACCACATCAAACCACACCTTTCAACCCTTCTTACCCACTAAACCAAAACCAAACTTGGTTTCTACCTAAACAATGAACACCTATAGGGGAATATTATGCCTCTATGTTGGATAAATTTCTCAAGACTAACCTTATCCAACTTCCACCAATCAAGCCAACTCAATAATTTAACCCCTCTCACCATGTGCCTAGGTGGTACAATAAAAACAACCACTGTGATTTTCATTGGGTTATTGGACATGACATAAATCAATGTAACAATTTTAAAGGCCTTTTCCAAAACTTTATTGACAATGGTGAATTATCATTTGACAACCGTAACACACCTCCTAATCAATCTCTTGATATTTTTCACAAACCTTTTCCTAATCATACTCCATTAGCCCAAACCCATAACAACAACTCTGAATCATCATCATCCCATGAGGCACACATAATCAATGTCATCAAAAATGAGCCCATTGGATATGAGACTCACACTTCTATCACCTCCTCACCAACCTCACCCATGAAATAAATAAGTTCACATCTTATCTCTTTAGAGACCCAAATAGAAGAATCTATGTCCCTTGTGTCTTCATTGGACCAAACCATACCCACACTCGCTTCTCCTTCCACAAAAGAAACCATTGATTTAAAATTTTCCTCTTATAACCCACCAATTTAAATGGTACAACCTTCCCCCTCTCCTTTGAATACCCAAGAAAAGGAAGAAACCATGACCATACCTACACCCTTGATCAAAGAACCATCCATTCCCCTTTCAGAAATCACCCCACAATCTACTATTATCTCCTTTGCCCAACTAGAAATTTTATAACCTTCTAGATTAAGACAAGATGAAGGAACCATACCTTGTTCCTCACCTAAGGGCTTAACATTCAAAGCAACTAATCAAGGAACCAAACCCATTTACAAGCCTTTTTCTTAGTTAGTGCAAAGTCTAGAATTTGCCTCAAAACCTAACCTGGATAAAATCACTTTATAGCACCATATAAGGATTACATACCAAAATAGAGCTAAACCCTCAACCTTATTGGCATCCACACTCCAACTTATTATCACCCCATCATTGAAAATTTCTCTCCCAAGATGTGAGGTAACCATATCACCCACCTCCACCTAGATCATCTCATAATTTTCTCACTAAAATGATCAAGAATATAGGTATCCTTCCCACACATATAATCACCCATCCACCCATAAAATTAGATTTAACCCCCTCTAGTCCACCTAATAAACCACCAACCAAGATGATCCATAAGGTGTAGTTGCCTAAAACTCATTTTCAAGCTTGACTTATGCCGCTTCTTTCTCTTTTACCATTTATTTTGGGACCCCACCCTTATACCATCCCAGTCACCTATTCCACTTCAATTAAACCAACACCATTTTCAATGACTACCCTCCCACCACCTAAGTTATCAACTTCTTCATCATTCTTAGCTAGTTTATCCCCTTCCACTTTCCCACGCATTACCAATCCCTCATCCTCTACATTGAAACTACCCACTAGTAACCCCGTTATAGTTAGGCTAACTCAACATAAACCATATACCAAGGTGATTCAACCACATACCCATTATAAGGTCAAGACCATGCCTAAGAAGGTCCTTATTTCTTCAATGAGCAATGTGACACCCCCAACACCTCTAAATGAACCCTATGTAGTTATTTTACATAGGTTGTTGCAAATGTCTTGCATTAAGCTATCACCCATCAAGCCATTTACCCCTTATAATACCAAACCATCTTGGTTTAATGATAATTTGATTTTTTCATATCATAGGAAACTATGACATGATATAGAGAACTTCAAATCTCTCTAAGCCTTTGTCTATAGCCTATATGATGAGGATGATTTGTTATTTGATAAACCAACTTCACTAGCCCAACCAATTCAACTACCAACCCAACTAACCCAACCATCAACCCAACCAATCCAACCATAGGCCCTACCTATACTTGCTCTTTACCTTTTATCTCAAAGTGAAGGGGAGGAACTAAATCAATCACCTAGTCTAACCAATCTTATTATACAAACCATTTACATTATTACCTGATCTCAAGCACAACAAGGTAAGGGAAGAGCCCATACATCCATTCCATGGATATATCCTTTAGAATATTAGACTTCTAACCAATATCAAGCACCAACACCACCACTTATGCCCTCACCTAGACTTAGAGTATCTATCTTGGGTGTACCCCCCACCAATTATCCTACATCCATTCAATGAACCATGTTGAAGCAACTTCACCTAGTCCCAATAAAGATGAGCCTTTACAAGTTGATCAACACCTCATCCCATCATTGTTAGTCATTAATAGATGATCTATAATCCATATAGGTTTAACTAAATGACCCTCAAACTCTGATATCCTTCTTTGGGACCCTCTAACACTCCATCATCATCACCTTCCAAGATTTTGAGATACCCCTAGTCCATTTTGAGGAGTCTGACCCACCTCTCTTTGTCACTGCATACATTAATCACATCCACATGAAAAGGGTGATGATTGATGGAGGATCCAACCTCAACATAATATCCTCCCATTATTTTGATCATCTACATTTACCAAATAACATCATGTCTAAAGGCATAGTGGTTCTTCACTCTTTTAATGACATAATGGCCACTACCTTGGGGATTGTTATTTTTCAAATACACTTGGGGCCTCACACTATCCTTGAGATATTTTATGTTGTAGAGGGTGAGTTACAATATAACATTCTACTTGGATGCCCTTATATATGAGCTATGAGTTGTATCCCCTCTACTTTACCATTGTGTCAAATTTGAACATGAAGGACAAGTTATAACTATCAAGGCTATTACTAGTCCTTTTACATCTTGAAACATGACCTATAGGCCTAATGGTGTCCTTATTCCACCTTCATCTCCTTCATAATTAACTAATGCCATTAATAAAATTATACCATTAACCTTAACCTATAATGCTTCTATTATCAATAATGATGAATCCTCAACTATTGCATCTATCTCTTCTTCCTAAATCCCCATTGAGGACTCCTTAGCACAAACTTTCCAACATCTCTCCCTTAGGGAATATCAACTTTTAGCCTTAGATGCCTTTCCCACACCCCAAGAATATGTGAACTTTCAAAATTACCCTTCGTATGACCCAAACATAGGTACCATTATCCCCTTTGGACTTCTCAATAATAGAATAAATTTTGCCTATGGGGGACTGAATTGACCACTCCTTGCTCCTATTCCCACTCCATACATTGAACCTTCCACTTCTAATTTATCCTACCTAAGCAACCATGCCTTTACCAAAACCTATCTTCATTATTATGCTTAGAAAGGATTTGGTACAAGCCTTTACAAATAAGGACCTCATTAAGTTCCCATTATTAAACCCTGAAAACCTCATGAGCTCTTTGGGCTCAAGTTTAAACCACCAAAATAACCCACCTCACCAAAACCCATTTTTACCCCCATGGATGAGATTCCATCCTCACCTAGTTCATCTTCTCAATCTAAAGACTCTGATATCATCCCATCTAACTTTTTTTTGATCAATACTGTTAGTTTGGGCCCACTAACCTATCAATAAGGGGGCCAAATTAAGACCTTTCCTCTCATTCATCTCAAAATGATTGACCATGATTCACCCACTATTCACACCATCCAACATCAAGATGATTCTTCCATCCTCACCTACCTTGATGTAGGGGATTATTTTGTATACATCCCCCCTAAGAACTAAACTATGTTAAATGAGTCAACTACTAATATTAATCTAGCGACTTAGAAAAACCCTTACATTTTTAAACTTGGCCAATCCTTAAAATCTGATGAGTGACGAGACTATCCTACCTTCCTTCAAGATCATAGCATTTATTTTATGTGGTCTTATCAAGATATGCTCAAGATTGAATCCTCCATCATTCTCCATAACATCATTACCTATCTTGAGGCTAAGTTAGTATGGTAAAAGATTTAAAAAATTCACCCTTTCATAACTCTTCTCATCAAAGAAGAACTTCAACGTCTTCTATCCATCAAATTCATTTAACCCATTCACTATCCATAATGGGTCTCTAATGTTGTTTTCATTACCAAACCCATGAGGGGACTTCATCTTTGCATTGAATTTCATGACCTTAACCTTACATGCACCAAAGATGACTTTCTTTTACCTAACATTGACCAGCTAGTTGATCTTACCATGGGCCATGAAATGTTATCCCTCATGGATGGATTTTCAAGATATAATTGGATCTTGATCACCCCCTCTGATCAACATAAAACTAATTTCATTACTTTTTGTGGAACCTTATGCTATCGGGTCATGCATTTTGGTTTAAAAAACATAGGAGTGACCTATCAATGAGCCATGACCTACATTTTCCATGGCCTTATCCATAAAATTATAAAAGATTATGTGGATGATCTCTCGGGGAAATCCAAACACCATAAGGATCATCTAGTTATTCTCATTATCATCTTCGATCGATTAATCCAATTACATGTTAGGATCAATCTCAAGAAATATATTTTTGGGGTTCTATTTAGAAAGCTCTTTGGCTTCATCATCTCCCTTATTAGAATTGAAATTGACCCTACCAAAGTCAAAGCAATCCTATAAATGCCTCCTCCAACAAACCTTAAACAACTTTGCAACCTACAAAGAAAACTCCAATCTATCCATCATTTCATCTCCCAACTATTAGATAGATGCCAACCCTTTCACCATCTCCTAAAAAAAGATGCCTCATTTAAATGGAAAAAATATTGTCAACAAGCCTTTGACTCACTTAAAGAGTACCTACTTTCTTTTCCAATTCTCATCCCACCTAAAGATGACTAGCCTTTTTACCTTTACATATCTACCACTGATCACTCTTTGGGAGCAATGCTAGCTCATTGAGATGAATAAAATAAAGAACAAGCCATCTATTATATTAGTTTCACCCCTCTAGGCTATGAGACACAGTATACCCATCCTAAAAAACTTTGTCTTATTCTTTTTTTTTGTCACCTCTAAGCTCCATCATTACCTTCTTAACCACAAAACCTATGTTATCGCCAACACTGACCTGCTCAAGCATATGCACTCCAAACCATACCAAAATCAATATATGGCTAAGTGGTGCATGCTTCTTGCTGAGTTTGATGTTGAGTTTCTTCACAAAAAATACATTAAAGGGTAGGTCATTGATGACTAGTTGTCTAAGTCTCCCCTACATGATAACCAACCCATTCCTTTGACCTTTCCAGATGAGTCCATTATGACTCTTTCTCAAGAAGAACCCCTTACCAAATGACCATGTTTTTTGATTGCTCTAAATGCCAACATGGTGGGGGTGTAGGCTTAATTCTCATCCCCTTCATGTAAATCCTCTTCCACTTTCCTTTAAAATTAACTTTGAGTGTATTAAAAACATGGCAGAATATGAAGCTTTGGTCATCAACCTCCAAACCACTCTCGCCTTGGGAATCAAAACCATTTCTATCTTTGGTGATTACTAACTCATGATCAACCAAGTTAATAGGTCTTATCAATGCAAAAATGATATTTTTCAAAAGTATAAACTTCTCATTAACAAACTCTTAACAAATTTTGAACATACTGATTCAATTGGTACCCCGATCTACTAACAATTTTTTAGAAACAATGGCCTCCTTTACCTCTCAAATTCCCCCTCAACCCACTAAATCTAAACTATTTTTTACCATCCATCACTTCATCATACCTTCATATATTAGTTTAGACCTTCCTACCATTTGTAGTGTGGAGGAGTCTCCTTCCAACATCTAGTATGACCAAAATTTCAATTGACTTAACCTTGGCATTATTCTACCTGACCTCTCAAATAATGCTCGAAAAGCCTTTGTGCAGGGTACCTCTCATTATACCATACTAGGGGAAATCATATACAAATGTGGCTTTGATAGCCTTCTTCTTTGTTATTTATGTAGCCATGATATTTCCCATGCCATCAAGGAAACTCATGATGAAGTTTGTGGGGGAAATTTTAGTGCCCTCATTATCACCAAAAGAATCTTGTGCCTTGGCTACTATTGGCCTCCCCTTAATCAAGATTATTGTGACTATGTAAAAAAGTGTGTCAAATTCCAACAATATGTGAACTTACATCATGCACCCATTCATGGAATCCAAGTACCAAAGATTATTAGCCCCTTTCACAGTGGGGATTGATCTCATTAGAGAAATCAATCCTCACTCATCTCAATGACATCAATTTATCATCACCATTATCGAATATTTCACCAAATGGATGGAAGCCATCCCCCTCATCTCTATCAAAGCCAAAAAAATTATTGATTTTATCAATCATCATGTTCTCTATTATTTTGGTGTCCCTCAAAAAATCATCATTGATAACAAAAAATCATTCAAAATTAAGAAAGTTCAACCCCTTTGTGATGCTTTTGGAATCAAACTAAGTCATTTATCACCCTATCATCTACAAGCAAATAGACAAGAAGAAGATTCCAATAAAACTCTGATCAAGATGATAACCAAAGTTGTAAGCACTTCAGGATAAGATTGGAACATACACATCCCATTCACTTTATGGGATTACTGCACTAATATTAAAACCATAACAAGTGCTACACCTTTTTCCCTGGTCTTTGGTGCAAAGTCTGTTTTACTTCTTGAAGTCTAGATTCCTGCTCTTCACATATCCTTATAAGACATCACCTCTGAAGAGGACTATCATCAATAATGCCTCTCACACCTTGAGTTGCTTGATGAGTATCACCTTGCTTCCCTTAACCATCTTCACATCTACTAAGAGTGTATCCCCTGTGCTTACAAAAAACATATGAAAGAATGGGAATTTAACATTGGAGATATAATCCTTAAATAAAATCAACACTTGACAAACATGGAGAAGAGAAAAAAGGGAAAATTACTTTTAATTAGCTTGGACCCTACATCATCACCCATAAGTATGGATAAGGAGCTTATCATTTATCCTCTTTTGAAGGCAAACCAGAACTTGAGCCTCTTAATGCCTCACATATATGTCCATTTTACTATTAAGGGAGATATAATGAATATTTTGGTCTAATTTAAGCTTGCCCCTTGGTTTATGAGATTCACACCTCCAATATCCTATTACCCTATTCCTCTTGGGGACATTTGATTACAATATTCCCATGTGATTATCTATCATAAGTTTTTTACCCAATCTTAAACATGGGTACCACATCTCTACCTATGGCATGGTCCTCATGGATACTTTTTGTCTTTAACTAGATGGAATCCCATCATCACTTATATCCCAAAATCAATTTTTCTTACCTAACAACCACCTTTTATGGTAAAAATCATACCTAGATGAAGGTCAACCTCTGAGCAGGAGTAAATGTGTCTATGTCTAAAACAACATTTAAATATTCTGCATGGGATATAAAATATCATTTGGGTCAATTCTTTTAAGAACAAACTATACCCTTAAAGGATGGCTATAAAATAAAGTCAAAAATAGAAAGACTGATCCATTGAAGGACATCTATCACAATTAAACTTAGACCACTCCCTTAAAGGATGGCTAAGCCAAAATGTCAAAAATAATCTATTCATATAATCCACAATCAACTCAATCAAGGCATTTGAAGCCTCTCGCATTGATCAGCTTCACTTTTTTCATAAAAGCAATAAATTATTGACCCCCATTGAAATAAATTTATCCCACAAAAGGGTTGCAATTGATTCTCATAAAAAAGTATATTTGTAGGCTTCCCATATCGATTAGTATACACCTTGTAAAGACATAGACTTGTCTATTTTGGTTCTTAGGTCACCTATTAAAAAGGGTAATTAAATCCACATTAGGTTCCTACCTTATCCATTTTTCCCTCCATTTACCTATCATCCCCTTTTCCTATATACCCTCTATAAATTAAGGGATTGTGAGCTCACTTCGTAACATTAAATTTATAATGATTCCTTTTCACTAGAGATGTGCTAATGCAAAGCCTATTAGAGGTTTATTTTCATTAAGATCTTATCTAACCTTGGTCTAACAGGGTCCTTGCCAATGAACCCAACATGCCTCTTTCTATTTATATTGGTTCACAAGGACATTATCTCTTATCATTATTTCTCAAACATTACAAACTTATCAAAGCATACCAAAACATCATAATTCATAATGAACAAATAGATCATGAACAATAAAATCAAAATTAGCACCCAAGATAATAGTTTCTAACATCACGATCACATATTTCCATCATAGCAAAATAGGAACATCATATAATAATAAAAATCAAATCTTCATTTAAACTTTAAACTATATATCATCACATGCCTATACTAAGTAAGGTAATCATCTATAGACACTAGAATTGTTCTAATCCCTTTCATGATTACCTAGGTCACATTAACCCTCACCCCCTTTCTTATTTAAATCCATAACCTATGTCTTTACCCTTTATGCACATCTAATTAATTTAGTTGTTTAATTAAATTGGTTTAATTTCCTTTGGCCACCTCACCCTATGACTAGTTCTCACCCTCTGACTCACCCTAGGACTTGGTCATTCTATATTAACCAATAGGACCTATTCTTCCCCCCTCATAACTCCTTAACTACCTAACCACCTCTTGACTTCACATTATGACCATTTTCTAATGGGAAACCCACTTGTCAAAGTAAGAAACACGCTAAAAGGCTAAATATAACTTATTTTACCTAGTCTTAGGTAACCAATGTTAGTTAGCCCTCTATCAATGCTGGTAGGCCCACTAATGTCAATTACTTAGGCCTATTTCCAAATTAGCCAAAGGGTCAAAAAAATCATTCATTGGCACAAAGATTTCATTATCAAAATCTAGAATCACTATCAACATCCAATATTATCATCACTCTGCATGAATTGTTCTAGATCAATAATTGACAAATTGTATAGTGTTTTAAGCACTATGGATCAAAAACATACACTTTGCCTCATCTATTCATGCACCAATTCTTAAAGCCTCATTAGAGCTATATATATGGCATAACTACTCACCTATCCAACCCAACTAAGTATATTTTGGTGTTTTTACATGTTTTAAAACAACTATTTTATATTGGTTCGATAAATATATTATTTTATTGCTTATGAAACCTGAGCTTCCTCCATGGAGGAGTTGTGAAACTCCCCCATATCCATCTCCCTACCTCAGCATATCAACCTCTGCCTTATCCTTCCTGAGTCTTACTCACCCCCTCATGACTCATAATGATCCATCTACATGACTACAACTCTATTTTCCTTCTTGAAAAAACCTTTCATAAACCCACTAATATCATTGCCCCAACTGATATCAGTTATCTAGATCAACATCAGAGACCTAAATTGATATTGGTCACATAATTGATGTTGGTCATTATGTTTTTACACCAACAACCCCCAAAAGCCTCCCTAATAACCTCACCAAAACACAATTCCCTTTCCCAACCTTCACTATATTGTTCACTAACACATTCATACTTACAACATAGTAAATAATATTCTAACCCTCTCTCTCTCTCTCTTTTCATTTATGTTTATTTTAAAATCTATTTCTAAATAGTGGACTGTCATCCCAAAGAAGTGTTATGCTTCCTAGAACAATGCATAGCTTGGTAACCCACACATATCTCTACTAATAGTAATTCTATTTAGTGTTTTCTTATAGCAGGTGTCTTTTTCTATAGCTAAAGAGGAGTTATCGAAATGTATATAATGGTGTGAATCATTATAGGTACTTAATAACTTATCCCTAACCTTCAAATTTCTATTTCTTCCTTTTATAATAGATAGAAAAAATTGATAGAAACATTCTAGCACACTTGGTGGGACCTCAGATTTTATCTTGGGTTTATTCCTTACTTTAAAATGACATTCATATAGGTGCATCAATAGTGAAGTTTTCATTATTGCATTCTCTCCTTTTGTTTTTCATAAAATCAATATACCACACCTTTCATTTTTATCTTAAGAGAATGAAATGAATTTTCTCTTCTCTCTTACCTCTTCTTTTATTGCTTCTGAACAAAACCATTATCTTGTGCAAAGCTAAAAAAACCTTATTTTTTCTTACCTCATTGCATGTACATCAAATTAGTGAAAGTCATAATCTTTCCTTTTCCTCATTATATTACATCCAAAGAAAACACTTTAGCATTTGGGTTTAAAACTTATTGCATCATTGGTCATCTTGTTGCATATTAGTCACACATATAACTAATTAGCTATTTAATGAATCATAGAACACTTTATCACACACCTTCAAACCACATATCAAATTACATATTTCAAACTTTCCCCAAATCTTTAGGTGGGATTTACCTAGATTTCATCACTAGGTAAATGAAGTCAGTTCAATGTTCTAGCTAGACTAAATCACAAGTCATAGATTTGGGCCTCCCATACCTAATGGTATATTAAGGACTCCCTAGCCAAAACTCTTGAAACCATCTCTAGATGGCTTCTAGACATTTTTTATCCACATTACTCTTCATACAATCTAGTTAAGGCATAAGCCACTAAGAGACTAAAAACAATTCTTAGGAATTAACATCAATTAGTTGTATGATCGTTTCTACCTTTTTGTTGCTTACTATACTTTTTGAGTTGGTAAGGATGTTTTATATCAAAACCAAGTCTTATTAGCCTTTTAGACTTGTTAACCTCTATCTCTAGTCCCCTTGAGTGTTCTCTAACAACCACAAGCCTATTACATTCACTGTTATATTTGGATTGTGTGTGTAGGTTGGTTAGATAGTGATTTTTTTACCTTTCTAGGTTACACAGTAATCAACCTCAGTCAGGATACTAACATCAACAGTCTGAGTATCCCATTGACCCTGGTCATAGTATCAATGTCAGCATCTTTCTTGCATACAAACCTCAATTAGGCAACCAATATTAATCTCTATGGATTTTTTTGATTTGTAGCCTACCTCAAATAGTACATTAAAATCATCTATCTATTTTAATCAAATTTCGGTTTTTCTAATTTCTTATCATAGAAATAGGGTCTAATAAACTTGTATACCCTTTTACATGGTCTTAATGCAAAATAAAATGAAGATTTTCACTGATTACATAAGTAAGTAACCTCTTCTACCTTCACCTCCTCTTTACAGTCCTTTTATGGAGCACAATCCTAGTGTGGAAGGTTCTCTTGGCTATGTCAATCCTAGTCAGCCACCCATCATGCCTGAGGGTTATCAAGATTTCACTTGATTCCTTGATCATAAAAATAAATCCCTCAAGCATTACCTTGTCATGACTTAAACATGTAACTCTTCTATTGATCCAATTTATGGTATGCGCACTTCCTTGATGGAGATAGTGTTAGTTGTTTCCACCATTCACCCTCTGGTTACTCAAACCACCACTTTGATGAGAAACCCAATTGTATCTAATGCTTAGAGTTTGGTTTCTCTAACCATGCATTCAAACCCAAATTCTATTGGGGTTTTCTTAACCTTATAATTTTAGTCCACTCAACTAAGTTAGACCCCATTTTAGAACTTGGTTGTGTCAATCCCAACTACTCTTGCACCAATTAATACAAGAGTAACCACCTATCCCTTAGCTAGTGTCACCATAACCCAACCCATGGTGGTAGTGCCTAGCCAAGTTTTTATTTTGAATCCTATAGGACAATCCCTTTCCTCCTCAACCCCTTAGCCTTTGATTCATTACCCGTATGTTACATCCACTCAACTGTAATAACCTATGGCATATGCTACTTCAAGATCTATACAGGGCCCCTAAATCTTGGGGAGTATCTCTCAAACCAATCCCCTTTAGATATAATCAAGATGCTGATGGATAATATGTCTAGATTAAAAACGTCTATTTCATGTTCAAAGAATGTTATTTCATATGATTAAATATGTAATGATCCCATCCATCCTTTAGTACCTATATGTCCTTATCCCAATTAGTGGGAGCTTCCTAAGTTCACTCACTTTCAAATCAAGTAAGATCCAAAAAAGCACTTACGAGCATTCAGACATGCTTGTTACCTCATACGACATGATGATACATTATTGATTCATACTTTTCCCATGTCCCTTGCGTGTGCTACTCTAGATTGGTATAGCTCCATTACTTGACACTCCTTATTTTCCTTCACCCATCTTTCTCATCTATTTTTAGATCATTTCTCAATCTATATCTCTAAAAAGGTCTCAATCACAGACCTTTACTCTATTCAAAAATTTGAGGATGAGTCTATAGCTAATTTTATTGCTCATTAGAGAGGTATCATTAATCAAATATCCTTCTCATTACCCCAGCTTGATCTCATTGAACTCTTTTCAATAGTGTGCACCAAGCACATCTCCTCAACCCTCTAATTTCAAACCTTTTACACATTTGATGAAGCCTTTACAATGGTATGAAAGCTTGAGATTCAGGTATTAGATAACAATTGAGTCAAGTTGCACAAAAAAAACACAAATTCTAAGCCTAGTAACTCCTCTTCTTCTAAACCCTCCTCTTACAACCAAAAGTCTGAAGGCTTAGCCAATGTGGTAATCATTAAATCAGTGTCTTCCACAAATTTTTATCAATCTAAGCCTTCAACTTCTCAAAACCTAATGAAGCAATTCTAGTAATGATATGAACATAGAGAGTACACTCTGATTGAGGATTCATACACCTCTATGTTGGATAAGCTACTGAGGCAAGGAGATATTACCCTTCCATAGGTCAATCCCCCTATAGTTTGATACATCCCATCTTATATCCACTAGTACAAGGAGGACCAATTTTGTGGTTATCATCAAATGAAAGGCCATGACACTAAGAATTATAAGACCCTCAAGAACATTGTTCAAGACATGCTTGATAAGGGTGATCTAGTTTTGGATAACCCCAATATGTCAACTAACTAGAACTTGGATGTCTTTAAGAAGCCACTTCTTGAGTAGTCCTCTTATCAGAATAATGTTTAGGCAATGACTGAGCATACACATGACTACAACATCCACATTGTTGATTTAGTCTTTACCTCAATGTCAGTCCATCCTGCTCCACCTTCTCTTCTTCCCCAAGTAGAGGATCCTACCATACCTATCTCACTCCCTTGGGTAGAGGAATTTTTTTTGCCTCTTCCACTTTCATGAGAAGAGGGCCCTAATTTGCCTATCCTTCTTCCACAAGAAAATCCTATTCTGCCCATTCCTTTCATGCACCTATTTCATGTTCTTATATCACTTTCAGAACATGTGTTACCCTCTCCTTAACCACATGTTTATTGGGGTATCATACATTTGTTATTCCCCCTCAAGGATCCTTCTTCACCTGCTTCTCCTCCACCAATGGAAGGTACTGCCCCATCCATTCCTCTTTCATGTGTAGAGGAGCCTATTTCATTCGATTCCATGATAGTTAAGGGATTGATTGTGCTTACTCATGTTGAGAATATTTTTCCACTTCTCTTACCCATGGAAGAACACACTTTACTTATCCCTCATCCACATATTAATGGGGTAATTATCCTAGTGCTCTGCTACTTGAGGAGCTAGCTTCGCTAGTCCCCCCATCATTAGAAGATCATGTATCTTCTCCTACCTCGATTGAGGATCCTATTATGGTTCTTCCCCATCTTTGGCCTAAGGTGGATTCCACAAAAATTTTCCCTCTTTCATAATCACCTTAGTCTTCTATGGAAGTGACAGTAAGGCCTACACCAACATTATCCAAACCCTTCCCACAATTAGTAGGAAATGTTAGTTTTATTGACTCTAAGAAGTTGGATCATGTAGCATTTTGGGATCATCTCAAGGTTCCTTTCCCTACAAAAAAAATCATCCTCGATCGCTAATCCTTTTGCAACCATTTATTATAAGGTGTTTGATAAGGTTTGAGCTCCTTCTCCTTCACCAAAGGAGGCTCAGACCCCAATGTTAGAGCCTCCACCATCTCAAGCATATACCACACTAAATAAAATCATATCTTTAGGCATTCACATAGTGTCCCATCTAACTCATCCACAAGTAAAGTTATATTTGAACCCTCCTACACCTATGAAGAATGTCAAGATTCCTAAGCCTTGTCAACCCACTGCACCATCAACTTTGACTTTAATCTTAGGGCCACACCCCTTGACTTTGGTTAAATCACCCTAAACCTATGGAACTAAAAGGAAAAGTTATTGGAACTCTTGCCTCTACCTAATGGTGGTCCCTTAACCTCTATCATCTTGACACCTATCACTAAAAAGGTTTCAACAAAACTTGTGGTCATGGCTTCACCCAAAATGGTGCCATGCAAAACCCCTCTAACACCTCCTAAATAAAAGAATGTGTCAAACCTAGTTGCAATAACAAGTACAAGCCCATTTGAAGGCTCTCATGCCTCTATTTTATGCTAATTGTTGTAATCATCTCACATAAACCTTCCCATGATTAATCCTTATTAGCCTCTCATAACAAAACCTTCTTGGTTTAATGACATTTAGGTTTTTTTATATCATCGATCACCTATACATGGTAAGGAGAACTATAAAGATCTCATGAATTTCATCTAGTAAAACTTTGATATAGACACTCTTTTTGAGGATCACTTCATAAATTTTCCTATCACTCTGAAAGTTGTACCCATGACTTCTCATGCTTCTTCACCTAAACTTGAGACTAAGGATGCACATAAGAGTCTTTCACCACCTTCACCACCTATATTCTAGATTAATTTGATTTATGTGGCCACTCATTTATAGACTTAGGTTAAAGGCAATGAAAAGGTTACAACACCTTGGGTTCATCAATTTTCAAAAGATGTTCCCCCTAAAAAACCTAAGATTTCTATCTTGGGTACCGCATAACCAACATCTTCAGAAGTGTTTCAAAATTCCATTATCAAGCAACTACACCAAACACCTATGAATATGTCCCTATATGAGCTAATGTAAAGCTCATCTTAGAATCATCATGCCTTGATTAAGGCCTTTCAAGTAGTTAAGGTTTAGCTTGATGATCCCTAACCTCTCTTAACTTTTATAAGTTCCCTCAAAACTGTAGTCCTAGTTTTGTTTAATGATTCTAAGATTCCCACTCATCACCCTAATGACCAAGACCCCAATCATTTCATCACAACATATATCAACCAGATTTATGTCAAGAGAGTCATGGTTGATGGGTGTGTTAGAATTAACATCATCTCCATGCATGCCTACAAGTAATTAAATCTCTTTGATCATTATATGTCATAATCAAATGCGGTTCTTTGCTCCTTCAATGATACTATGGCCTCCCTAGTTGGAATGGTTGTGATTCATATTCATGTTAGTCCTTAAACTATTCCAGAACTCTTCTATGTTGTTGAGGGAGAGTTCTAATACAACATCCTACTTGGATATCTATGGATACAGGGCATGACTTTTGTGCCCTCAAATTTGCACCATTGTGTTAAATTCAAGTATGAGGGTTAGTTACATGTAATCCCAACCTAACCTCATACATTTAAGACATATAACATGACTTATAGGCCCAATGACATCCTTACACCATTAAAAGTGTCTCCTCTTCCTTTTACTTTTGAGGCTTCAACAAGCTTAAAGCTACCCATTACTCAAATTCCTAAGAAAGATCTTATGGATGAGGACTTCAATCACCTCACTCTTGGTGGATATCAGCTCCTCATGTTAGATATGTTCCATACTCCAAAAGAGTATGTAATATTACATACATATCCCCAGTATGATCCCTACATCAGGATGGTCATACCATATGGTCCTCCCAATATTTTCATGAATATGACATGTGGGGGGATTGATAGTGCTCTAGCCACAAGCAATCCTTTCCCTTCCACCCAACTCTTAACATGTGACTTCTCCTTCCTAGGCAAACCTTGCTTTGCTAACACTTATCTATATAGGTTTGCCTAGAAAGGGTATGGTCTAGGCTAGTATGAGTAAGGAGCTCATACATCCATAAAGTACCCCACCCATAAAACCATTAGTAACACTAAGAAGTGGTATGGTGTGGGTTTTGAAGATCCATCCAAGCTCTCTAAGGTTCCCTATGTTCTGATCATTAAGGAGCCTTTGCCTCCTTATCCACCTTCACCTATCCCACCACCTTCTCCCATGGATTCAGAGGTAACCATCCCTCCTATTTTTTTAATTTTTTTTTCATGAATGTTATTCACTTTGGACCCTTAACCTATTAGTGTGATTAGGAAACAAGGTCCCTTCCCCTCCTTCATCCTAACATGATCAATGATGACTCTATGATAATCAATACAATTCAGTGTCAAGATGATGACTTCATTATTACCTACATGGGAGATGAAGGATCCTATATTTAGAAGTCATTCCCCTCTAAGATGCAAAATATGCTAAATAAATCAATCATTGATATCAATTTATAGTCTCCAAATAATCCTCACATTCTTAAAGTTGGCCAATCCTTAGATTTTGTCAAAAAAAGGATTATACCACTTTCTTCAACAATTGCAATACAGCTTTTGCTTGGTCACACAATGACATGCTTGGTATAGACCCTATGATCATAACCCATAACATTGTCACAAATCATGAAGCTAAACCTATTCATTAGAAGCTTCATAAGATACATCCTCATATTGCCCTTCTTGTAAAAAATGAGCTTTAGTGCTCTTGTTTTTTAACTTCATTCAACCCATTGATTACTCACAATGGGTCTCTAACATCATACCCATTAGTAAACCCATAGGAGGACTTCATATTTACACTAATTTTCATGATCTAAACCTTGCATGCCCAAAAGATGATTTACTTTTGCCTAACATCAACCAATTGGTGGGTCTTATAGCTGGTCATGAGATGCTTTCTCTCACGAACAAATTCTTTAGTTATAATCAAATCTTGATTGCTCTGAAAGACTAGCATAAAACCACTTTCATTACTCCATGGGGAACCTTTTGTCATTATGTTATGCCCTTTGGATTGAAAAATGCTAGGGTTACTTACCAACACATGATGGCCTACATTTTCCATGACCTCCTTCACACCATCATAGAAAACTACATGGATGATTTTCTCATCAAATATAAGCATTTCCAAGACCATTTAATGATCCTCAAGATCATCTTAGAATGTCTTACATGATATAACATTTGTCTTAACCCAAAGAAGTGCATCTTTGGGGTCTTCTTCAATAAGCTACTAGGATTTATAATTTATCTCTATGGAATTGAGGTTGATCTTTCTAAGGTTTGAGCCATTTTAGAAATGACTCCACCCAAAAAAATCAAGCAACTTCATAGTATGCAAGGAGAATTGTAGTATATTCAATGTTTTATCTCCAAATTATCATATAGATGTTAACCATTTCATCACCTTCTTAAAAATAATGTCTTCTTTGAGTGGAGTAAAAAGTGTCAAAAAGCATTTGATTCCCTCAAAGGTTATCTTATATCCCCACCAGTCCTCATTCCACCTAAGGAGGATCAACCTTTCTATTTCTATATTTTGGCAATAGATCACTCTATTAGTGCTATGATTATGCATAGGGATGACAACCATAAAGAGTAAGCTATCTACTATATAAGCCAAATACTTATAGGCTCTAAAACTTAGTACACTCACATCGAGAAACTTTGTCTCACTTTAGTCTTCATGGCTTATAATCTTCGACACTATCTCCTTAATCACAAGACCTATGTCATCACCAACACTAATCCCCTTAAATATATGCACTCTAAAACCTATCAAAACCAATGCATCAAGCATTTGCTTATGATTCTCACTGAGTTTAATTTGGAGTTCATTTATCAAAAATTAATCAAGGGGTAAATAATTTCAAACTAGTTGGTTGATGATCCTCTTCCTAACATGCAACCTTCTAATATTGAATTTCTTGATGAATTCATCACCACACTCTCCACTGATGATACCACATATCAAATAATGTTATTTTTAAATGGGTCTAAATTTCAAACCAAAGGGGGTGAAGGGGTCATCCTTGTTCTTGTTGATGGTGAAGCCATGCCCTTATCCTCTAAACTAGATTTTGAGTGTACTAATAATGATAGAATATGAGTCCTTGGTTCTCAGCCTTTAGAGAACCCTTTTATTGGGGTTTAAGTCCATCCACATCTATGGAGACTCCTACCTTATGTTGAATCAAGTAAATGGATCTTATCAGTGTAAGAATGACATCTTATAGTGGCACAAACACAATGTAGACACACTATTGGCATCTTTTGACCATTATCTCTTACAAACTATTCCTTGTTCAACAAACAAGTTTGTTGATACCATAGCCTCTTTTTCCTCACACATTACCTCTTCATCATCTTCTTCAAATATTTACGTTATCATCCATCATATAATATTACCCTCTTACATTTCAGCAAACATCCTCTGTGTTGGTAATGTAGACACCAATTCTCATGATGTCTAGTATAAATAGTTAGTAGACTATCTCACTTATGTTGTTGTCCCCTCTAATCTTTCAGATAATTGGTGGTGTGATTTTTTTAAAAGCACTATTCATTACACCATGTTGGGGGTTCTTCTCTATAAGTGAGGCTTTGATGGCCTCCTTCATTATCTAACTAGCGCTGAAGTCCCTTGTGCTATCAAGGAAGTCCATGATGGAATTTGTGATGGACACTTCAGTGGGAATGTGATTACTAACCACATTCTTTGAATAGGCTATTATTAGCCAACCCTTAACCAAGATTTCTATGATTATGTTTGGTGTTGTGTCAAATTCTAACAACACACAAATCTTCTTCATGTACCAAGTCATGCTTTGTAAGTGGCTCAAGATTTTTGGCCCTTCTCTCAATAGGATTTAGTTCTTATTGGTGAGATTAATCCACATTCATCTCTTTTTCATCACTCTATCATCACTGTGACAAAATATTTCACTAAGTGGGTAGAATTAATCCCCTTATCTCTACAAAAGTTGACAAAATTGTCAACTTTATCAATCATCACATTATTTACCATTATGGTATTCTGCATAAGATCATTATGGATAATGGTGAATCCTTCAAAATCAAATCTATCTAGAGGCTCTATGATGACTTTAGAATCAAACGAAGCTTCTCATCTCCCTATCATCCACAAGCAAATGGGTAGGTAGAATCTTCTAATAAATCTTTGAACAAAACTATCATGAAAGTAGTTAGTGACACTGGTAGTTATTGGCACACACATATTCCCTTCACTCTATGGGCCTATCAAACTAGCATTAAAATCCATATGGGTGATAAAAATTCTTATTTGGTTTATGGTACCGAGGTAATCTTTCCTCTTGAAGTCCAGATTCCTTCTCTTGACATATCCTTTCAAGATATCCTCTCTAATGACAATTTTTGCCAAGAACACTTAGCCCAACTTAAATTGCTCGATGAGCTTAGAATTTCAGCTCTAAACCATCTTCAAAACTATCAAGAACACATTAGATGAACCTATAAAAAGAATTTGAAAGAAAGAGATTTCAATATCAAATATCTTGTCTTGGAGGAGAATCAAAATTTGACTAACATAGAGAAAAGCAAAAAGGGCAAGTTTTCTCCTAATTGGCTTGGACCATATATCATAACTCATAAATATGGATTAGGGGCTTATTATTTATCCTCTCTTAAAATAAATATAGAACCTAAGCCTTTAAATGAATTGAATTTATGACCATTCTTTTTCTAATCAAGAATCACATCACTTTGTGTCTAACTTGAGCTCATCCCTTGAGAAAAACTTCTTTTATTTTACACACCTTCCTTTCACCCTTTTCCCTCTCACACTTTTGTCAATCTTTGAAGTATGATAGTTTTGTCCTCATAAAGGGACACCCATAAGAATTTATAGCCATGTCCAAGACTAAAGTAAAAAAAAAAAACAAAAACTTGGGATATAAATTAAATTCATTATTTCTTAGGTCACTATGAATGTAGACTACTCCATTGAAGGACAAATACATATCATATTACTGCTATAATAAATAAAATTCTCCTTCAAAGGATAGCTATGAAAAGACAAAACAAATATATAAAGGATAGAACACTCCCTCAAAGGATGGCTATGTTAAATTTGTTATAGTAAGCAGGTACTTCAAAGCTTCCTGTATTGATCAGCTTCACATGACCTAATGAACCAATCAAAAATCCCATACATAGACTTCTCATATTGATTAGTCTATCTAAAAAAAGACTTATGTCATGGACTTACCTATGAAAGCTCTTGGGTTACCTATAGAAAGGGAATATCATCCCACTAGAAGGTTTTCATTACCCATTTACCCCTTTGTTCATAATACCCTATTCGCCTATCTCTATTACCTATTAAATGCAAACAAGGTACTTAGAGCTCACTTGTCATGAAGTGAACAAGTCACTTATCAAACACAACTATGGTTGATAGTGTAACACATGAAAAGGGTTTATGTCTGTATGCTTCCCCATGCTGCCTTATGGTCCTCATCAATGAAATAGCATTGTGCCTTTCATCTTAACCATCTTGTTTATATGTCAGTTTTTCCTTTTAGACATTGTGTCTTGAGGTGAAAACATTCTTGTTTTTAGTTCTTTGGTATAATTTTTGACCACTAAAATTAAAACTATATGCGTAGTATCAACCACATTTATTCTCATAATCAAGCATCATAGTACTAACCATACTAACAATCCATATTTCAATAGTTCATTTAATACAAATGCCAATCTGTGTTATGAGAATTATAATTAGCATTTTCATCAATAGTTTCTATGAATACCAATACCCATGGAATTTATATCAACATAATTTTAAGCAAACCCCATCACATATATGGAAAATTCTAAAATGAGAAATTAACATCATTCATTTTAAAGCATACACCATCACATATATGGAAAATGCTAAAATGAAAAACTAATATAGTACATTTTATGCATACACCATCACATATAAGAAAAAATGCTAAGATGTGTCTAAACATTTAATTGTGCATGTACCATCACAAATATGGGAAATGATCTAATAACCTACTAACATGTTAACATCATCATAACCATAATGCTTAACATATAACATACTAACATAATAACATCACCATAACCATAACCATAACCATAACCATAACATTTAACATCTAACATCATAACAACATGACATCAATAACAAAAACATTTATAATACCATCATCATTGTATCTATAAAAATCCTGTCATAACAAAGGTATCATCTAATAAATAGTGAATGTCATCATATGCATCAATGCTACATCAATACATATGTTTCTCTCTCTCAAAAATATACATCTCACATCTTCAATATGTAAGCTGATATATGTATATAAATCATATCAAAATCAAAACTATTTAGAAATGGCCAACTAATCCTTCTATGGAGGTTGTCATGACCCTATATTCTCACCCATTTCCTCAACCTATCTTGGCACTAGGAACTTGATGTTGTGTTGTGGGAAGTTATTCATTGTTATACTAGATAGTCAAGATACCTAGGGATCTCTGGATGCACCCTAAGGGCTTGTGTATAATAATAAATCTTTATTAGAGTAGTGTTGTATCTCTCAATTGATACTATCTATGAAGGCCCCATACTCCCTACTATAAGTGCCTATAGTGTCTGTGATGGTCTTATCATGCCAAAAATAAGTGCCTATGGTGATTATGGTGATGGAAGAGGTGAAACTACATATCCATCCCTTAGGGCATCTCTCTCTACTATCATGGCATTCAACTATGCCTATAACCATGTTATCTAACCACCTAGAGTCAAAACCTATGACTACACTACCACTAGCTATGTTTATAGGGCTAAAGCCTACCCTGTGACTACTATCAATTTCCCCTATAGCACTATCACCTATCTCTATAGAACCTATACCTATGCCTATGTTGTGTTCCTAGCCTAGATCACAACATCTCTCTCTAGCAATAGCCTGCATGTCAGTGGGTGGTCTCTATGGGATCATAACATACTATCCTACCCATAAAGATCTATATTCCCTTATATAAATTGCATCATCGACTCCTCTAGATGGGATATCCTCAAAGTCAATCCCCTCTATCTCCTATGGCAATGGTATGGGTAGCTTTATGTCATCCCTCTTATACTATGGCATGCCAAGAGGTACTCGCTACAAAATCCCATATTGGTGCCTGATGCACTTTGTTGGTATCATCTCCACCTCCCTAGCTCTCCTTCCATGCACCCAACTCATGTTCTAGGTACCTCTAATATGTATTCTCTATCATGAAAAAGGAGGAAGTGTTAGATATGGTCTCTATATGATACCCATTGGTATTAGGGTCTCCAACATCCTCTTGTAGTACTCAATATCTCTGACCACACCATTTATCCATGTATGGGCCATGGACTCTCTCCAACATTTGAAGTCCACTTTATATCCTAAAATGATGGTGATGGGTGGGCATAATGATTGGGTTTCTATGATATGCTCATAAGCCCAATAGTGTAGAAGTTGACCCATGCAGAGAATGTACCGACGTCATAATCTAATTCCCTAGATCTCTCCATATAGTTATGTGAGGAATGTAGTCCCCTAAGTAAACACTAACCTTTGCTCTAGCATGTTATCTAGTACACCTATCAAATCCACTAGAAATATACTACCATCCATGTTTGGGAATGCATAAATAGTCATCGCAATCATGAGTATGAATGTGCATCTGTGATCATCATCATCAACCTCATATAAGGGATCATATGTGAAGCTAACAGAGTGTTACTCTATCTCCTAGACATGATCCCTAATTAATGTGCCCATGAGCACATCATGCTCATCCCGACTACATGTGTATAAGTTGGCACCATGTATCAGTAGCCTTAATATATGATATATGTCCTCTAGCAAGATTATCATCTTACCTATGGGAAGATGGAAGGTGTTGGTGGCTAGATCCCATCACTCTATCAATGCCACCATCAAGATCACATCTCTCATAACTTGAATGTATCTTCTAAAGACTCTTAGGCTAATTTTAGTGATATGCTCCCACTCACCAAGAGTCACATCTGCTCATATCCTTGATAGCAAATTTGGGAGTTGATCCCAAAGTATGAGCTCCTATCTTACCTACAACCATAAATGAGCACATTATTAAAAACAAGAACTATTCATCTCAACCAACCATCCTTCTAACCTAGTTTTCCCTTTGGGAGAAGTACATCAGCTTGAGACCCTTCATAGGGTTATGTAGGTAGCACTCAGATGATATGGGGTCTCTTAAGCTTAGCTCAACCATTTTCACCTAGTATACAACACCTAACTAGTTTATTTATTAACCTAAAATTTTTATTATGCTTTAGAAGTTCATAAACACTCTAGTGCCTAATTTATGGTGCTCAAGATCCCAACTTTGCTCTATGGGTTACCTAGTTACCTCATAAATGACCCTCTCTTACCCCTCCCTACTTTTGTAGAGACCAACCTTAGTCCTTACTTGACTAACATCAGTCCCCTAGACTAGGCTTGATCCTTTATAGGTTGACTCATGTTGTCGACATCAGTGACTGGTTTGGCCCTAGGGCCAAACTGTCAAAACCCCCATACCCCTTTTCTACCCTAAAACTACCCTTAGCCCTCCTCAACCTACCCAAATCTCCCCAATTTTACTTTTTAACCTATATATACTCTTTTCCCCCCTTCTCCCTACCCCTTTTCCCCCTTATTTCAAAAATTTGCAAAATCCAAATTCAATTACAAATTGGGTGTATAGTGGTCCTACCTCATCCACTTAGTGACGGTGGGCTGGGATGCAAGGCATTGGGGTAGTCACTCCAACTACAAGGTCTCTAATTATAGGTGTAACCATATTATTATTAAATCCACTCATGTGGTCTAATGGTGTCCCATAAGTGCTCACCTCATTCTACTCACTCTCAAGTACTCTACAACTCTTCTCCACCACTCAAACCTTGCCACCTAGCTCACACCTGACAAGAAAGTGATGTTTTCAGACACAAAAATATAGAGCTTAGTGTTAGCAATAATTAAATGATAAATGAGATTTTAGGGGGCCTCCAAACCCTTTTTTTTAGTTTTAGTTAGTTACCAATGTTGGCATTTTTGTGCCCTAGGTAGTTGACATTGGTTGATACCCACCAACAATGATCTGGTAGCTGATGATGGTCATGCCACTAATGTTGGTAACCTCACCAATGTCAATCACCCTTATCTAGGGAAACTAATTTCTAACCCTCTCTACCTCAAAATTTTCTCTTAACTAAGAGCATGTAACCCTTTCATAGTTTAAAATGGACTACATTAGGCATAATTAGAGATCACACATATCTCCCAATCATGATAGCTAACCATGGGGTTCACTGACATCTTCACCAACCATGATGAATGACTTAGATATCATGTATATCTCCCTAACCAAACACACCCTTTGTGATGACATTATTGTTGTCACTAAGCTAGCTAGCATTATGATTGATTTGAAGTTGGCTATTTCACAAGCATTGTAGATCATGACCTTGAATAGTCCCTATTACCTGCAACCATTTTATGTATTCCAAGAGTACTTCCTTTTTTAGATACTTGGGACACATCAACCATTACAGATGTAAATTTTATCATTTTAACCCAATCAACTATCACCTATATATGTTATGGACTAGTTATTTCTATTTGTGTCCTCCTAACCTATTGATCATTTAACCAACTTTGGCATGGAATTGTGTGTGTGTGTGTGTGTGTGTGTGTGTGTGTGTGTGTGTGTGATGTTATCATCATATTTCCACTTCCCACATAACTTTACCCACCTATATTCTTTCAAAATGATCACATATTAAATTTTTGTCATTGTTAGTACCTATTTTGAGGGGGGAATACCTCATCCCATCCTTGGGACAACAAACCTTTATTTTTGTCTCATATCTTGTGCATACAAGTTACAAGATAAAAAGAGGCAAATGTAGACACTAGAATTATGCTAATAAATTACATGATTACCTAGGTCATATTACCCCTTGGCCCATTTCTTATTTAATTACCTAACCTATGTCTTTACCCTTTATGCACATCTAATTAATTTAATTATTTAATTAAATTAGTTAAATATCCTTGGCCACCTTGCCCTATGATCAGTTCTCACCCTCTAACTCACCCTAGGACCTGGTCATTCTATCCTAACTACCTAGGACCTATTATTCCCCCCTCATAACTCCTTAAATACCTATCCACCTCTCAAATTTGCATTATGACGATTTTCCAATGAGAAAACCCGTTTGTCAAAGTAAGAAGTGGGCTAAAAGGCTAAATATAGCTTATTTTACCTAGTCATAGGGAACAAACATTGGTTATCCCTCAGTCGATTCCAGTGGGCCCGCTGATGTCAGTTACTTAGGCCTACTTCCAAATTGGATATAGGGTCAAAAAATCATTCATTAGAATAAAGATTTTGTTATCAAAACATTCTAGCATCACTATCGACATCTAGGTTTACTATCACTCTACATGAATTGTTCCAGATTAAGAATTGATAAACTACATAGTGTTTTAAGCACCATGGAATAAAAATATATGCTTTACCTCATTTATTCATGCACTGGTTCATCAAGCCTCATCAAAGACATCTATCTAGCAAAATTTCTCACCTATCCAACCCAACTAAGTACATTTTAGTGTTTTTTACATGTTTTAAAACATCTATTTTATATTGGTTCTACAAATATATAGTTTAATTTCTCACAAACCCTAATCTTCCTCTGTGGAGGAGTTATGACATTCCTCGACCTCCATCTCCCTACCTCAGCATATCAACCTCTACCTTGTCCTTCTTGAGTCTTACTCACCCCCTCACAACTCCTCATAACCCCTTTACAAGGCTACAACTCTATTTACCTTCTTGGAAAAGTCTTCCATAACCCCACCAATATCATTGCCCTAACTGATATCAGTAATCTAAAATGACATCGATGACCTAACCCAACACTAGTCACTTAATCTATGTTAGTCACTATGTTTTTTACACTAAAAACCCCCAAAATCTTCCCTAACAACCTCACCAAAGCACAATTCCCCTACCTAGCCTGCACTATATTGTTCACTAACATATTTAGACCTGAAGCATGGTAAACGATATTCTAGCCCTCTCTCTCTATTTTCATTTATGTTTCTTTAAACTCTATTTCTAAATATCAAAATATCATCCCAAGGAAGTGTTATGCTTCATGGAACAAGCGTGTAGTTTTGCAGCTTACATATATCTCTACTAACAACAATTCTATTTAGTGTTTTCTTATACACAAGTGTCTTCTTCCATAGCCAAAGAGAAGTTATCATAACATCTAGAATGGTGCACATCATTCCAAGTACTTAATCACTTATCCCTAACCTTCATACTTCTATTTGTTCCTTTTAGAATATATAGGAAAAATTAATAGAAACATCATCATCGTTATAAGTCTCATACATGATCATCATATATAACATCTAAAATAAACAACAATCACATCCAACACATCATCAAGACATAAGCATATATCTTATACAACATGAAAACATAAAAACATTTGAATCACACACGCACACACACACACACACACACACACACACACACACACACAAACATAGACACACACACACACACACACATATAGACACACACACACATTCATAGGTGTTTATACATGTACATATCTCTCAATCATATATACATCTCTAATCCATGACACACAGGTTAGTATCAAAACCAAGTAATACATCCCCTCAAACCAACAACTCATATCAAGGTCTTGCAACACCACTACCACTGGCCCCCTCCACACTCATACCTACACCAATACCTATACTTGTACTTATTTGAGTACTTATACCCATCCTAAGTGGAGGCCCTATTGGATGACCCATTACCATAGCCCACTAACTTGGGGCCATAATCACTACTCCACCAGCTAAGCCAATTTTATACTCTCCCCACCTCAACTCATTAAGACACTATACTAACATAATTCCCTCATAGTAATGTAACTCCTATATGGCCACTATATATCTATCCTATGTAACAAAACCTAGAGGTGCCACCACTGCTCTACCATCCCACCATAAATACTCTCTCTCATGTGTCACTAAATCAATCAAGACCATCACCTAGTCTTATACCCCTATCACTATGGTAACCTACCCTTGTAAAATGGGCACTTGACCCTATAAAGTGATGACCTATACTTAGGAATGATCTCTCTACACTATCACTCCTCCTAGCTAACCTTAAAGAGTGGTAATTTGACCCTATAACATGATAATCTAGGCCTATTCTACCACTAGTGCCACCATTTCTTGTGATGCTAGCCTCTATCCTAAATCAACACCCATTGGCTCTTTGTTCCCATCTCCCAAACCAAAATTGGCCACTGCATACCTACCTTGATATAGGATAGTTTACTGTAATGCCTACATCATCTCCATTTTTGAATGATAGCTCCTCATGATCCAAGTCCTCCTCCTATGGTTATGGCTTTGATAACAAAAACTCTACATCCTCCCTCCTATATCATATAAAATATATAGGGATACCTTAAACAAGTATAAACTATCTCTACACCATCTCAAATGGGATATGCTCAGTATCACTATCTTGCCTCCCAAACACCCATCTCTAGATCTACAAGGCTAATGTGTGGTATAAGTATCCAACCCATACAAACCAAGTCTTTTATAATCTCTAAACCATCTCTAGGCACTAAGCCTTCTAAGTTACCTCAAAACCAATCAATATCCCTTAACCCACCACCATCCCCTATCATTTCCCCATTCCTCCTCCATTGATAAAATATGACTATGTGGTTTGTTGGTAGGTAACTGTCTATTGGTAGGCCCAATGGTCTCAGTACCCATATGTGCTTGAACTCCCAACAATGAAGCAAAAAACCCACACTAATGCCATAGTACCTATGCACTCTAAATCTCCATATCTCTCTATAGATATGAACCAATAAAACCTAGCCCCATCTAAAAATAGTCCTCTCAATCATAAACTCCATAAGAACCCATAACAAAACATAAGGAAACCTCCCCCTAACCAAATTTGGTAATGCATAACATGTCATCACTAACTACAACATAGTTAATAAGTGCCTTTCTCTATGGGCCCTCTAGTATAATGGCCTAATGCTAAACCCTCTAGAATGGAACTATGCATCTAATCTATCATCCCCATACACGAACTCCATATACTCATAGATTTACTCACTCTTTATGTGGTAGATGGGGTCTCCATGGATAGGTGGGCATGTCATTTGGTGCCCATTCTCTAACAAGATGGTCATCTCCCCCATCGATAGCCAAAATGTATTAGTTTCGAGGTCTTATCTCTCGATGAGGGAAACTATCATCATAAGATCTATAGGAAGGCACTAGTAATGGCACATCACTCTAAACCCAATAGCCTCCATATGTTACCAGTCCTCTATGGACATCAAATCTCTTACCTCCACAAAAATCTTAGGCACTGAATCTCATAGCTAGATTTGATCTTGCACCTACAAAACCATCATGTTAAAAATAATGAAATAATCCCATCCCTACTTATCATTTTCAAACATATGCCTATTGTTTCCTAAAACTCATACACCACTACCCCTTAGACTTTCCACTATCTTAACTTCTAATAGGTTACCTACACTTTCATATGTTCATCCATCTACATTACTATTATATTCCTTTCACAAAAAATATGCACTGATACCCCACCCTTTACTTAGTATACTCCTAACTATATAACCCATCAACAACACATTAATCCATATACTAAAACATTAATGTCATTTACTTACCTTATATCCCTTCCCCACCCAAACCCCTCCCATTAACAACCATTGATATTTCCCTTGACCATTGATAGTCTCTTTGGGGGATATTTTCCTCCTCGAGGTCGACCATCATCGGTTGGGTCAATTGACAATGGTCATTATTAGTGACCATCAATAGTGAACCTTGAACCCCTAACCTTTCAAACACCCCCCCTAAATACCCTCTTCTCACCCTTGTTCCACTTAATAAAACTCTTATTCCTATGCTCCTCACTCCCTTATTATTCTCCTTATTTTTCATAAAAATCCAAACCCTGTACCCTTCAAACCTAAAACCTAGGGAAATTTTTACCCAACAAATTTCCCATTCCCAATAACATCCACTACCTTTTAATCGCTATAAATTACAAATATTCACAAATTTAAAGTGGAACCTACCTCATTTCATAACCAGTGTTGATGTCTCAATCTTTGTCTTGCTACCCGACCACATGCATCTCTAACATCCATCTTAGTTCCACTCGATTACACTCTCACTCACAACCACTAATCTAGTCTCAACACCTCAACACCCTTTCACGCACTCATGAGTATTCTTCATACACAATTATTAGATATGATAAAACCATAAATTTGCAAATTTGTAAATGAGGACAAGTGTTTAACCATTTCCTTCTTTATCATGGTTTTAGGGTTTTTCACCCAACTATCACTGATTTTCTAAACCATCGATGGTTACCTAAATCTTGATAGTTAACCCAAACCATCAATGGTTACCTAACCATCACCAGTTATCCCTAACCATTGATGGTTAGGGTTATCCTTTATTTAATCCACCTTTCTCATCCTTTCTTACCTAAACTAAACCTTATATCACATATAAATGGGGCAACCCATTTCTTACCACACCTTGACCTATTCAAGAGTCACCTTCTCCCCCAACTAGTAAGAACTACATTAGGCCTAAAGTCTATGTTAGATCCACCCTCCATGGGACTATGTAGGTAGTATCTTCTTACCTAGTATATCAAGAGTTAGCTCAACCATACCCTACCTAACCAACCACTCAACCCATTTATCCACATCCACCTTGATGTTTGAATCTTTTAAAACCAACCTATTTGCATGATTTACAATGACCTTGCTTTGGTCATGATGACTGCCTTGACCAATTTTTCCATGTTGAAATTTTTCATTATGCACCACTTTGTGTGTGACCCAACCATTTATGTTTTTATCAGGAGAAATTCCTATCTTAGATACCTATGCAAAACACCAACCTTCTCTAGGAGACTTGATATGTGTGACCTAATCGGATAAAACCAATGATGGGGACTAGTTACCTTGTCCCTTATCCTAACACCTAAAATTATTATTATTAACATTGGTAACTTTAGTCTTTACATGATTTTGACTCTCATATTTAGTCATATTTTGTGCATGTATTGGCATTTAAAATGCTAGTACCTTTTTCATCACCCACCTCATGACCTCCATTTTACCTTTTATCAACCCATGACCTAATTTTAGTGTTACCTTATTGACTCCTAGTATGAGGTTGAATACTCTCCTCCTATACTTGGGACAACCAAACCTTGACCAGTCAATACTTCATTTTTGTTCTACAACTTAATTGACCTAAAGCCACACAATAAAAAGGGGAAAAATGTAGACACTCAAAAATGTCCCCTCAACTAGTTTTTGATGTCAAGCTACTTTGGACCTATCCTCAACCCTTAGATAACTATTCACTTAGCTATCTTACTCTTAAAAACACATTTATTTAATATGACATTCGTTAACAAACCTAAGTCATTTTTCTAAAGAATTTTAAAGCATCAACTTAAGACCCATTTTAAACCTTTTTATATTTAGGGGTCGATCATCAATGGTCAGCCTAACCATCGATGGTTAACCTAATCATTGATGGTCAAGTCTCCCACCTTTACACAAAAATTTCCAATTGTGAACAAGGCATGCACAAGTAAAACATGTAAACTTCTCCATGCATACCTTATATCTTTCCTTCCTTTTGAATTAGCATGTCTATCCTAGATTAACTTAGCAACTTCCTTCCTCCCCACTTATCAAGTTTGGGCTATAAATTAAGGGCTCTTGGAGAGATGAGGATCTCAAAAATTTATATCTAAGCTCTCTTATTTTCTTTAAGTAGGCATCCAAGACATTGAAACTCTATCTGAATCACTATTGAAAGCTAGAGTACTATCATGTTACTCATCTTTCTTTAGCTTGTTACTAGTCTCCACCCCACATTATTTAAGTATTATCATCTTATTTTTAGACTTTCCTTTCCTTATTAAAGTTTCTTGTTTAGATCAGACCACCTACACATTACCCCTCACCCCAAGAATCCATACTTCTCCTTCTATTCATCAACCACCTACCACAAATCCCACTTTAAATACTTTACCACACTTCTATAGGTAATCACAACTGATTAATATAACCATCGATGGTTATAACAACTGTCACTAGTCACCTAACTATTGATGGTTAGGAAAACCATCATTGGTCACCCTAATCACTGATGGTCACTATCAAGGAAAATATCATATTGTTATTTCCTCCTATTTCACACCCAATCAGACCCTATTTTTATTTTTGGCCTATCTATAGACCTTTCATTTCCATGATACCTTTTATTTAATAAGTACATTATTTAGTTTTTTGAATAAATATTCATGTTCTTATCAATTTATTATCTTTCATTTCCATTATCAAAACATTATTATCATTAGGGGAGTGGATTGACAATCATCTAAGGGATATTTCACTTCTTGGATTTAGCATTGCTAGGCATTCCACTCTTCATACTCATCTATAAAACAAGATATTTTAGTGTGGTCTTATTTCAGGTAGTCTTTCCTCACCAAAAAGGAGCTCTCACTTTGTCTAGTTATCAATGAATAAAATGTTACCTGGTACACACCCCTCGTCTATTATTTCTCTCCTTTTTATTGAAAGTAAAAATAGAGTAAGAATTAGTAGGAAAAAAATTGATCAAAGTCTTGTCCACTATGATACCATGTTGTAAAACTTGGCAAGGGTGGCAAGAAGCAACAAATTCCTTAATCTCAAAGTTTTGCTTCTTGAGGACATAGTACCTACACAGACCATCCTCACGAACATGAAGAGGATTTTGAATACATGGTTTGATTAACTCAGGGATACAAATACATTATTTGATAAAATTTATTTCAAGATAGCCCACTTAATGAAGGATGCCATGATTACCAAAGTGACCAAGCCTAATGGCTCCTTTATAGAAGAGCAAGAGTTTAGGGCATATATGTAAGTCTTCATTGCACATTTCCAATAGGATGTGGCCAGTGTCAAAAGAGATATAGAGGTAATTGATATTATATTATTTACTAATCAAAGGTTGTATAAATTATATGTAATATAGGAGGCACTCAGGCCCATACTCATAAAGCATGATAAGCTGATCCAGGACATATCTAGATTGTTCAGGCTCATGATCCTAGAATTTTTATAGATTGATAAAGATTATCAAGAATGTGATGAATTATGGACCCAAGAGGAGAATGAGAGGAAGTAGAAGCAACAACAAAAATATTAGGTAGGCTAATATCCACCTCCATCCCCTTAGGGATATTTAATTATGTTTTATATTTCTAATATAGAATATCCCATTGTATTATGGAATTATGGCCACATTTTTATATTTGGGTGCCACATATGGGCCCAATTTAACTTATCTTAGGAATTTTTTGAAGAATATAAATAGGGGTCTTCCCCTCATTTTTAATTAGAATACATTTTTTACAAAAATCAATACAATGAGCCAAAGAATTTAAAAGTTTGCCTGTAGTGTTGTTTTATGTAATTTTGTGATCTTTGAATTCTCATTCTATAGATGTATAATGACTTATTTATCTAGTCTAATCTTGGAAATATCATTTCATATATACATTTCTTAGTTTGAGATTAACACTAGGTTGACTAATCTGTTAGTATACTTGTTCAATTTTCAACTCATTTGCTACTAGATGTGCTTATGAAATTTACTATGGGTGAGTTATTTTTATGCAATGTATATTGCTAGATATATGAATTTTTCTTCCTTTGAAGATTTAATTATATGCATTTATCTTTGAGAATTACACTAGGGCTAGTATTTTCTAGTTTTATGTATTTTGCCTTTTGAAGCTAGCATAATTAGCATCTTTAGTCATTTCAAGCACCAACTTCTTTTTTTCCCTATCCTAATCTTTCTTTGATCTACCAATGAATCACCTTAGCTTAGATCATGCTATATATATCCATTGTTAATCTAAATTTTGGGCATTAATTAGAAAACATTAAAATAATTCATAAATATTAGCTATAAACTGTGTCACTCCATAACATCTATTATCCCTACAATAGGGTCTACTTGTAGACATTGAAGTGCTATTTACATCTTTGCAATTTGTGCTATTCTAAGAAATAGTTATATAAAAAATTAAGATCCAAGTCATTACAGGACTTTAAATTCAGTTTTAACTTTCCCCTTGTTCCCTAGTGACACAGGGAACACCAAAAGTGCATCAACTAGGAGGGAAAGCTAGTGTTAGACAGAGGGCCTTATGCAACTATTTGCATACATATTTTTTAAATTTTAAATATAATTCATTCTAAACTTGTTTAATTCTTTCAAAGTAAATGAATACTGTTAAATAACATTAAGGATTTACATTATATACACTATTCTTTGCATTCTTTGAAAGATTTCATCAAAATTAGTGTTTATTTGTGAAAATGTGATAAAATAATCTATATCTTTACTTAAATTCATGAAAATATAGGTGAAATACTCTATTATTTACACATATTAGAGGTTATTTTGATGATCTTTATAAAATTTGATATAAATCAACTAAAGAATTTGGATATTTGTGCAAAGATCATTCTCTAAGATGTTGCTTATATTGGATCTGGATGTTTAAGATATTAATTACTCCATTTTATTTAGATTTAGGTGGATATTTGGATATATTTATCATGAAACACTCTAACACTCTCTGAATATTTATTAAGGTGTAGGAACACTTTGATTTATTTGTTTAACACTGATCTTTATAGGTTTTAAATCAAAGATAGAAAATATTTGTGTAGATTTTTAGAATTTTGAAGTTTCTAAGCTTAGATCTTTAAATATCAAGGAAAAGATAATTGATCTAGTCTTTAATATGTTGATTAGGCTAATATTTGTGATATTTATCATTTACAGAGATTGTCTTTGTCATTCCTTTTCTCTTAGATCCCATCTTGCATCCTAGAGTTGCCTAAGATTTGAAGCAGATCTTGATCTGAACCTAGTACCCTTTAACATCTCTAAAAACCCATAGGGAAGATATAGCACACAAAAGTACATGTAGAAAGTCTAGAACTCAACTAAATTCTCCATCCAACCAAAATTTTCAACCATCAACATTCCTGGAGTTATGCATGACTTGCCTAGAAATCCAGAGAAGTATGTGGTTTTTCATCCTTACCCTTGACTTTTAGAGATGTAGCCTATGATTGGTTCCTTAATCCACCCAAGAAATTTTATCATAAGATGGAATCAATTAAATGACACCTTTATTGCCTAGTTTGATAGGTTAGTTAGCCTAGGAATCATGTACCAATAGTTTACCACCTTGAAGATGTACACTATCTAGGTTCCAAAAGATATACACCCTGACATCCCCACCATATAAGCCTATAAATGAATTAGCTTTGGAGATATACAAGAATTATTTAGATCCAATGACAATGATCTTTTTGAGAAGAGCTATAGGCATTGACACATTGCCCTTAGCCTATTCTAAAGAATTTCACATTGATGAGAAAATGAACCTATAGGGACATCCTACCTTTGCCATTCCCAATTATAATCCAAATCTATTAGATCTGAATGTCATTCCCAATATGAACTAAAACCAATCTACCTTGAACTAATTACTAGTGATCAACTAGTTGCCTTTGAGCCATACTACACCTAACCAATATCTTGGATTATTTAACTAAGCAAGTGCTAGGGCACATCCCTAGAATAATCAAATCATGATGCCTGTGAACAACACAAATGTCTAGGATACCACCTAGACCAAGAACCCAAAACCCCCAAAGGGAGAGTTATACTTAATACAAAGGATTGTCCAAAAGCTCACTAATTATTTCTTGGATCTCAAGAAGCAAATGGGAAATACTACTAAAATATCCAATATAAATTATAATTTCCAAAGGTATAGTAAAAATTTCAATAGGTGTAATAAAAATAGTGAACCCCCTTTGAGAAAATTACATGAGATCACCATCTATGAGATGGCCTTACCTAATTGGTGTCAAGTGCATGATACTCCTAGACATGGAGAGTTAGACTGTGTTGAATTCTATCATGCATTTGAAGCTATCCAGAGCTAAATAGAGGGATTTAACATGAATCCCACTAATCAAAATAATGTCAATAGATATAATAACTCTAATGATACCTCTAGATCACCCAAATCTATCCTCGTGATGGAGACTTATGACTTTCCTAGATAAGATGAGAATGAACTTGAGGATAATGTTGAAGAGGTACATGTTTTCCAATAGTACCAAAGAAGAAACTATGCCTTAAGGAGCAAAGGTTAGAACCCACCTCTAACAACTTTTACCCCACCTAAAAATCTAGATACACCTTTTGATGGTAGGATAAATAATAAACCTCCACACCCCAAAAGTAAAGAGAGTCAACTAGTAATGAAAGCCCCTTGCACAACATCAAAGGTTGGATATGATATTGTGGAAGACATGAAGAAGATCAAGGAAAAAATAACATTGCACAAACTCACACAAATTACTAAAAAATATGATTTCTTATCAAAATATTTAAATGAAAAGTCTAGATACAACAAGGATAAGTAGGCTCATTCAAATGTGGTGATGTACAAAAGCAAACTTGAGGTTATACCATTCCTATTAATTATTAATATATTTGGTAAGAATATCCATAACTGATTACTTGATTCTAGTCTTTTAACTAATATTTTGCCTCTAGGAATATGTGAGAAGCTAGGGTTAAACCTAGTTAAATATGAAACGGTGGTATTATAGTTGGACAAGTTGAGAGTAAAGGTGATAGGAAAATTATTAAACATTCATATGCAACTAGCCCATAATTCTAGGATACAATAGTTCATCGACATTTATGTCATTGATATACCTAAGGCATATGGATTATTAGAAAGCCATGATTGGACTAAATCCTTAAATGGATACATGCCTATGGATTGCTCTCATATGTGGATACCCTAGCAAGGGATCCTAAATCAAATCAAGATTGATAGAGAACCCAATATGAAATACATGATCATAGAATACAATGCCAAGAATTAAAAGGTAAACTACCAGTACTTTGAATTTGGTGTATATACTTTAGAAACCACTAACATTGTTGTAGGTGATAATAAGATGGAAGAAGAAATAAAAAGTTCATGGACATTGCACTTTGATGGTGCACAAACTAAATAAGGCTCATGCATTATAATTATCCTAAGAAATCCAAAAGGCAAAGAGTATCTTACTTATAGATTACAATTCTCTTTCACTAACAATTTAGTAGAATATGAAACTCTTATTCTAGGACTTCAATTTGAAATTAAACATAAGGTTAAAGAACTATTAGTTTATGGTGATTTTAGATTAGTTGTGAATCAAATTAGAAGTAGATATTAGTGCAAACTTTATTGTTTAAGAAAGTATAAATTTAGAGCATGGGATTTAGTCAAATATTTTGACTCATTCAACATTATATCCTTGCCTAAAGAATAGAACTAGTTGGTAGATGCTATGAATTCAATAGTAGCTAACTTGGTGCCTCTAGAATATCTAAATCTACAAGGATTCACCATAGAGATCATTTCATACCCCTCAATTATTGATAACATCAATCACTTCTAAGTCTTTAATGATGACTAGAAAATAATAAAATTCATGTACAATACTAGTGTGTTTGAGTCCTCTATTATAGATGAATAGGTTGAAATTTATGTGGAAATCCCAAAGGACAATGAAGATGGGGTAATATAGCTTAGGGAGAATAAGATTCCTAAGGGCATGATCTCTTTGGAAAGAATGTTTGACCTATAAAAATAAGGAAATGAAGCTAAGCATCCTAAAGTAAGTGGAAAGGACTATGAACAAGTTAAATTGGGAAGTCCTAAGAATAAATAGAATGTCAACATTGGTCTAGTTTGTACTAATGAAGATTTGAATAAATTTGTTACCTTCTTAACCATATTCAATGTTGTTATTGCATGGTCATATGATGACCTTAGGATATTTGACACTAGTGTGATCACTCACATTATCCCATTGAAAGAAGCCTATAAAACTTTTAAGCAAAGATAAAGACTAGTAAATCAAGTACTAGAACCACTGATTTATAAAGAAGTGAAAAAATTACTTTATGCAAGGATACTTTTCCCTATACAACACTCAACATGGGTTTCCAATCTCGTGCTAGTATGAAATAAGAATGGAAAAATTAGACTATGTGTTGTTTTATAGAATTTGAATAAATTTTATGAGAATGATAATTATCCCTTGCCATCCATGGATGAAGTCATATAACTAGTAAGTGGATCTAGAATGATGTCATTCCTGGATGGATTTTTAGGCTACAACTAGGCCTTGGTGAATAAAAATTATGGAATAATTATTGCCTTCACAACTAAGTGGGGAATGGTTTGTTTATAAATATATAAAATTCAGGCTTATCAATGTAGGAGCAACATTCTAAAGAGAAATGGACCATGCATTCCATGATTGATTAGGTAAATGTATTATTATTTACATGGATGATCTAACAATTTTCTCTAAAAATAGGGGAGATGACATAATGCATTTAGAACAAGTGCTAGAGAAGTGTAGAAGGTATGGCATTTCCTTAAACCCCAATAAGAGCATCTTTTGTGTGATTAAAGATAAGTTTATAAGACATGTGATCACTCAAGAAGGTATGACCATAGAACCTAAAATAATCAATGTAATTTTAAAGGTTGAAGTTCTAAATATTAAAAAAGAGATAAAATCTTTCTTTGGCAAAATCAATTTTGTAAAAAAAGTTTATTTTTGGTTTTATAGAAATAGTGAGGCCGCTCAATGACATGCTAAAGAATGATACAAAGATAGAATGGAATCCTAAAGTGAATAAGGCCTTATAATACATCAAGGATGCTATTGTCTAATCCCCTATCTTGTTAATCCCTAATTTTAATAAAGACTTCTATCTATACTGTTTCACTTCTGACCATATTATTGATACTATCTTAACATAGAAGGAAGATGACAAAGAGTACCTCATATCTTTTATGAGAACCAACCTAAAGAATGTAAAGATGAATTATCCTATCTTGGACAAGAAAGCTTACATGCTTGTAAATGCTATAAATAAATTTAGACACTACATCTTACGAAATAAGACATATGTTATAGTGTCTAATCTAGCTATCAAACTAATGCTAGGATACAATGAACTCATAAAAAGAAGAAGGAAGTGGAAGACTAAGCTTCAATAATATGACTTAAAGATAAAATATACTAAGTTAGTAAGTGATCAAAGTCTAATCCAACTCATTGCAAACACTAATCCTCATATTAATGTTTTACAGGTATAAGTGAACTAAGTACCTATTGGAGATTGGTACAAGGACATTGTTCATTATTTACTACATGGGGCATGTCCCTGACACCTTAAAAGGAAATAAAATAGAGCCCTTAGATGAATATCATCTCACTTTATGATCAAAATATGAGATTCTACCTAAGGCATGTTTCCATAATTAACAATACAAAAATCATGGATAATTTCCATGACAAATTAGTAAGTGGTCACCCTTTAAGGGACATCATTTCACACAATATATCAAGGGCTGGCTATTACTAGCCAACTATATTCAAGGATGCACATGCTCATGTGAAAAAATGCCATAAGTGTTAGGTGTTTGATAGAAGAGAAGTAAAGTCAACCATGCCTTCATAATGAATAATTAAGGCAAAACCATTCACATAATAGGGCCTCAACTTTGTAGGAGTTATCAACCCAAACTCCTTAGTGGGATACAAGTTTTTACTCTTAGCCATAGACTATTGCACAAGATGGACTGAAATAGTATCCACAAAGAATAATAGAATAATAGATGTCATCAAGTTCCTACAATAAAACATTATCACTCACTTTGGAACACCCCTGTCCCTAGTATGTGATAATGACATAACATTTGCCTCAACCAAATTTAATGAATAAGTGTATGATAATTAGATAGTCATCAAGTCTACCTCAAATTACTACCCTTAAGGTAATTGAGTGGCTGAGTCCACCAATAAAAAATTGATGAATGATATCAAGAAGTCTATAGAAAAGAAACTAAGAGAATGATAAACCTTAATGAAATTCACTCTATGGGCTGACAAGACCAAACATAAGCAGGCTCTTAAGACATCCCCATTCCTACTAGTTTATGGGCATCAGTTGGTATTCCCCATCACATTGAAGCTACCAAGGTAACTCTCAACCATGGTGACACATGGTATGCTATAGAGCAAGTATTCCTAGTTGTTATTCCCCATAGAGTTCCAAGTTGATATTCCCCACAACATGAGATGATAGTCAAGGTAATTAAGTGGCATGCTACATAACAAGTGTTCCTAGCTACTCAGATGATGCCATGTGCTTCCTTTAGTTTGACACATGGGAACTCTCAACCCATTAGATCTAAGACTTGCAAGAGCCTTCCAAGATTGACACATGAAAACTCCAAAGCTGTTCATTCAAATATTGATGATATATAGCTGTCTAAGGACCCTTTTGATAATGATGCATGCCCCTCTAAAGGACACATGTATTCCCCATAAGGTGGCATATAAGATCAATAAATCACCCTTGAGAGTAATTTATGGCTCCATTTGAGCCACACATTTAATATGAAGTCACCAGTAGCTATCTATAAGGATCTCAAGAGTAATCAAAAAGTGATGCCTATCTAAGCAAGGTCTTCATTGCTTATGAGAGTGACAAGTGGTACTCCCACAATTGACCAAATCAGATGTCCTTAGATCTCACCATGAATTAAAAGGTGTCATGTCATAGGGAACATATGAACCATCACATAAAGCCACATCTGGAGGACCTGAGAATAATTAGAAAGTACCATGTGTCCAAACTTAAGCTGACTAAGTAGCTTAGTAACATTTGGGATCCAAAAGTGCCTAGTTAGATCTGATGTGGCACACCAAATGTCAAGAGGGGTAAATATATAGATTTAAATCTAAAATTGATGGTAAATCAAAGGAAAATTAGTGCTAAGATTTGAATATAAAGGTGATGAACTTGCCATTAATGTTATATGAACCAAAATTACCATCAATGTTGTATTAATTAGAATAACCTTCAAAAGGATAATCAATTCAGATATTGCTACTCACATTTGAATTTAAAGACCTAATTATTTACCCTCTTTGATCTCTATGTTCCAAGTCAACCAAGATTGAACTCTTCATGAATTATGCCTAGACTGCCATTGTTAGAGCTATAAAGTTACAAATAAGTACATAAGAGGACATAAAATTACTATCTAAAATAGTATAAAAATGGAATAAGTTAAACCCTTGAATTTTGATAAGGGAATTGTCTATGGAAATGATGATTTATTTTATCATTTTGGCAATTCAATCATTTTTAAGGATATAGAGTTTATCCTTGAAGCCATAAACATAAGAGAAAAGCATTATAGCAGTGTCTACTCTAACATTGAGGGATTTGAGGATATTGATGATTCTAAAACCATGCCCCACATAATTTATCTTGCTTTTGATTTTCTTATAATCCAAGCTTTTAACATTCATAAAGCCATAATAAAATTAGAGGTCATGCCTTGAGTTGATGTAGTCTATGGAATCTTTGAGAATATGAGATACAAAGATGGATTGTTTAAATCCATGCACCAAGGGCTTACCATTTCCCTCATTTATAGGCCCAACTTTGAGAGATACTATGACCTACCCTTGTCACATCTTGACTACAACAAGAGCATCATCGAGGGTTGGTATAAGGTACATAAAATAGAGACAGTCTTAGCTTCATGGGTGATGAACCCAAATAAAGTGGTCTTCATGGATGAATAAGGGTACATACCCATCTGCCAATTTAGAAATGGGGTTAGGATTGGCCTCACCTTGATAAATAAATTTTTTGGCAATACACATATCAAATACATGGACATAAGGGTTATCCCATTATTGCAAATAATTCTAGAGGATAAATTAGTCCCCTCACATGGGGATATCATTAGTAGTAATATGATCATAGTCATTGAGGATACATGAATAAATAGAGCTCTATTATATATCATGAGCTATCTATTGGATGTTAGTAACTGTACAATTAGGGCCAAACACATGGACTCTAGCATGAGATGAAGTGTTTCCCCAGACATACTCTGTAATTCATATTCATCACTTTAAGCACCATATCAAGAATATTTTTATCTCCCTATTTACAAGTTAGTCACAGAGTGAAAAATGCAAAAGGCACCATTAGAGGTTAGAAATTCACTAAGATATATAGGTAGCTACTAGATTTACCCTAACTATACCATTAGCTAAGTAGAAGGGTTAATGCTAGATCCCCTTATGCTAGCAAGGTATGTGCCAATGAAGTTGGTAGAAGAATAAATATCTTATTTAATTTTCTATGGTGTTGATGGATTATTCAAGAAAAAGAAGAAGACCCATCCTCACAAGGCTCCTTATTATCTCAAGAGAGCCAAGGTAAAATGATGGAAAGATGTGATAGTAGTAGTATGGCATAGGGACTTGTACCTATTTCCCAAGGATGACTATAGGATGGGATCTAAGACAAGTCATTGCCAAACACTTAGCCAAGTTCAAAATAGATGTAACTTTGGAGTATAAGCACTAGGATAATGTACATGATTGGACATACCTCAATACCATGAATGATGTGGTAGTCTTTAAGAACACTAATAGGAAGAACATACTAATCGAGATGAGGCTCAATAGAGAAAGGCAAAAAGAAGACATAAGGAAACCTCAACTCCCACCTACTCATGGGAGTATGTTCAATACTAACTATGAGGAGAAGGAAGAAGAGGATGACACTCTTCTCATTAGAAATAGACCATGTAAGCCCCTAATTTAGGTTACTCCAAGTGGGAAAGATATGCCTACAAGATTTGAGAAAGGAGAATCAAGTGGTCATCTTGGCCCCTCACAATAACCTATAACTACCACTACATCTACTAAAGAAGCTACCATTGAGGACATAAGCCAACATGAACTTGTTGTTGTTTAGCTTGAAATATCCCCATATGGAATTGATATCTCATTAGAATAATTCTAGGTGCTATTTGGAAGAACTATTGATAAAATGTATACATGGAAGAGATCTCCCAAGACTAAAATGAGAGGAGTAATGTCTCCTTCATCTTCATCCTAGATTCCTAGTGTGATTTCCACACCTTTATCTTCTTTCTCATTTGTTATCACATTCACAACTCCCACTACTACTTTTTCTCCCTCTCCCATGTTTACTTCCCCAACCACTACTTCTTTTAGAGGTACCATTCCATAATTCATCTACCATGCCACTGCTAACATCCCACCTCCACTAGTCTCCCAAAGCATTAGTTCTAGGTAGTCTAAAGGCTCCATTCCTTTCTATTATACCACTAATTCATCCCTCTCCCTTGTATCTATTACACCCAAAAAACCATTGAGGCCCATTCCATAATAATTTACTTAGTAGAGGCCACCTTGTCTCACTCCAATAGCCAAGATGATTGGACCCCAAACATTGCCCTATTTATTTTAGCCATGGGCCCAACTAAGTCTTTATTTGATTTATTAGGCCAATCAAACCTATCAAATTTATATATCCTAGTTGTAACCTTTGCTTATTCCTTTTCCCAAGCACTCCCACTACGATCACCTCCTATTCAACCATCATCTATAGCCACCCAAAATTGGGTAAGGGATATGGTGTAGAAAATAAGGTTGGGGAGACCTCAATCAAGCCAATATCCCCCAAATTGGCATGATATTTTACCCTACCACTAAAACTATGAATAGTGTGATCATAAGACAAGTGGAGCAACCATAGTCAAGCTCAACTATGGTATATAAGAGTGAATAACCACTCTTAACTATAAAAAACAATAGGAAAGATGGCTATAGAGAGGTTTAGGAATATGAAGAGGATTAATATCTTCAATTTAAGCACAAGCATAATAAATCATTTCCATTATGCATGAGATGAAATAGGAACTAAAGAGACTAAGGAGAAAACATTACCCATTATGCTAGAAGGCACATTGATTTCAATTATCAATGTTGTGATTAGTGTTTTCAACCTCTACAAGGTCATGAAGAATAGATAGGGTGATGCAATACATGAAGCTAAGGTAGTCACAAATCTTGACCAAAGTATTATCTACTATGACACCATGTTGGAAAACATGGCAAAGGTGGGAAGAAGCAAAAAATTCCTTGATTTAAAAGTTTTACCTCTACATAGTGCCTACACAAACCATTCTCATGAATAGGAGGATTTTTAAGACATGTTTTGATCAACTCAAATATGTAAACACATCCTTTGAGAAAATTGAGTTCAAGATAGACCACTTGCTAAAGGACACCATGATTACCAAAGTGACCAATTCTGATGGCTCCTTCATGGAAGGGCAAGAGTTTAGGGTGAAGATGAAAGTATTCATTACACATTTCCAAAGGTTGTGTCTAGTGATAAGATAAATATATAGGTAATTGATATTGTAACATTTTCTAATCAAAGGTTTCAAAAGTTAGAGGCAATAGAGGAGGTACTCAATCTCATACTCATGGAGCATGATAGGTTGATCCAAGACATACCTAATTTATCTAGGCCTATGATCCTATAATTTGATCAAATTGATAAGGATTATAATTATTGTTCTAAAGTATGGACCTAGGAAGAGAAAAAGAGGAATAAAAAGCAACAACAACAATAGTAGGTAGGCCAACAACCACCTCCAGCCCTTTAGGGATATTTAGTTATGTTTTGTATTTCAAATATATAATATCCCATTATATTATGGAATTTTGTCTACTTGTTTGTATTTGGGTGCCTCTTTTGGGCCCAATTAAACTTATCTTAGTAATTTTTTTGAAGCCTATAAATAGGGATCTTCCCCTCATTTGTAATCAGAATACATCTATTACAAAAATCAATACAAGGAACCAAAGAATTTTAAAGTTTGTCTGTAGTGTTCTCTTGTGGTATTTGAATTCTCATCCTCTATATGTATAATAATTTAGTTTTAAAATATAATTTTGGAAATCCCATTTCATATATGCATTTATTAGTTTGAGCTTAACACTAGGTTGACTAATCTATTAGTAAACTTTCTCTATTTTCATCTCATTTACTACTAGATGTGCTCATACAATTTACTGTGGGTGAGTTATCTTTGTGTAATGTATGCTACTAGATATATGTGTTTTATTACTTAGAATATTTAACTGTATGTATTTATCTTTTAGAATTATTCTATGGTTGGTATATGTTAGTTTCATTTATTTTTCCTTTTGAAGTTAGCAAAATTAACATCTTTAGTCATTTCAAGCACCAACTTCTTTTTTTCCCTACCCTACTCTCTCTTAGATCTATCCATAAATCACCTTAGCTTAGATCATGCTATATATATCATTTTTTTATCTACATTTTTGGAATTAATTGGTAAACATTAAAATAATTCACAAAGATTAGCTAGAAACTATGTCACTGTTTAACATCTATTGTCCCTACAATAAGGTCTACTTGTAGACTTTGAAGTGGTGATCACATCTCTACTATTTGTGTTATTTCAAGCAATATTTGAATAAAAAACTCAATACCCAAGTCATTCTAGGACTTTATATTGAGTTTTAACTTTCCCCTTGTTCCCTAGTGACACAAGGAACAATAAAAAAGTATCAATAAGACCAATGTAATCACATGAAGGCCTAAGATACATTTTAAAGATTATGGAAACATATAAATAGTAATAATACAAGATCAACAATCAAACAAAAACACACACAAGATCATTCAAAATAAATTTAAAAGGTAATGGTCCAAGTTGACCCTAAACAAGGGGCATGTTTAAATGTTGTAAGAGTGAAGGGACAAGACTTAGTAAAATGCCCATAAAAGCAATAATGACATATTAAAATGTCCATACAATAAATAATGACATATGAAAATGTCAAAGAAAACATACGTAGGCATGGGGCTACAAGAAAAATAGTATATTTAAATTCTCAAATAGGGAATGCAATATCAAGGCAAGACACTCAAGGAAGTGCATAAAGGATACCTTAAGAAACCAACATAAACATGACATAGTAGCCCATGGATTGAATGTGTTAGCAAAAAATGTCAAGTGCATAACATATCAAGTACCCTATGTAAGATATAATCATGAATAAAGGTATGTGTAAATACATATGTAAAATAAAACATGATAATGAAATGTGATTATCAAACCGTTTAACCTATGTGTATCAAGATAAAAGAAGTAGATGCCTCCAATGTCTAAATGACATGATTAGAGGGAAGGCCCAACATCTTCAATATAATTAGATAATGCATTTGTGTATGCATATATCAAACTCAGATATAATTTTGATACACATGTGTGTATATATAAGTAACTAAATATTCCATCCACCAACATGGAATTAATATGTGGTCATAAATCACTAGTAGGAGTAATAGCAGTAGGGGTTCATGGAATCCATCATTGAGTGCTATGTGGTTTCTTTGGAATAACCATAATAATAACATGATTAGGTGTTCTATATATCTGAACATGGTGTATAGTAGATGGGATTACCACGAAATACATTATATATCTCTAATGTAATGGTATCTCAAGTATTGGCCACCTACTAAAGGGTATTGCCTATTGTTTACCCTTTTACAATGAATTAACCTTTTTAGGCTTGTTAATTAACTATATGGGTATAATTTTCTCATGTTTAAGAGGATATCATAGTTTCTCTTATTCAAGAGGATGCTCATATGTAATTACAAAAACTATAATTACTTGATTGTCATGAATGTATTTAACAGATCCATACACTCTAGAAGGTACTACTCAAAGTGTATAGATCCAATGTATTCCCAATACAACATAAAATATTCCCATGGAATGTACGACTAAAAAGGTAGTAAACCCATGTGCAAGATCAACCTATAAAGGTAGGTTAATCTCTCCAAAAACCTTTTAAGAGGTCCCATCAAATGCTCCAACTGATCTAGTAGAAGGATGCAAATCATGATGAGTATAATCCAAGTGCGTAAGTAATGTCATGGTGCAAATGTTCTCACTTGCACCATTATTAATCATAATACTACATATAGGGTGCTAATCAAGGTATTCTCAAATTAATAAATAATGAAGATTAGATTCATCATCCTTAATATTACTTTCATAAAAATAAATAGATGGTCTCTAAACCATAAGAGGTATATTTCATGTGTAAGTACCAATAACCCATCTAGTGGGTTCCTATAATGTGATGGAGAAGGATGTGCATTAAATTCCATTTGTAATTTTTTATCCTTATTAGAATGGTCTTGAAAAATATTTTTATATATATATTTTTGGTGATAACTAGGTTATGAACCTAATTCCTTTTAAGGATCATCAAATAAAAACTTTTGGTAATCAATAAGATCTTATATCTTGTGTTTTAAGGTAAAAAATATATTTATAGAATGCCTTGGTTCCTGATGATAATCACAATAATCATTCACATCATATCCTTAAGGTATAGGTTGACTCATATCAATGTATATAGGATGAGGGATATATAATCTAACACTCTAGTAACCTTGGTAGTAATGAAGTTGGGGACTTAGGTAAATAAGATAACTATTTCCTTGGTGCATTAGATAAAACAAGCTAATAGGTTGTAAAACTCTATTAACCATGGTTGTTGTTTCATTATTAGGCTTGGGAGGTTTTACCTTATAATTTGGTTTAATTATGAACTTAGTACTATATGTAGCTGTAATTAGTGTGATTGCTACATACATGAGATTATTTAATGAAATAAGCTTCATTTTATGGTCCCATACAAAATGACATACGTCATCAAAATATTTGAACTTATTAAAAATAATAGACTCATGTAAAATAGAAAGTAAAATTTTCATGAATATGTGTTTCAACTCCTTATCTACAATATTATTGGTCATTTTAGCTATAATTATCTTATATCTCAAGAAATATTTATTGATAGGTTCATTGGTTCCTTATTTGATTTTGGAAATCTAAGCATAGGAAACACTTTCACAAATATTAATGGAAAAACATATTAAAAATTTATCTACAAGAGGTTTGAATGATTTCCTAGATTGGAGAGGTAAACCATAGAACCACCTCAAAGCATAGTCTTTTAGGATTCTTGGAAATAATTTGGTCAAAAGTTTATCAATGAAGGCATAATCAAGGCATAATGCATAAAAAGATAAAATATGATGTTGACGTTCACCTTTGCCATCATAAAATGGAAATTTAGGTGAAATAGAACTAGTTGGAAAAGGGTGAAAATATATCTCAAGTTCAAGAGGGTTATGCAAGACATTGAAAATCAATAGCATGACAGAATTTTAAATCATTTTGTAACCTTGTACTCCAAGGTCTTTATAACTTAAAGGAGTTTTTTAACCATAGACCCATTGGGATTTAGATTAGTAAGTTGAGTAGTCACCGAAGGGGATGTAAACATGGTTTGAGTAGTAATTATAATTGAAGATGATATATGTGTTGAAATAATTGGTAATTCCATAGTAGATGTAGTAATATTAGTTTTAGGAAATAAAGTATTAAACACATAACTCGTGCCCCCACTAGATGTATTATGTTGTAATGTGTTCAAGGGGAGGGATATTTAAACTATATCTTTTGAATTTTTTTTCTAGTATAGTTATTAGGATCTCATTAAGATATTCAGTGTTGTGACAAATAAACACATGAAACAATGCAATTGATTGTACTTGATCATGGTCTATTTTCTCATTTTCATTTGTTTCATGGTTTTCATTATTATAATCTTATTATATGATAACCCTATTAGTATGTTTTTAATTTCCAACATGGGTATCATCATGATGCATAGTATGATATTCCTCATTGGTTTTAGACATCTTAGATGGTGGGAGAGGAAGCTCAATGTGTTTTGTATGCATAGTTCCAAACTTAATGCTATTCTTAAGTTGCATGAAAAAAAATAAAAGTATGAAAGGAAAAACTATAACAATTTGAAACCCTAGCTAGTTAAAAATCCTAGGAATCAAAAAAGTTTACATTCATATGAACTAGGTTCACCAAATATCTAACCCTAAAATCTTGGTTATATTGGGTTTATATAGACATAAAAGGGATATATAAATGAATAAGCACAAGGGTGATAATCAAATCTATAGAAGGCCAATTGGGTGTTAAACTCAGATATAATGTATGATAAATTTATAAAACTAAGAATAGACTAAATATATAAAGTAAAACTAAGTTATGTATGAAATTAAAAATAAGGAATGTGCTCAGATAGTTTTGATGATAACAAAATTCTATATCTATAAAATGTAGAAATTAGACTAGAAGACTATTCTAGAATAGTTATTAGATTATAGATTGGATGTTTTTGGATCCTTGAACACTAATGTCAGCCTTGGATGGTTACATTAACTCTAATATTTGGGTTCATTGCAAGTGTCCTATACAAAATACCTATTGGGAAAGGAGGTAACCACTTAGATGCTTCTAAGTTTGATTTTGCCTTCAATTTAGTGCATTCAAATCTAGGTCATGGATTATCATCCTCATGAAATTATAAAACCTTAGTTATTCATATTCATAGTGACCTTAGGTAAAAATAGGTTAGTGGGCACATGGTGTTGAATCATCCCAAAGACCACAATATTAGTGGGCACTACCTATATAGACAATACTTTGAAAATGGCCTCAGACTAAGGTAGTTATCCCCTTTGTGTTGGCTTGTGTGTGAATCATGTTACATGTGATAAATAAGTACAATAATGACCTATCTTGTAACTTAGAAAATTAGGCTCTTGGGATTCTCCTTTAGTAATTCAAACCTATAAATATGTTATCACTATGACTCATATGGAAATAGGAGAAATTTGAGAATATTTATTCAATTAAATGCTTTGATTAGTTACCTTGGTCCCTTTTAGCATTTTATAGGTGAGGAATGAATTAGGGTTCATATTGTATTTATATCAATCCCTTTGGAGAAGTAACTCAGATTAAAATGCTTAGACTGACCATTAAGATACATTTCATTGGTAAAATAGATGACTCTAGGGCACTAGACACTTTTGACAGGTTAGGATACTAGCATCGATTCTAGTGTCTATCTTGGACATTAGTTTTTAGGGAGAAGAATATAGGTATAGGCTTAGAACTTGTAAAAGTGGAAGATAAGTATATTTTAAGAATTTTGGGTAAGATAAAAGGCTTGGGTCATCAACATAAGATTTATTAGACTAAGGGATAGGCCAAGGGGCATAAGATAGAGTAGATATGAGACTTGTGAAAGTGAGAAAAGGTCCACAACTAATAGAAATAACCAAGGTCTAATATTTCCAAGTGTATAAGACTAAGGTGATATATAATCCATAAATATCATCTACACCATGTCTTGATATGTTTATGGATATTTTTTCTTGTACCATTTTAGTGTCCCATATTTTAGTGTTCACATAAAATCAAGTAACTTGAATTGATTATATGTTATATTATGGATTAACTAGTATGCATCTAATGTAAAGAGATGGGCATTTGTGTCTTTAGTGTCCTTACCAAAAATTGGTAGCTTAGTTTTTTGGGCCATTTTATTTTGACTAGAACTTAGTTTTCCTCTTATTTATTGATTATTACTAGATTGTAACTTTTTATCTTATTGTTTTTATTTTTGTTTTTCTATGCGGTATTTTTTATTTTCCTACACTTTTATTCCTTACTTTATCTCTTTCTAATTGAAATTATAATTACTTTTTTGTATTACTTATTTAGGCTCTCTAACTATTAAATCCTCACTTTTTTTTGTTTTGTGTCACTATTTTTCAATTCTTCTTTTATATTTATCCTTTCTTTGAGTAGTGTCTCCTTTAGTTTTTGAATCATTATAGAAGACAACAATTGGTTCAAGTGATTCAAATTATCAAACATTAAGAGTCACATGATGAAATGGTAGTGCATTAATTAATTGAGAAGTTTTTAATATGTTTTAACTCTAATATTATTGAAGGTATATATTAATTTATACCATAAAACACATCTTTTCAAGCTGGAAGCTATTAAATATAATTTTTGATCAACAAATTCATTCACAACACAACTAGTTTGACAACTAGTAATTTTGGGATAGTTTTTTTGGTACATAGCTTCAATTTTAAAGAGTAAAAAAAAAAATTATTTGAAAATATAATTTTCACTCCATAAAATCATTCAAAACTTTCTTAGCTAGGTGGGGGTGGATGGGGGGTGACATCATTTGGAATCTCATTTTCCTTAAAATATTTATCTTCTTCCTCATTATCATTAACTATTGCTTCTTATTCATTTTTTCATTTTTAACATATTACTTCTATTCTAATATTTCCTTTTTATAGTCATGTTTCTCACTCATTTTATATTATATCTTTCTCTACTCTATTTTTTACCAATTTTTATAAATTTATTTCATTTTATTTTCTATTTCCCCTTCTCCCTCTACATTTTCTTCTTATTTTATTTCATTACCATCTTCATTGATTTATTCTATTTATTCATATTGTGTCTAACTTAATCTTATTATATTTGTCAAAGATCTTCTTTGGAATTTTGATTCAAAAGATTATCTTTTGTTAATTTCACATGTTTTGTGTGAACTTACTGCATCCAATTTAGGTCTATTTTCCATTTTCATACCATCCCAATAGTATTTTTAGGCATCACTAGTGATAAATTTAAATTTTGTTTGACTAATGATTCCTATTTTTTATTTTTATTCTCTTTCTATTTTTTATTCCCTTTTCTATATGGAATCCTCACATAATTATAAATTTTCCTTCTCTCTTTTAAAACTTAATTATCTCATTCTTTCTTATCTTTCAACCATTTATTTTTCTAATTTAAATTCCATGTGTTTATTATCTAATTATAATCTCATTTGTTCTTCTACCTTTCCCATCTTTATTTCCTAATTTTTATTTTTATGTCTTTTCTCTACTTAATTCTTTATTTTCCTCTTTACCATGGGGTTTCCTTTCCCTCTTTTCATCTTTCTAATTTTCTTTTATCTTCTTATCCTTGTATTATCACTAATTTTTGTTCTAATCATTTGTTAATTTTTTTTTTAATTTATTCCCTTTATCCCTAAAATCATTGTGTATTATCTTTCAATAGTCATTTCATTTTGGATACTCTTATTAGGATCCCCCATCTTTATCTTCCACCATCCCCTAGGTGCATGCCCCCTATAAAAAATTATATACCAATTTTTATTAAGATGTCATCAACCAACATCATAAGGATTAAAGTAAAAAAAATTCAATAAATCTACCTTGTGGAATTTTTAGGAACTATAATTTATTTTCATAAAAATTTGTCCAAATAGATATTTTCCAAGGTATGATAAATGATTTGAAGGTTGTCTTAAACTAGTACTCCACCATGCATGTCCATAGTTCATCTATCTCTTCTAGTATTTTTAATTTATCTATTAATCAATTGATTAGTTTGTTAATTCATATTATATATCCTTGTGTTATTTTGGTTAACCTTAATACCAAGGGAAACAATAAGTATACAAATGTTATAAAAAAATCTTCATTATGCAGTCTATAAAAGTTGTTTTATAATTGCTCAATTGTAGTCTCCATTTTTTATTCTTATTAAATAAACTATTTTGTCTTATCTTCCCACCACTAATCTATTTTTGTTATAATTAGTTTTAAAAATATAAGTGAGTAATTTTCCTTATTCATTAGTTTGTTTGGAACCTAGGCCCAAACATCAAATTTTGACATGAAAATTACATCAAACTATGAATTCATAGTTTGGTGTTCTAGATTATCCTAACATCTAGGGAAAGTATATGTTTATATTATTTTAACATACATTATGTTTAATAAAACATAACATATTTTGTGCATAAATATATTAAATATGTTAGAGTTAATTCTCATTAAATAATATTTACATTTACATATGGTAGTTAAAAAATTTAAGCCTTATGTATATAAATATCAAATTACAAGATATGATAGGATGATCTCTTTTCACATAATTTATCACTAAGTCTAAATAAAATGTTACAACTCAATAGTCATAACATTTTAGCCTGTATCTATGTCCCTATTTAGTTCCATAGGATGCTATAAGTATAATTGATGTCATGGTAGATGTCTATGGCTGATTGATGTTGTGTTATTACCATTGAATTTGGTGGGTTGCCTTTTTTTTATTAAACTTCATGAATAATCCAACCAAAAACACTTCAAAAATAGCTTAGGGTATTTAATTATTTAATTATGCAATCTATTCTTATAACCTTGATGATAATATCTTAGAGTTCAAATATTGTGCAAAAATCATATGCATATTTATAAAAACATATTTAGTGATTGTTATTGTAGAATCATACTTGGAATTTAAGTCCATAGTGTATTTTTTCCTTTGAATCAACCATGTTTTCCACTAAATTTTGATTTTTTGGATTTATTTAAACCTTTATATTACACAATGCAATTCTATCTATCCATTTGTCTACATCCTAAGTGTCATGTAGTCCTAGGGTGGATAGTTAGCTTACTCATTTATTGTTGAGTGTGCAACAAATATGGATTCATGTAATGACACATAGTCTATCAATGTAACCATGACATTGAAAATATATTCCATCTATGATTTAAATAATTATGTGGTACTTAAATTTAATAAGAATTTTTATGTGTCACCTAAAACTTCCCAGGTATATGATCTCCTAAAGGGTAAATTCTTAAAAAAGGTTCCATGGGGGCACATGAGTAAAATGGTGATGTGTGGCCTGATTTGATTCATTATATCTAGTGTCTTACCATATCCAATAGTTTGAAAAACTTATACACATCATGGGAGTTCAGTAGTAAAGAATTCAAATAAATGTTAGGTTTAAGTTAGATATAGCTCCTAGAGCATACAATATTTTTATTAATCATGGGACCACAAGTACCTAATAAGTATGTGTAAAATCTAGTTAAGTAAAATGCATTTTTTTTATTGAAAAACAATAATAAACTAAAAAAGTTTTGAGTCATTAGAATATGGAAAGTAATAAGATCACATGATTATGGAAGTCCACTTAAGAGATATTAATTTTTAATCACATAAACATGTATAGTCAATCACTTAACCAATATAAAATTAGATCTGAAAAAGATGACAAGCATAACCTGAGATAATACTAGAAGACTAAATTGAATAATTATAAAGGTTTGTCAAAATTTTAAAGTAATGAGACCACTCAAAAGTGACCTTGACATGAATTCACAAATATTAAAAGGTTCAATACTTCATGAAAATGTATCATTTGAAACCAAAAAATATTTTAAAAGAAATTTCACATGAGATTTTCCATTATTTTATCTTAAAATTTCTCAAAAAAATTCATGTATTTTTTGGTGTCTCTATTTATTAAAAATAAATGGGGGTGTGTTGGTCACAAAAAATGACCACTTTACATGGAAAATACTATCTTAATGTTTATAATATAGAATTTTTTGTTTGACCTTTAACAAATAAAATGGAGCATGAAAATAAATTTCATATCATCAAAGGAAAATGAAATATTTGATTTGATTTTACCACATAGCATAATAAAATTTGATTCCTATGAGAAGTCAGCCATGTGTAAAGACTGTTTCATTAACCTCTACCTTTGAGTTTTTTAGATAAATAATAGGAGTAATCTCATGATTCAAACTTATAAAGGGTATTTTTAATTTTTTCATTCATTTTCAAGGAAAAAGACTTGACAATTACTCTAATGTTAGCCATGCATCCAAACCCCCAATAGAGATACATTTGGATCCACCCTAAGCCTTTATCCATTACCAATAGAATATATATAGCCCCATTTAAATATGCACAAATCACTTTATTTTAGGAGAATTTTTTTAATTTTATTTGAAGATTTCATATTCTCCTTTTTATTTTGATTTTTTAAATTCTATCAAAAAAGGGGTTAAGAATCAATATAGCCAATGCATAATATAACCAATATAGCCAATGTATTATTTGGATTTTGAGACTTTTTTGGTTATGAGTTTCCTTGTTTTATCTAGATTTTGAGCCTTATTTAGTATTGGGTATGGTTCCTTTCAAAACCATTTACATTTAATAAAAAAAAATGTATAAGGGTTAGTTCAAGAAATTTATTTTCATAAATGATTTTTCTTTTTTTGGTTTTATATATATTGAGGTAAATTTTAACACGATAAAGTGTAGTAATGAATTAATTTAACATTGAAAATTATTCTCAATTAATGTGATAATCCTTACAAAAATATACCATTTTCAATTGAAAATGTGAAACAATATGACATGTTTGATACCCAAAATATAATTATATTTCCTAAAATTTTAACACTTGGTTGTGAATTCATTACTTATTTAGCCAATTTTAAAGTGAAAAAGGTTCTCAAAGTTATGGTTCTGAGGAGTTATGCATTAAAAACTAATCTAAGAAAATGAGATAGCCAAAATGAAAAATAAACAAGGAAAGTAAAGTGTAAAAAATAACTAAAAAACCAAAATTAAAAATAATATAATCTACTTTAATCCTATAATACTCCTAGAATAAGACTCATAGTATTTATAGGATGGATGATGATGGAATAACCAAGAAGTAGCGATTTAAGAACCACCCACTCAATGGTAGAGATACATACTTTATCTTAAAGTCTTTATATTTAAACACATTATGTCCCAAAATATCTAAAATCTAGTTTGACCAATCCAAAGAGGATATAACTTCAATTTTTTTACTTTATTCTCATGTGACTTTCCCTAGAACAAGATCAAGTATAAGATTATGAAAAACTTGAATTTTTATCTTTTATTAAACCATATATCCACTATGTCCTAATTTCTACTAATGTTTTACAAAGATTCATCTTGAGCATTTTCCATTTAGAGTAAATTGAGTAATCTTGATTCTACATGGTCATCTTTTCGCATATAATTTCATGTGAATTGTTAAGTGTGAATTTTTAAGGTAATGGAAAAAACTAGTTCTTAATAATATACAAAGAGATATGGGGATGTTTTCAAAGCTTTTTTTTCTCTTAGTTATATTAAACCATGCAACATACCTCAATAGTAAATGCATATTCCTTGGTTTATTTATAGCATACTTTTTGATAGGCTAAATGATATTTTTATTTTTTTATTTTTCAATGCTATTACCTTATGGATAATAATTCAAAGAGAGATTCAATATGATATGGTTATCATAAGACCATTTAGTAAACTTATTTTAATAGAATGTAGGTCCATTATCATAAAAAAAAGAAAAAGGAGTACCAAACCTCATGATGATATTCTCTTCAAAAAACATTATAATTTTATTAGGTGCACTACTTTTTGTTTATACTAATTTAATCCATTTAGTGTAATAATCCATAGTGAAAATCATTAATCTCTATCCCTTGGTGGAGTTGGGAATGAGGACACCAATACAATCAAGTCCTCATTGGGTGAATGGTTTGACCTTGATTATTGGTTGCAAAGGTGTGGATGCATGCATTTCCATTTTGGAAAATACTTGACATTCATGGAAGGTTATCATGTGGTTATGAATGTCTTTGAATATTTTGGGTCAATAATACCTCTATGAAATGAGCTAAGATTGACCTGAAACTATCCTATCTCAATATATAGACTCAAATAAATTAAATCAAATACATACCATTTATAATTAATGAATCAAGATATGACCAAATAGATGCAAAAACCTAACAAGGGGATCACCTAAAAGATAATTTCAAGAGAAAGGGTTCCAAAGCCTTGAAGAAATCAACACCATTAAATAAATTTAACTAGGTATCTATTTTTTAAGTAGTTTAATATTTCAATCATGTGATGTAAGTAAAGGTATTGGTTATAAAAATATAAAAATGGAAAAGGAGCTATAATAGGCAAATGGGGCCCTAAGATATTATTGACCAATTTTTCCCCTGAGATAAAAAGGCTAACACTTATAGTTCAAAACTTGAATTGTCATGCCTCTTAACCTTTTTTTTATAGCCATTTTGGTTTTGTGATGTTCTAAAATGGTCTTTTGGAAGTCTCATTAGAATTATTGAGGTTTTGACTTCTCTCAAGTGTCTTAGAGACCTCAAAACCAACTTAGAGAATCCTAGGTTTGTGTCATGATGTGTTAAGATGAAAAATAGTGTCTCTCAAGTAATCCCACCCTTTGACCACCTTGAATGAGAATTATATACATGTTTTGGGGAAGTTAAGTTTGTTTTTTAAAGTTTAAGGTAAATGTCATAAAAAGGGAAGGTGCATATGGTCACGTCTAATGTATGTCTAGGCTTGTCAAGTCAATATGAAAGATAATAAGGATGAAATGTATGTACAAGAAAAAAATTAAAAGTTTAAGAAAGAGATTTATAATGTGATAAATTTTAGGATTTGGTCAGAGAAATGTTAGAACCATAATTGCTTATAGGTTCAATGTACAAAAGAGAATAAATCACTCCAAGAGGTAGTTTGGTTGATTATATGGGTATGATGGGATCATATTAAAATGGATATGAATTTAGAGGTGTATTTTAAACTCCATAAGATCAATTTAATGAAAAAAAATCTTGAAAAAATCCAAAAAAAGGAAATAAATGCATCTAAATCTCCATCGAGCACTTGGAAGACTCATAATGGTCAGTTTCATATGATTATTCCATACATAGGAGAGAGAGTGGTGACCTAATATATTAAGTATATAAGGGGAAAATAGTAGCATTAAATTTGGTGGAATTATTTATTTGATACATTCCCCTTCCTTTATGAAATATTACTAAGAATTTAAGGTGCTAAAAACTACCTATAAACCTTGCAGGCTCAATTTTTGCCTTTTGGATGTACTTTGGAGTTTGATGAGGGAAAAATAATGCTATAAAGACCATTTAATGATGCCAATGGAACATATAGAAACCAAAATAATTTAATATAACCATGGTACCAGTCTTCCCATGTTAATAGTTGGTGTTTTGTCCAAATTTACAAGATCAAACAAGTTTCATGAGGAGTATAAGGTGTTTTCTACATAAGTGAGATAGAAATTAGGTGATTAATAGGTTTTAAAAATGTAAATACAAATATTATAAAAAAATTATCATGAATAAAATCCAATAAAGGTATATAGAAGAGGTAAACCCTTAGATTTTCAATCAAAGAACTCAAATGACCACCTATAGGTGTGTGACAGTCAGAATGTGAAGAAGTGCTATTTTGCTATGGAATGAAGGTGTTAAAGACATATGATAAAATATAAATAGGTACCTAATCAAACTATTTTATATGCCCAAGGATCACCAAAGTGTAAAGAGGCATATGGAGATGATGAAACTCTAGCATGATAGTCTACATGCCTAATTGAAGACCCCAGACCTGCCTGCCCAAACAATAGATAAATGTGCATGTTTTACTATATATTAAAGTCAATAAAAATTTAAGGACAAAAAATGAAATATTATAATGTGTTTATAACTTTAAAAATGATAAAAACCTCAAAATAAGGCATTATTGAGCCTAGATAGTCAAGAACCTAAAATTACCTCTTACAAACTTGTTTAGGGGAGATGCAAAAGAAAGCCAATTTGTTTTTGGAAAATATGGAATGGGATATTTTAATTATGAATTAAAATTATTTTAAGATAAAAAAATGAGGTTATTCATAGATGGGTAGGGAGAGATAATTAAAAAGAGAGATCAATAAGCCTAAACAAACTTAACTAACACCTAAAAGCAAATTTTAGAGGAGTAGATGAAAGGGAGTTGACCATTGCTTAAAAATGAGGATATTAAAATTAAAATAGGTATATTCATGTGAATATTAAAATATCACAATGTTATAATTGAGTTTTAAATTGATTTATGGTAATGAAAGGCCTAAATGGGCTAATTAAGCCTAGTAGGCCTAAATGAGCATACATAGGTCTGTCTATGGAAACCAAATAGATATTTGAGTATGAAAATAAAATAAATAGTTAAACTAGGTATTTATGAGTTTAAATAATTTTTAAAAAAATTTAAAATATTATTTCATGAGTTTGATCCACTGAGAAAGGAGGAAAATGCAAAAGAAAACTTCTTAGGGTCATCCTAGTATGACTGTCTATAAAACCCTACAATGGTATAATACATGTTATAAAGGTTATGAAGGTTAAATGACATATATAACCATATAAAAATTACTTTAACTATAAAAAAAAACTTTTTTATGTGATTCCAAACTTCAAAAACACATTTACCTCTCTTCACGCATGTTTTTCCCTACTCGAGTTCATGGTTATAGGCCTGATAGATCAAAAAACTAATTTATCACATGTGATATCACATGAGTAAATGGATTGGGGAAAAATTAGGTTGTGGAAGGTGTAAAGTTTTTTCTAATTAAGACTCCTAGTATTATTTTCTTGTTCAAGGTCCCAAACTCTATGAATTATTACCAAGAAAGCAATCACTCTAGACCCTATATTTACCTTGTAGAGGAGCTCGAGAGAGCATAATCTTTTACTTAAAAAATTAATGAGGTTTTGAATGGGAATAATTATAATTTTATATTATGGATAGGTCCCTCCATTTACATCCTATTGTGTTAGGAGAGAGAAAGAGGATCTATCCTCTATGAATAATCATTAAGACTGAAATAAGCCTAAAACCCTCCTACAACCCTCACAGTGACCCAATAGAATAAATCAACCTCCTAAGTGCCTAAATTGGATTTAAATGACTTAGAAAATCATTAAATTACCTATACAAACCAATAGTTATATGCAATTGGAAATACAATAGATCTATAAATCAATCCTAGCCTAAAGAAGATAGATCCTAGTTACACTTTCGATTGGGGATGCATTAGATAATCAAGGTCATGACCAATATGGATCAATTAGACCTATAAAATGGATATATTACCATAATAATATCAATAGGGATGGTTATAAATCCTACAATCAAGTAAAAATACACAATAACCATAACTAATTCTAATGTTTTTATATTCACTAAACTAATAACAAGTAAAGCAAAATCTAATCTAGTGCTCACCAAAGCTTGTGGAAAAAAGTGGGGGTAATAAAAATGAAAAGTAAACATGCATATAAGATAAATAATCATTTAAATTTATGTGAACTCCTAATTCATGGAAGATAATTATAAATTCATATTTATCTACTCTTACAAAGGAGGAACAAAGTTAGGAATACTTACCTTTGAAGATAAACCTGCCGAGCCTCAATATCTCCCTTGGCTAAGGTGATTCACAAGAGGTTTTTTTGGTATTTAAGGATGAAAAGGATAAATAATCTCTAAGATATAAAACTTGCTAATGCATCCAAAATAATTCTCCACAAGACAAGATCCATATCTCTAAAGAAATTATGAAACCTTAAGCTTACTCTTGAAGTAAAATGGGGGATAAGTAGATGCAAAATATATCTTACTTATTATTCTCTATATGATAAATAATGGAAATAAATGTGTTTATATAGATGGATATAACCCTAATCTCTTATAAAAAATTTAGTTGACAAGGTTAACCTAGTCTTGAAATTGATAGAAAAATAACTAGATAATGAACTATGTCATCCATGACCAACTTAGTTCTTAGTAAGCTTTGTCAATAACAATACAAGGTCGATGTGGCTGACATTGTCATGTAAACTACCAAAAAGGGTTTTAATTTAGGTAAAAGGATAATGAAGATGTAAATGACTATGGGAGGGTGCAAAATAGGAGGAAATGCTTAAGATAATTGTTTTTAGGAGATAAGTGTGTATATATTAAGTGGTAAAAGGGATAATAATGTTACAAAACACCAATGGTATACCCACCTCTTTCCTAGTGTACCTCTTAAGGTATGTAATCAGAGAGATTGAGTATTAATGGGTTCTTACAAGATATAGTGTTAGTAAGTGGTAAAGTTTGAAAAAAATATTTGTATACATATTCCACACTCGAAGGTCATCACGTGTCATGTGAGTGTAATAGGGGATGGTACTTAGAGAAAGAACATATAAACACAATAAACTAAGATACCTAAGAAAGAAATATGAAATCAATACTAAAATAAAATGAGAGTAATTGAAATTACCATATAATACCGTATATTATCTTTCTACTAAATGATTACATGCAAACATCTTAGTATTGATCATGGAGGGTGAAATACCTACATTTGAGAAACCATAGGGATACAAAACTAACAATAAAATCAATGTGTGCATATGTATGATGGTTAAAGTAGCAATGGAGGACTTAGAAAAATTGGAAAATTAGGATTGTTAAGGCATGGTTAGAATATTAAAGGCAAATGAATGATAAAATTATGGAAAATGAATTACAAATGATTGTAAAACACACTAAATCACATTGGAAAGCATGTAAAACATAAATGGTAAAAAGGAATGTAGAACATACTAAATAACATTGGGAAGTATGTAAAACACAAATGGAAAAAATGAATGTAGAGCACACCAAATCACATTGAGAAGTATGCAAAACATGAATGACAAATGAAATATCAATGAAATAAAAATTTAACAAAGATATGTAAGTGACAAGTAACCTGATGTAAGATAAGCATGTTGAATCAAACATAGAGAAAAAATTGAATGACTAAAAATCAAATCTAAGTCAAGATGTAAGACAAACATGAAGAAATCATAAATAAAGAGAAACATGTAAGAATGCCAAATTTCATATGTAAGATAAGTGAAGTCCACAAAAATCAGACAAGAACATGATGGATAAATGAAAATCAAAAGATTTAAAGGATGAAAACTCAAACTTAGTGCTTGTTATAATATGCAATACAAGAAAACACAACCACATAATGACATGAATAGTATGACAATGAGATGGTGTGATAAATAAATGGTGTAAGGGTTTTTGTAAAGAAGGCCTGGTCCTATCCAAGGTCTTATAATTCAACTCATAGTATATAAACCAAGAAGCATAAGTAGGTAGAGGTGATTAATGATGTGATGAGTTAAAATAAATATCAAAAAATGGGAATATAAGTAAAATATGATGTAAACAAGGAATATGAGGCACCATATGGGTGATGTGAACATCCTTATCAAGAATGAGACATATTAGGCAAGTGAGAAAGGTTAAGAACTATCAACACCAAGGACTTAGGACACTTTGACTAATGAACACAAAGCTTGGGATAATAAGTGAAGTACATAGATCATCCCATGAAGGATATATGCATGAAAAGTAAAATGGACCTACCTTACCACAATGTGTTCCTCATTCCTTAGGACCCCTTATAGAACCATCATTCTACTATGAATATTGGGTACTTGTGTAAGAAAGTAGGTGGCACTAAATAGTATATGATATAATGAGACCTCTTACTCTAGTCTACTAGCCTATCGTACCCCAATGGACCTTGTCTCTATCATGAGGCTAACTATGAAGTTTTAGATTTGACTACGAAAGATGTGCCAAATATATATCATGGATTTTGGTGTGATCTAACTTTTACTATTATTTTTGCCTTTGAATCATTACATTTTTTTGTATTTTATGATTTGGATTTTAAATTATTTTTAATTTTTCTATTCCTCCTCCTCTATATGGATTCAAAGAACCAAAAATGAGTGAAATAGGTGATAAACACAAGAGAGATTAGACTTGGTCACTAGAGAAAAGGACCTAAATACCAAGGTGTCTAAAGACTCCTAGACTTGCCCAAAAGTAAGTGTGTAATCTGAAAACTAACCAATGTGAGCCTCAAATGAAAGGAGATAAGGGAAATATGGGGATCATAAGATATCCATCTATGTAATAAGTGATATAATGATGAATATGCTCATAGTTGATCACAAGGAGGTAAAATAGTGTTATGAAAGGGACAATACTATGATATGATAGTCATGTCACTAGAGAATCCATGTTAACCTACAATGAATCTAGTATAAGCACCAATGAAAGTATTAGTCATCCCAAAAAGTGGTTTAAAGATGTTTTAGTGTGGTAAATTTTTAGGAGGTCTTGGTCATATCCATGCTCTTACACTAAAACTCACAAGTTAAACACCAATGAGGTGAATTCTAGATATAAGGAAAAATAATCATAAAGATAATAAGCCAAAGAATGACATAAAAAGACAAAAATAAAAGAGATATATCAGAACCAAAATGAAAACAAATGTCAAATATAATGTGTAAGAAAACTAAACAACCCAAAGGAGACAAAGATGCTAGTAAAGTGTGACTAAAAGAGGTAAAGTGAAAAAATCAAAGAAACATGAGAGAAAAAATAACAAGTAAGATATATGCTAACATATTTATCAAATATGAGCATGTGAAATACAAGTCTATAAGTCTCAGAAGGTTTCTTGAAGTTGAATTTGTTTGTTATCATGAATTTTAGAATAATAATGGGCATCATAGGATGCCCTAATGGGTAAGTGGGTGTAGGAATTGGCATGAAAATATGCCCTAAGGTTTGAAGGGACATGTGGAAGGTCATTGAAAGATGCCCTAAAATGTAAGGTGGAGTGAGATAACATTGAATTATTAAAATTATTTGCATTGGGTTGGTAGGTGAATTTGGAGATAGGTAAATGTGTTGGTTTTTTAGATTTTATGGATGTTGAATTTGACATAGGATGTGTAGGAGAGATATAAAGAGGTAAAGGAGGACCATGTATGATATACTTTGGAGTAGGAATTTAAACTAGTTACTTTTTTAGTCCATGTGATCTAAGAGGTTAAAGTTCATTGGATGTAATAATATGTTTAAAGCTCTTCATTCTAACTATCCTTTCCTTATTGGTGTAGGAAGAAGGATCAACTGTGGCTTGAATAAAATTAGTGGATGAGGTGTAGGTATGGGATAATTTTTATTGTTCATTAAGTAGTTGATGTCAATGTGATTTTGGTTCTTTAGATTAAATTTGTGAGGCTTGAAGATAATATTGATAGCATTGTTTTATTAGAGTATCAAGATTGAAATTTGGACCAAATAAGGAAGAAAGATTAAATTGATGAAGATCATTACAAGACTCATGAGAATGACCTATAGTATCATGCCACCAACAAAAATTATAAGGATTGTACCATTTTGGAGGAGGTTTAATAGGATTAAAACTCATGGGTTTATAGGGTGAAAATTTCTTCTTAGGTTGTTATAAAATTAAGAGAGGGTGGGTTGGGTTAAAATTGGTTCAATTAGATGCTATATTTTGAGGTTGTGGAGGCTTTGATGAATCAATGTTGTGATCAAATGATTGGAAAGGTTATTTAGTAGTTGTTTGAGGTGTTTCAAATTGAGTAATAAGAAAGTCTTACCTTTTTGCTTGGTCTAAAGCTTCTTCTAAATTTTTAGGGGAGAATATTTTAACTTTGTATTGAAGGGGAACTTTAAGATTAGTAAAAAATAGTTTTAAAATAGTATTCATCATTCATGTTATGGCTCACTTTGTGAGCTATATACTTTCATCATTTTATGAAAGTGTGATTAGATTCATTTGAAAATTTCTTAGCAATTATGAAATGGTTAAGGTAATTTTCAAGAAGGTCATCATGCTAGAATTCATTCACTATAGCATTAAATAAATACTCTAGTTATAATATGAAATGTTTAGGAAGTTGGTTGTACCATTCAAGTTCATCAACAAAAAAGGTTTTGGCTAAGAGCTTGGTGGTAGAAAATGTGTTAGTTTGGACCCACTCCTTATATATATTACCAAAAGACTAAAGAAAGATAGTAGGGTCCTTATTTCCATCATCTATGATAGATAAATGTTTAAAATGTATATAGATGAAATGAATGGGGATAAAGGTTCATTTTGAAGATGTTGAATCATTTTGTTATTCATTGGAGGTTGAGAGATGATATTACCATTGGAATATCTAAAAGGTAGAAGGAAATTTTTTTGGTTTGGTTGAGATATGATGACTTGAGGTGGTTGACTAGTCATGTATAATAAATGTTGTTTCATTTTCATTATTTGTGAATGATTATTTATTTGCATGATATTCATTTGTTGAACTATTTGTACAATATTTGAGTTATGTCAATTGGTGTATTAGTATTTGAAGGTGGGGTATTAATGTTTTTAGGTGGGGAAGTATTAGTGTTGGTGGGAGGAAGGGTATTGGGTGGAAGATTCATAACATTGGTATTGGTAGGATGACTAGGATGAAGGACCTCAACTTCATTACATTGTGTAGTGATTGGTTTTGGATTAGGAAAAGATGAAGGAAGAAAGTGAATAGTTTCATCTAAAGTAATAAAATAAGCAAGGTTATGATCTAAATACTTAATTATGAAATTTTATTGACTAAGAAAAATCTAAAAAGATGACAAAATTATGAAACAAGACTAGATAACCACACATAGAATAATATCAGGCAAGTTGTATAGAGTTGAATGGGCTGACTATGTATTATTTAGATAAAAGGACATAAAATGAAGACAAAATCAATTAAACATAGAATATGGTTGACTAGGTTGACTTATCACTAAAAAAAATAGAAGAATTGGTTGATAAGGGTACATGGTTGACTAGGTTGACTTAGTACTATAATGTGACTGGTAGAAAAGAGTATAGGGTTAACTAGGTTGACTTAGTATTACAAACATGGGAAAACATAGTCTATAAGAGATTATGTCAAATAAAATGATAGTGTGATAAAAATAGGTAAATATTTGTAATGTAATTGAAGAAATAAATGGAAGCACACATGAATAATTAGATCAATGAGAATGATCCAATTTGAGCACACAACACAAAAACTTGCACTAGTGTTGGACAATGCAAGTTCTACACTACAACATATAATGATAAGAGAGTAAGTAGTCAACTAAAAATTAAATGTTGAATAAATGGTCATCTTGATTTTTTTTAGATTATTATAAAATGTTATTTAAGTGTGATAGGGAAGTTAGCTAAAAATAAAGAACTAGAAAGCAATCTATGGATGGTTTCAAGATATTTAATCTGAAAGGGATATGTGTTGGAAATGGTACTAGATTTGTATTAGGGCCTAACCCCTCACTTCATAATATTATGGTGATAAGGGCATCAAGTTATTTTCCAATATATACCATTAACCAAGTGTTTATACTTGGCCAAAATACCAAGTTGGCTCCACCCTTGGTGATGAAATCCAAGTAGGTAAGCCTTGAGAAGACAAACATCAAATGTGTTTTGGATATTATGTGATATGGTAGTGTGTGAAAAAAGAGAAAAATAGTAAAACTAATTAGAAATTTGAAAAACCACCTAATTAGACTATGTGAGCTACTATAAACATAAAAATAATTAAAAATAAAAGTGTGAATTAATTATTAGCATATAGTTGTTAATTCCAAAATTAAGAATGGTACAAAGTCAGGTCAAACCACACTATATGAAAATAGTACAAAATAGAGTCAAATGGGTCACTACTATTGTATATAAGCAAAAGTCTTTAAGAACTAAGTCAACTAGGTTGACATAGTTTGCTATAGGATTACAGTTTTCAAGACTACAAACTTACACAAAACAAAACTATAATGAACTGAATTAAAAGAAAGATGAAGAGAGGAACCTTGGTGGGTTAGAAGGTGATTAGGATTGAAAATTTCCTATTGTAGTGCCTAGAATATTGATTTCAATTCAAAAAAAATAAGTCACCTAATTTAACCTATTTCTATAAAACCCTATTTGTTAAAGCAAGATAAGATGACTAAGTTGACTTGTATGACTTAGTTTATTGTTTTGCATGCTAACTAGAAGACTATTGCAACTTGTTTGACTTAGTTTGTTATCTAGATGTTGACTAGAAGACTAAGTCAACTTGTTCAACTTATTTTGTTATCTAGATGTTGATTGGAAGACTAAGTTAAACTGTTTAACTTAGATTATTATCTGGATGATAAATGGAAGATTAAGTTAACCTATTTGACTTAGGTTTTTTTATCTAGGATTGAATAAGAGTAATGTGTTAACCTATTTTATATAGTAACCTATATCTGATGAAGCCCTACATAGAAATAATAGATTCATTTTGATATGACTATGTGTTAAACATGCACACAAAAGCTATAACTTTAACGACCTGGTTGACATAGTATCAAAAATATAATAAAATAATAGAAATGAAAGCATGAAATAAAACTTGTGAGGGTTAGATTCACATCAATTTCATCAAAATATATGCAATGAGAAATGTAGTAGATCTAAAAATCAATCCTAGCTCAGAGAAGATAGATCCTATTTATAGTTCTAATTGGGGATACATTAGATAATTAGGGTCATGACTAGACCTAGACAAGGGATATATTACCATAATAATATCAATAAGAAGGGTTATAAACCCTCCAATCAATAAAAACTATGTAATAACCCTAACTAGGTGCTATGTTTTCATATTCACTAAACTAATAACAAGTAAAGTAAAATCTAATCTAGTGCTCACCAAATCTTATGGCATAAAGTGGGGGTAATAAACATGAAAATTAAACATGATTAAAAGACATATACTTATGTAAATGTATATGAAATATTAATTCATGGAAGATAAGTGAAAATGCATATCTATCTACTCTTACAAAGGAGGAACAAAGTTAGGGATACTTACCTTTGAAGACGAACATGTTGAGCCTCAATCTATCCCTTGGATAAGGTGATTTACAAGAGGTTGTTATGGTATGTAAGGAAAAAAAGGATAAATAAACTCTAGGATACATAACCTATCAATTCATCCAAAAGAATTATCCACAAGACAAGATCCTTATCTCTAAATAAAGTATGAAACCCTAATATTGCTCCTCAAGGAGAATGGTGGATAAGCAGTGTGAAATATATCTTACTTCTTCTCTTCATGATAAATGATAGAAATGAATGTGTTTATATAGTTAGATATAATCATAAACCCTTCTAAAAATTATGGTTGATAAGGTACACCTAATTGACCTACTATTGAAATTGATAAAAAAACCAACTAGATAATGAACTATGTCAGCCATGGCTAACATAGTTCTTAGTAAGCTATATCATTAACAATACAAGGTCAATGTGGCAAACATAGTCATGTAAACTACCAAAAAGGGCTTAAGGTTAGGTAAAGGGATAATGAATATGGTAAATGAATATAAGAGGATGAAAAATAGGAGGCAAAGCTTAGGGGAATGTTTTTTAGGAAACAAGTGTGAAGATAGAAAGTGAAAAAAGGGACAACAATCTTACAAAGCACCAATGGTCTTCCCACCCCTTTTCCAATGCACCCCTTAAGGCATACACTTAGAGAGATTGAGACTCGATTGGTTATTAAAAGATAAAAAATGTTAGTTAGTGGTAAAGTTTGAAAATATTATGTGTATACATTGGGTACCTAGATGAGTCATTACTTTAGCACATGTGAGGCATGGTTGTATAAATTTTGGATCAAGAATGACTATCATAGGTTAATAAATGTAGTTCTTGAGGACCCTTCATGGGGATTAGCTATGTGAGACCTATAAAGATACCTTGGAACCATCTATGATAAAGACATGGAAGGGAAGGATATTTTTGAGGCCTCGTAGTAGGCCACACTAAGAGGTTTTAAGACACCTAAATGCCTCTATGAGCTAGTTTCATTTGAATGTTTGGTAAGTGCACAAAGTTGGAGGATAAAAAGTGGCCTACCCCTAGACATTATTTTCCTAAAATTTTAGAAATTTGAAATTCTATTGATAATTTGATATATCTACACTCTAAATTTGAAGATGGTGTAAGAACATGAAATATAGCATTTCGAGTTTAGTTTCCAAAACACTATTTTTTTAAAAAAAATGGTTTAGTATAACTAGGTTAAACATATAAAATTTGAAGCTGAACTCCTATTTTTTTAAAGAAAACATAGTAGATAGAGGGTCATGTGGCACACCATTTTTTTAGTGGCATTTAATATTATTTGAAACCCTTTAGGGAAAATCTAGATAAGATCATCTAGTTTGTGACCTATGTTTTTTTATGTTTTTTCAATGAATATTTTTTTATTAATTTTTCAAGTAAATAGATCTTAAAAATTGATAAAAAAAAATGGATAGGCATCCATGTGATGTGCCTAACTACCTCAAAAAAATGAAAATCAGTTTTTTAAAATGTGTGTAGAATTCGGCCTAGTTTTTGACCATATAACTTGTTTTTCACTTGGATCAATGAAACACAAATTAAATGAACATGTATAGGCATGTATGTTTGCATCATGTAGTGGCCTAAAAAAGGTATAGTAAACAATCAACATAATTTTAAACCTTAAATTATTACAAAAATAATAAAAATCATAATTTTGGAAAGAAGAGAGTGTGCTTATAATGACAATATTAAGTTTTTGAATTTTCACATTAAAATTCATAGTGTATTTGGTTATCAAAGTTGAATTTTGTTATTTTTTTTATCATAAGTATCAGACTTAGCTGTAGATTGATAGGTCCAAGCCTTAAAATCAAGAAGCTAAGCCATTTCTCGAGCCAAAAGGCATGCTCTTTGAATTCAAATTCAAATAAGCAATGATCACATTAATAACATAATCATGATATTAATGTGATCACATTATTAACTACTTTAGTAACATGAGCATGTTACTTAATAACATGATTACATTAATGACATGATTGAATTATATATTCACAAACACCCAAAAATCCAAATTTAAATTTTGACCTACTTAAGGAACCATTAGGGCTAGTAGTCTTAAGAATAATTTTTGGTTGATAAAGATTGTTCTTTGGGATCAATTTTATTGTCAAGATTTGATAACATTAAATGATAATTGGATATGTATTAACCTGAGTCAATTTATTGTTCATTTGACATGAGTCTAATCTCTTCTTTAAAATGCAAACATTCCTAGTTCATTCTAGACAGGGTCAATGAAGTCAAAATTTTGTTTTTTGGTGATCCACTAATCCAAATCACTCATAATTTGGTAGATTTTATTTAAATTTAATTTTTTACATGATTAAAATAAATTATATTTTACACAAATCAATTGGAGTACAAGGATCCTCTAATTGAGTACTAACAAACCTAGAGTATTAGGTCCAAAAGAGAGTTCGGTGATATTATAAATGTTTAAGGATTAGTTATTTGAAAGTTGGTATTTAAAAAGGAATTTATAGTCATCACAAGATTCAAATGGTTTTTTTGGAAAAACAATAAATAAATCAAGGGTCATTATATTTGGTGTCAAGAGTGTATACAATCCTAAAAGAGGTTGAATGTGGTTAAACATGATTGCATTAGTTTTTGTGGATAATTGATGATGTTTAGAACTTGTAAAAAACTTATATAAACTTTGTATTATTATCTGAGTCTCTGTTAAGATTGTTTGAGTTAGTAAGTGAAGTTCTATAAGGATCTATTTTGAAGGTATATCAATGCCTTAGTACTCGTATTTTGAATATAATAAGTTATCTTTTATCAAGTTTAGAGATGTCATAAATATATGTGCCATAAACATACATGCCTTAAGATACAACTGATTTTATTATGAGATGCCATAAAATGCATTTTTGAAACCTACGGCCAAAAATTAGCCTTTGGAGTACTAATCTAGTTGTGAATTTGAAGTAAATTGGGGCTATTTTGAGCCCCTTCAACCTAATTAGTATGAATATAAAATGTGATTTGGGGGTTGATCAGCTCTAATTTCATTAGCTTAATTGAAGCAAAGAAACATAATTTTTTATATGCAATTTCTACATGTATATAATGTGGTTTTGAGATCAATAAACTTGAAGTCATCATTTAATGAATGCAAATGTTGATTAGTTCAATTATGAAGGTAGTTAGGGTCAAAATGAGCCATGTGAACATATTTTAAATTATATACTCAATGTGATTTGGAGTGAAATTAACCCTAATTTCATGTCATATATAATTACCAAAGAGTTGATTCATTTCATCCAGGAGGCATTTGAGGCCAATTTCAACCCCTTAAAGAGCAAGATATGGTTTAGGGCAAAATTAAAAGTTTGATTCTATCATGAATCAATCCAATTAGTCAAATTATGCAATTACGGGTATGATTTGCCAAATTGGGACCCTAAACCAAAGTTATGGCTCAATCAATTATACAACATGTATGGATTAATTGGACCTACTTTTATAAAAAATGTGAGCATTTTCAAGTTATTATCACAAATAGGTGAACAAGCAGCTCAAATTTTCTTCAATTACCTTAGTGATTGGACCCCATATATGATATCTTAAACCCTAAACCATTTACCATTTAAATTAAACCCTAAAACCTATACCATTTACCTTAAACCCTAATCCATAAGCCTAAACCATAAACTCTTTAAATGATAAACCCTAAACCAATAAATTTATCCCCAATTAACATCCTTTATATATAGTAAGAATTAGGTTCACAGGGATGAACTTGGTCAAAACCGCATCACTCATTAACACAATTGACCTCATAGGCTCAATCTATGATGATGTAGGGGCTAATTAAACCCAAAATCACATTATTTACTTATATAATTAGTTTCAAAGAGATCAAATTTTCCCCCAGTATCACCATCATTATTGTACCTTACGTACCCTAAAACCCTATACCCTAATCCTTAATCCCTAAAGTTCCTAATACATAAACTCTAAACCATAAATATAAAATATTTAAACCTTAAATCAATCATTTTATCCCAAATTAACATCACTTATACTAATAATTAAGTTCACAAATTTTAGTCTGGCTTAAATCATATGACTGATTACCTCATGTAACTAATTTACTCAATCTACATGATGACATGGGGTATAATGACAACCCAAAAACACATTCTATAGTCACAAATGGGTCTAAGTGATTTAAATTGTCCTCAATCATCTTTGTAATTGACCATATGTACCCTAAACCATATATACATTCAAACCTAATCCCTAAACCATAAACCCTAAACACTATACCCTAAATTGTAAACCATAAACTTTCCCTATTTACCAATTATTTAGTCCCAATTAACATCATTTGTAGTAAGAATTAGGTTTACATGGCATATAGTGATTAGATTATTATATACAAGTCCTTAAATTTAAACCCTATGCCATAATCCCTAATCCCTAAAACATAAATTATAAGACCTACTCCTTAATTCCCTCA